>VZRW01008267.1:73314-94113 GCA_013398125.1 Aegotheles bennettii
GGGCAACGCCACCGCCGCCGCCCCGCCCACCGCGAGGGGCGGGGCCGCGCGCCGGCCCCTGGGAGGCGTAGTTCCACTCTGCGCGGGAAAGGCGAAGGCAGCGCGTGGGGAACTACAACCCCCGAGGTGCATTGCGGGAGGAGGTGGCGCGAGGGGTGCCGCGAGGCGTGATCAGCTGCGAGGAGCCGGGGCCCGCCCATCGCCGGGCTGTGCTCTGCACAAACCATGTGGCAGCTGCTCGCGGAGCTCCTTGTGTGCAGCTCCTCGTTAGTATAGTGGTAAGTATCCCCGCCTGTCACGCGGGAGACCGGCGTTCGATTCCCCGACGGGGAGAAACAATGCTTTTTGTGTTTCCTCTTTTTTCCAACCCCCGTTATGTGGCCTCCGCTCGAGAGGTCCAAAGCGGCTCTTCGCGGAGTGGAGGCCGTTGGAAGAGCACCGCGACTATAAAACGCAAAGCAGAGAAGTAAAGCACAACCGGGGCCTGGCCGCCTGCGGGGTGCAGGCCTGGGGCGCGGGGTCGCAGGCTCGGCTGCTTCCCTGCAGCCCGGGGGAACGTGTGGGGAAGGTGTTTTCCTTTGGAAAGGGCTCAAACAGCTACACGGGCAGTTAATTAAGGCCTCCAGAAACATTAACCTTTTTTTCTTAAAGCCAGATGGGGATACAAACACCAGCCCCGCTGAAACCGTGAGATGGAAGCAATGGGGAGAGGGAGAGATCGGGCAGGAGAGGGGAGGTGGGAAGCCGAAGGCCATCCCCTGGCCTGCAATAACGCAGCCTCTCGTGATCCTCAAAGGGAGAACCCTGGAGACCAGGAAGCCCCGAGGCTGTGCCAGATCTGGGCCGCAGCCGCTGCCTGCAGCCAGCGGTGCCGGTGCTGCCCGGGCCGGAGCGCGTTGCCCAACAGCGGGGAGGCTCCCGCGCCCCTGCTCGCGTTTGCTGAATTTTGCTGGAAACGCTTTTTTAGACACATCCCTCCCCCACCCCCTTTTTTTTAATCCTTCTCCCAAGGGACATTATTTGTGTATTTATTTATTAACATTTCAGAACAAGGGTACCAAAAGAGGTTTCCTGGCGAAAGGCTACTAAAAGCTGGTGAAGGGACTGGAAATTATGTCTATGGGGAACGACTGAGGGAGCTGGGGCTGTGCAGCCTGGAGAAGAGGAGGCTCAGGGGAGGCCTCATCGCTCTCCACAACTCCCTGAAAGGGGCTGGTTGTGAGGCAAGGGTCAGTCTCTTCTGCTGTGCCCATAGTGAAAGGACGAGAGGAAACGGCTTTAAATTGCAGCAGATTGGACATTAGGAAAAGTTTCTTCCCTGTAAGGGTGATTGGGTATGGGAATAGGTTGCCTAAGGAGGTGGTGGAGTCACCGTCCCTGGAGGTGTTCAAGAGGCATCTGGATGTGTCACTGGGTGATAATGGTTTAGTGGTGATGTAGGTAGGTGGTTGGACTGGATGATCTTGAAGCTCTCTTCCAGCCTTGATGATTTTATGATTCCTCCCTTCAGTGGGAGGTCAGCAGATGCTGACCACTAAGTGTAATTGCCCAATCTCTGAGTCAGGATAGAACAGAACAGCCGACCACACATCAAAGGGGTGAGGAATTAGGAACCAAGATGCCGAGGCACCTGGCTGGGAGGGGTGCAGTCTGTGTGTGCCTGACATTCAACATGGGAGGCCTGGACAGCCCCGTGCTGGCCCCAGCTTTGTGCACTTGGACAGTTTCGGTAAGATGAATTTACTGCCCTGACCTGAGTGTTGAAAGCAAATTATTCTCTACCATGAGCAACCTGGCATCAACCACACAAACAGCAGCAAGCACTCAAGTGAGGACATACACAAAAAAATGTCTCTTTCTTTGTAGTAAGAGCTAAGATCCAATTTGACAGCAAAGTTTGGCAACAAAGAGCAATTACTTTTGACAAAACATTGCCAGAAGCCACAGACATGTAATGCTGAATGCGGAACCTAACTTTTGTCACATTTAGAAATCAGTTCCCAAAATGGCACATCTTTAGCCCGCACCTCTTCAGCCCCACACACAGCCATGGGATCAGTGCACCGGGAGCTGCAGCACAAGAGGAATGCAAGGCTTGAGGTACAGTGCGAGACCAAGAGGTGCTTGCCACGGGCTCACCACCTAGTGGCAAAGCCCATGGGCCTCCCAGGAGCATCCCACTGCCTCAGCTGTCCCATCTGGATGTGACCGTGAGGAGGGAATGTGAGAAGCACATGAAGAAAAGGGGATGTGACATGGCGCATTGTCCACAGAGACATCCTGGAGCTCTCTATAAACCAGCTGGACAAGAGCCACAAGCAGGCAAGCCCAAATAAACCCAGGCAGGAAAGGAAGGAAATTTCAGTATGTCTGTTGCTGCATGTATTATAGAAAGAAGAAAAACTAACTCAACATTTTTCCTTTTGCAATTTCTGACTCTTCTCCCGTGCCCACTTCCCTTTCTCAAATCCACATGCATATGTCATCAGAAACGCAAGGAAACTGATTTTGTTTAGTAGGCAGTTTATTTCAAAACAGAGGATGTGCCATAAAATATGGTGTAAGAACCATTTAGTAGTTCATATGTGTTGGCATCTAGTGAGGCAATTTCAGCTGTCATAAAACAATAAAGGATTAGAAAAGCAATTAATTCAAAACAGAAATATGCTGATGGTGTTTTGCAGGCATAAAAAGGAGTCTTGCAAGCAACTCCATACCTGCTTAGTAGGAATTCCTGTTTTCAGATTTCACAGTGCACACGCACACTACCCAAGAGGCAAGGTTTTGCTATAGACGTGTAGCCTCTAGAGTCCTGGGAGGTCATTTGCATTTGTTTGTGGGCAAAGGTAAAACTAAGAGGAACAAGGAGTTTGGTGTTACAAGGCCAGCCTTTCTCCCTCTGCAGGGTACTTTGTTCTCACCTAAGTCTCCACCAGGTCTGCTTTCCCCTCTCCTGCAGTACCGAATCCTTCCCGTGCACCCCATCTGGCAGCATGGAACCGGCACCACTGGAAAAACAGCGGCAACACCAGCAAGCCCAGCCCCAGCAGCCCACACTGTCTTGGGCTGCCATGAGAATTCTGGTGCAGTCCAGGCTGGCTTCCCTGTGGGCAAAGTCCAGAGGAGGCACAAGGTGAGGGAGCCTCAGCATGAAGCCTCCTGCAGTGTTTGCAGGAGGAAAGTTTGAATAAGGGCCAGCACTGGTGAAATCTGGAGGACCAAACGCTGCCGCATTGCTAGTAGAAATCTTGCTCTGATCTTGTCTTCAAATGCCTATTGAATCATCCACGTACAGCTTTCATCCGCATCTCTCTCGATGTTTCTAGCCATCCCACTTGGCTTGCCATCATGTGTGTGTTTTATCATCCTCACCTTATCAAAAGCTCTAGGAGAGCCAGTATCAGCCTCGTGGCTGGGAGAGAAAGCTGTGGACAAACCAGCAAGGCAAGAGCAGGCTGGAAAATAAACTGCTGCTTGCAGCCTTGCTTATCACACCATGTGGTAACAAAGTAGTGCTGAGGGGAGGCCTGGGCTGGAGGTTCAGTCTGAGCAGGTTAACAGCATCTTGTTTAAGCGTGTTCAAGCTGTGGGTACTGTGTAACTCCATGTATTCTGTTCTCTGTGTGTTGGATCCATATGTGTATCTGCCAAACATTTTAATTAACCCTTGTTAAGAAGATTTTTGGAAGGCAGAAAGTTGCTTACAAATGTTGAAAACTGCTTTATGTCGTGCGTAATGATGAAATACTAATGTATGAGCACTGAGAGTCTTGAAAGTTTTATGTTGGTGATTACTCTAAGGACCGGGAAAAGGAGAGAGGACACCCTTCTTAAACCTAATGACTATAGCAATAAATGAACGTTTTAAACCCAGTTAAAAATAAGTTCTCAGCAATTGTTCTAGGCAGTCCCAATGGGGAAACTTAAACAGAACCAGCTACTGAAAATATGCTAATTGTGTTCTCAATTAGAAGGAAACTAATCAATAGATGGGGAGATAGATAGGTAGGGCAAAGTAAAAATCCCCCCCCCCAGTGCTCAGCGAGGGCTAATAGCAGGAACAGACAATGGCAAATTGTTCACAAGATTACTTGCAGGTCAGAACGTCCAAAGTAAGCATGACAAACTGACAATTTAGAAGGATGCAAGCCCTCTACTGACCCTTGATTCTTCTACAGAGACTCCTGGTGCTAGAATTTTTGTCTGGCAAGAGGAGAGGGGGACATGGTTGCCCCTCAGAAGGTGCTAAAACAATTTGCACCGCTCGCTGCTGTAGGATTCTCATTCCTACACATGGTGAACCAGCTGATTGTATAAACAAAAAAAAAAGTGTCCTGGAAGAATTTAACCTTCATTTCAGAAGTTTTAGCCGGTTATCATTACTATCCACTGTCAGCCCCAAGGACTCCAAAGAACCCTGTAGCCTCCTTCTTGCACTGAGGACTCTGGCTGCCAGTGCACCTGACCAGCCCTGTGAAGGTGACAGCCTTGGATCAGCTCCTGGAGAAAGAGCTGTGTGAGGATGGCAGCTAGGCTGTGGCTTTCTCTGGTCACTGCCACCTCCTCTGCCCTGCTTGCCTTGTGCAGGTGCTGTGGGGCTGTGCCCTTGTTGGTGGCAGCAGGCCCGTGGGGAGCAGCTCACTCCTGCAGCTCCCTGGCACACCAACCATCACAGAGCAGGATGCGGGTCTGTGAGCACAGCATGCCACCGAGGAGCTGGTGGTGGAGTCATTTCATTGAACATTTCCAGCCTCTTTACACAGATCTGGGTCTTCAGGTGCTGCACGTTGCTGCAGCCTCACTTGAGTCAGTGGAGCAACACTAATCTAAGCCACATGGGATGCTGACCTACCCGCCAATTAAAAAACACCAGGCCACCATCAGGCATTCGATCCCAATGCATGCTGTGGTTTTATGACCCCTACAGACTAGCCTGGCATCTTTCCATGTTAGCTTATAATATAGGTAAATTAGCTGTCCACTGTTTCTCCAGTAGTTCTTAACATATCGAGCACTTAATACTTGAATGTAATGACTTACAGGGAACTGTTCAGTTTTGTACATGAATGACCAGTAATAGATCCACTTTCCTAGGACAGATACCAGTAGAAAATATTTAAAAGCAGTATCTTATTAATAGTTTATCCTGCATTTATTTTTGAGCAGCTTAGAGTGTCTATTCTATTCATGTTTTTCTGAGAAAGACAGTTCCTCAGTCCTGTCTTCCCTGCAGAAGCCAACAGCCATTTCATACAGCTGTATTTCTACATCTCAGAGGATCTGTTAAATATAATGTCCATCATCCTTCTTTTAATTTGAAGGGAATCTGTTTTGTAATTTTTTCAATTCCTCTTTTCTTCTGGTTTTTAAAATATTTTTGCACAGGCAGTCATCTTTTTTTTAATCTTCCATGTTGCTAGACATGCATACAGCTTACATCACCACAATTATTAGCCTCAGCTTTTAGGTGCTATGTTTAAGGTATCATAGAGATCTGATGTTAAGAGTCACTCCAATTATTTCAAAATTAAAACACCAAAAAAATCACATTCCACATTTGAAAATGTTAACCCACAACTTTGGGATATATATTAAGTAACTAACTTTGCAATTGCCACTCTATTTGCATTTCTACACAGTTATTACAGAATTCATTTTTACCACTTCAAGATGTGCAGTGTGTTTTCTTTTCCAGAGGATGCTATTTAACTGTATGCAGAGATCTGGCAACCTCAGAGTGTCATCATGATAGGCTCAGGTAAGGACAATTCCTGCCTCAAAAACAAAAATCCAGATGTTGCACAGTTAACTCTTCTGTTAATTTGATGCTAAATATCTGTTACACCAATTAGCCTGCTCAGCATTTTTTTTTCCTCAGATATTTTCTTTGTTAAAGCTTTAGAAATTTCCCGGATGGCAATACTTCCTCTTTCTGATCATGTTATTAACATTTACCAGCAGTGGGTTGCAGCATCCTTCTCCATCTGAGAACCCTATCACACACGAAACCTCATTATACAGACAGAATTGCAGTATATGAAGAAATCACCTAGGTTTTCTATGTGTCTATAGCTGTTATTAGCTACATAATCTTCTCAACTATCAATTTTAAAAATATCTGCTTCTAGGATTCTTTCTGCTCCACGAGGTACCAAACAAACAAGCTCATACTAAATTTTAAACATCCAAGAATTGGCATTGGAACAAAAGGGATGGCATATCTGTTTCGCACAAAGTATGTTGTAAGCACTTTGCTTGAATAGGACGCAGGTGTTCATCTTGGAGAATCAAATCCATGATTACAAAAGGTATTTTTGTCTGTTGTATAATGTCTAAAGGTCTCCAAGATGAGGTTTCATGTTTGTTTTCACAGGGTTCAGATTTAAAAGTGACCTTTTCCCCAGGGATCTGTACAAACTGACCTCTGGATAAACTCGGGGTGTTGTTTTAGGGGTAGGAGTTCTATGAAATTCCTCCTGGATCTGATACTGACTTTCACTGACAGATGAACAGAAATACAGCCATCTCCTCCTGCTTCCACATGAGGCAATGGCTTCTGGTCACTGTAACATGCAGTAGTTAGGCTGCCTTCAAGGTCATTGTCGACCAATAATCTGCAATTGTAGATCAGTAGGTTGGGTTCCCTTTAGCTAGACTTGATTCTTTTTTAGTTAGATATGCTGCTTGGAGCCTTTTTTTGATTCTTCAGGGAGACAGTGCAGAACTTTTGCATGTAATTATCCGGATATTTGTCCTTCATGTCCAAGTTCAGAGCAGGAATGCAAACCAGAGCAAGAAACAAGTAGAAATGAAATAATTGTACAGGAAAGTACTGTATTACCCAAAGGCTTCAGCAAAAAGCAGAAGTCTCGTACATCTCAACTACAGATATATTTACTCAAGAATGGGAGCAGAGAAGAAGTATTTATTAAACAGCAAAAGCTTATATTACAAATTTGGAAGAAAAACAGTCATGCTTTACTCTTTTCAGTCAGCGTGACAGTATCTGTCTGTATAATTTTTGAGGTTGCAGAGGGCTTGCTTATTTCTTTTGCCTGGCTTACTACATTCACATCATCTGCAGTGTTCAGCTGTTAACAGAGCACTGACCAATGGAAATTTTCCCAAACCACTTGATTTTACATTTCTGCCACCTCTTATGTGTAGACTTGGAGTGTGATCTGAAGACTTGGCATTAGAGCAATGTTTATATTACTACACATGCTTATGTGGTGTTGCCAGTCCCTCCAAATTTCAAAGGCTTCATGTCTGGCACAGAAGAATCTCATGTTTTTAACTCAGAATTTGCCTTTGTGACCCTTTTGCTAGGCTTTGCCTGGCAGCAGCATTGGCTTTAACTTGTAGATGTCAAGCTGGGAAAATGGAGCTATTCCATGCCAGTATTTAACAAACTCTGCTTTTTCACAGTAAGCAATAAAAGAGGCTTAATGAAACAATACTTTATTGTAGAGGAGGAAAAGAAAGGAAAAGAAGCAAAAGAATTAGTAAAAGAGCCAAAGAGAAACACTTTCTCCAAAATCACTGAATGATAATGTGGGTCTTCATCACTTCCCAGTGAAGGGCTGTCAGGGTGTGAACAGCAACTGCTTGTTTCACAGTTTGTTGTCCTCTTTACTTCTCAACCCCAGGTGTGCCTTCGCTTATCCTCATTTAGGCTACTGGTTAACAAGTCCCACTGTTTACTCTGCAGTGATGAGCTGCACCCCTCAGTGCTCTTCATTAGTCTTCCCTGCTATTCCTTTATCCCAAAGATGTCAGCTCCTTTGCAGGAATACCCACAAAGCCCACACAGTGTTCTTGCCATAAAGGGAAGACTCCCTAAACAAATGTACTAGCAGACTTCCCCCTTTGTCTGTAATGGGGGTGTCCCAAGCCTGAGCACAACTGGAGATGATTACCACAGGCATAGTCAGCTTTCCACAACACAGACAGTAACTTTCATATTTCTTTCATAGTTGCTTTTTGTCATGGCTATTTCATAAGGCAGCAGTGCCTTTCTGCCCCTTCCTCAACTTATTGCATAACATGTAACATAACACACAAACTGATTAAGTCTGCTATTCAGGTGGTGCTTTCTTCAATAAAAGCCTATGGAGCACCCCATCCATCCAGGTTTCCATGCCTGTGGTGCTCTCAGCAGAGGGATCTATCTTCTCTTGACCCACTATGCGTAACCTCGGCCAAGTGATGTAGCTACACCAGGATGCCTGTAGCCCTGCCCTTTTTGTGCAGAGGTAGCTCCAAAACCTTGGAGCAGGACCTTCTTGGGAAAGGCCACACATCCAGAGGAAAGAGCTCCTGTGCAGTTTTGTGCAGAACCGTTCTGGACTGTGAACTGTAGACCTTACCCCCTCCCACCCTTGGCTTCTGTGCTGAAATAGGTGGGACGCATCCCCAGCCTGAGGGAAAACCTTGGGTCTGCATCCTTGCTGCCTGAGACTTTTTGAGTTCAGGTGGATGAGGGTAGACCAAGGTAATTTTTCATTGTACTCCACACATGACCTGAAGGAAGGTCTTTGCTGAGTTGTCTGGAACCATCTTTAGCAGAGAAAAAGGTTCAAGAGAGTCCAAGAGATCAGAGCTGAAAATTCCAGCTGAGCAAGAATAGGATCGAGGTACAGACAGGCCATGAGGCACGTTAAGAAATACTGCTTGTGACTGATGGACTCCTCCGAAGTGGGATCCTCTCATGCTGGGCACTCACCCGAGTGCTTGAGCAGATGCACAGCCTGGACTGAATAGCATAGATGGCTCTGTTTAGCAGAAGCTGGTGTCATTTTGGCTCAGATGGTCTCACTGAGGGGAAATAATATGTTTGAGAGACCTTTTCAGAAGACACGCTCAAATACATTTATTTTGTAAGTGCTTGATTTCTGCAGGTCTCTGGCTGAAGTCCCAGGCAGGCCTCTCACTGTCTGGAATCTGGTTTCAGGCACTCCAAGGTGTTCCAGGGTACTGCATCCCTCCAGCTCTGGGAATTGGGATGTGTCAGGACCAGTGGTGAGACCTTCCTTTACCCATGCCCTCTGTGAGCCAGGAGAGCAAACAGTCAACAACGAAGGATTTGGGCTTTTGTAAGGAATACAGCATGCACCTGAGCTCCCCAGACTTCTCACTCTCCTGCCCCCAGTTAACCAGGGCTGAGCTGTGAGGTGTGCCATGCGGGACTGGCAGGGGATACCCCAGCCACCCTCCAAGGAGCCCACAGCCCCACTGGGCATTGGCCAACTCCGCCAAGGTGGGTCTCAGAAGCAGTGCAGACAGACCACAGGTGGTGTCGTGCCAAACCCAGGTATAACCCCTTAAAGCCTCCCC
Organism: Aegotheles bennettii; assembly: GCA_013398125.1. Classification (NCBI taxonomy): domain Eukaryota; kingdom Metazoa; phylum Chordata; class Aves; order Caprimulgiformes; family Aegothelidae; genus Aegotheles; species Aegotheles bennettii. The sequence continues at coordinate 82,651 of VZRW01008267.1, forward strand.
AGCATCCTTCCCCACTGCTTTTTATGAAGCACAGCATGAAGCCTTCTCAATGCCATTCCATTCCCAGACTGTAAAAATTAATATTTCTACTGAGAGTCAATAGATTTCTCTTTTCAGTGGTGTTTTTTTTCCTTTCTTCCCCCCCCCCCCCCTTTTTTTTTTCTCCTTTTCCTGGGTGATTCCCCTCATTAGTTTACCAGCACCTCCTGGCAGGGCAGATTTTATGCCAATGTATGGTCTGCCAGAGGGAGTCTTAAAGTGTACCAAACACCTCAAAGAAATGAACAAACAAGCAGGCACAGACGTGCTGGGCAGCCACTCTTTCCTATGGGACAACAACATATGTCTTATCAAAAGGAAATCTTCCATATGACCTTTCACACTGCACAGCCTCACTCCCAAAATTTATTAGAAGTAAGAAGTTACACCCAGTTTTGACTTCAGCTTGTATTTAATGTGTGATTGCACCCCCTGCCTATTTCTAGCTGGCATCAAACCTCCAACCACAGGATGAATCCCTTTGCACACAAAGAGGCGCTGGAAGTTAAATTGCACCTTCTGGGATGCGTGCCCACCAGCAGGTGAGATATTCCAGCTGTCAGCCCAGCTCACAGGGCACACAGCGCTGCCAATATCCAGCAATATTTCCCCACCCACTAGATTTTCTTCCAGTTAAGCTCTGGGGCACCCTGAATGTCTGAGACAGTCAAATGAAGGAAGCATTCATCCAGTCTTGCTTTTAAATAAATACTTCCTACCAAACCCTAAAAAGGAGGAAGCAATATTGCCAGACAAATACACAAAACAATGCAAGAGACTCAGCTGGACATGCGTACTTTTGTTGCTAAAATATGTAGCTGGACAATAGCCACGGCAGGCTTCAACCCAAGTAATATGAAACAGGTTGTGTGTTTATGTGAAGACACTGATAAAAGCTCAGGGAATGTATTTTTAAACATCTTTTAAAATAGATGTCTATAAAATCACAAGTGGTCTGGAGAAGATGAACTGGGAATGGTTATTTATTATTCCTCATAAAAGGAGAACTAGGAGGCACCCAATGAAATTTTTGGCAAGCAGGCAAGCAAAAGAAAGCACTTCTTCATGTAGTTAAATGAGTTAAATGCAGCCGTATAAACTCTGAAACTCATTGTCACAGGATGCCATGGACACTGGGAGTATAAACAGGTTCACAAGAGTTAAAGGGTCATGAAGCCTTGATCTAGCAGGGCCTTTAAAACATTTCTGAGTGAATGCAGCTTCCTGAAATTTATAAAGTACAGATTTCTATAACCTGGGAGATTGTACCGGGGTAAAAATCACTCCATACTTCATCTTTCTTATGACGGTCCTCTTAAACAGGGAGAAGGTACTGAGTGAGGTGGGCCCTTGGTTTGGGCTGGTTCTGGAGGCTCTTATGTTCTTAATTAGATTTATTGGTTTTTCCTCTGGCAGGCCATACATCCTACAAGGTGCTCATTTGGACTCTGAAGTGTAGTGTCTGGCAGGAGGGACACAGGGCTTCTCAGCATGGGTCTTGTCACAGACACCGAATGGGATTTTGGAGAACATTGTGCATGTCCAGGCTCTACCACAGACTGCTTGTGCTGCTCATTTTGAATTTTTTGCTAAATGAGAGTAGTTTCCCCTTTGTCTGTTTTGTGATTTTGACTATAGAGCTTTGTGGGGAAGGTGCATGGACTATACGAGAACCTAGCATCATGGGGCCTCTGCAGCCTTTTTGAGTACAACTAAGTTAAGAAGCAAGAGCACATTGAAAGGAAAGAAATCACTCTATCTTCCTTCCCTGATGCGAGGAGGGTGGAAAGTAGGAAGAGAAGACTATTATCACAGGGCCCTCACACTTTGTCGGGTCTGTGTTGCTTTCCCAGCAGTACAGAAGAGGTTGCCACATCAGAGAAATGAGTCTGCACAGTCTCAGGCCAAAATGAGCTCATTGGCAGCAGTTAGCGTGACAGAGCGCTTCCCCATCAGCAAACTTTACAAATATTTTTACTTCCACATTGTGACTCATTTTCTGTTCTTCAGTTGCTTGTTTATGTTGCTAAGTAAATATCGGTTACAACAGGAGATTTTAACCTTGATTTTCCAAAGAATTCTTGTTTTTTAAAGGTATTGAATTGACTAGAAAGATATTACTGGTTGCAGTCTGGCAACTCGTGCCCCTGCCCTGGCCACTGTCCTCAGGGGACTGGAGGTCTTCCAATCTTCAGGGAGTAGGGTGAGGCCGCGGCACTAGGAGCCAACAACTTACTGGGTTTGCTTGAGCTTTTTTATATAAACACAGAAAACACAGAATTCTAGGGTTGGAAGGGACCTTGAAGGATCATCTAGTCCAACCCCCCTGCCGGAGCAGGTTCACCTACAGTACATCACACAGGATGCAGTTTAGAATGCAGTTGATCTAGACATTGCAGCCATTGTTTCCAGTTTGTGATGAAAACTTCCACATAAACAGTTATTTAACTCCATGAAAATTGCAGTAAGGATTGCTCACCAACCCTGTAATAGTGACCAGTTAACAAATCCTGCTGGAATTTCTAAAATCTGTTTTGCCAAGCAGATGACACTTGGCTTGTCTCAGGAGTAGTTTTGTACTAACAGTGTCTGACTCCCTGTAGTACAGTCTCTTCTCATGGGGAAGCTGTAGAGCATTATGGTACATGAGGCAGGGGAGAGAGAACACATTTTGAGCTGTGTTTTCTCCATGAAACAAAACTAGTCATGTTAACCCCACCATCACTTTGGGTCCCATGAACCCACAAATAGACTAGTGGTCTGTTGGACAAGACCAGATGAGGTGAAGCCAAGTTGTACCATGTGAAGGCTGATCGCCCACTGGGGGCAGCGGCAAAGGCTCAGTCCCAGCCACAAGTAGAGGATGAGCCAAGTAGCAAGGCAAGCGAGGCACTCTGAAGGCCAGTCTGGACCCTTGCTTTGCATTGTTGAGGCTGAATGTATTCAGACATTGTACCTCAATATTAAGAGGCTGAAACCAAACTGTTCCAACAATGCCCGAGGCTTTCGGGATCTGCTCAGTCTCATCCAGTGCCACTCTTGCTGTCTGCCACTGTAGCTTAGCTTGTTACCCAGGAAAATCCTTTTGTAGGAGTAGCCTGGGAACCCTTAAGAAAGAAAGACTGCATTTGCAACATCAGACTAGACTTTCTAGACTTATTTCCTCAGAAGTCTACTGCTGTGGAGTGGGGACACCTAATGGCAGGGACACAATGCAAGACACGGGTACACCAGGGGTGCAAATGTGCTGAAAGGACTGTGTCTCTCTTCATGGATAAGAAGTGAATGTTAGGATATCTTATACAACTTACACCCCCAACGGTGCAGAATTTTAATGCAATATCTCCTTTTTTGTCTTTGCTATCTCAGTGTAATGTATTATTAGGATCTTCTCATGGAGACTTCATTTCAGGTTCTGATACTATACTAGCTCTTTCCCCCTCCTGTGTTATCCTCTGCTCTGCTGACTCTGGCCTGCCCTTTTTATTAAACCCTGCAATTTGTAGCTTGTCTCAGAGCAGCTTGTTCAGATTAGACTTGCCTAGGGGTTAGTTTAAATTGCTCACATGACTTCTCATAAGAAACATTACACACATGTTAAATTCATGAGCCAAAGTAGGCTTGTGCATGGAGTGCTCTCCATTTCCCTTTGCCCTTTCCAGGTGGCTTTTTCCTCAACTTTCCACACCTTTCCCACATTCCCTTTTGCCTCCCCCCACTACCCTTCCATGCCTTTGTATGGAAACAAAGAGAATCTCATCTCTGCACAATGAGATACAGCAATCCAGTCTGACTATTTAAATATTCAGGATTGGAATCTGTCCTTATAAAACCCGTTTGTAGATAATTGTAATACAGTATGCCAACACAGCTGAAATCCAGAAAGAGAGCAGAGGGAGCCATTCACATATCTAGTGCATTAATACACGAAGGAGGCATTTTTGCCTCTGGTTCTAGGAAGCACAAAGTAAGAGTGGTTGTTCCCACTTAAATTTTGTTTCATATTGCCCTGTATTGTGTCAGTGCAGAGAATAGCAGCTTTTGCAGTTCTTCCTCAGTGGGACTCCAACGTGTCCTCTAGAGCTGAGAGCGGGACTCCCGCGGTATGTTTCCTTCAAAGAGCATCCTAAGAGGGCCACAAACACCCACTTACGGCTCTGTTACTCTGCTATGTCAGGAACACAGCCTTCTAACTTTGGCTTTTTCTAGCTCTTTGCTGGAAGTTGAGCAGGTGGTCAGTGTGCTGGTGCAGGCAGGCAGGTTTGTTTGGTTTGGAGGTGATCTGTAAAACAAAATCACTCTCAGTGTGTCTGAGACTAGTCACAAATAGGGGGGTAACAACCCACTATGCTTAGCCCAGCTACTGCGGACTGAAGAAATGATGCTCAGTAAAATGAAAACAAAATAAGTAACTGGAAAAGTAAGAAAAATCCTACTAGTGCTTGTATTGAGGGGAAGGCAGTGACATTTTTCCCTCTTTAGGCCTTGTGGAGGAGAGCCATTATGAACAACTTCTTCTCAACAAGAGGAAAATCATCTGCTGGAGTTCACACCTCCTTAGATGAAGAATAGTTCAAGCATGAGATATTACAAGGCCTTCCTCGTTCCACCCTCACAAAACTACTCCTGCCTATAGTTACTCAACATACTGTGGCTATTTCAAGCGCAAGTGGCAATATGGCAATCCAATTAAGCAGTTGTCCATTCCAGGTAGAAGAGCATGGGCAGGCTGTTTCCACAGGGGAGGAGAGCTGGCTAAAGGAATGACACGGCCACACTATTTTGCCATCTGGATGTAATCTGAGCTCTTAGTGCTATGTAGAACTGGATAGTAAATGGTTTAGAGGCTGGTCCTGAAGAACCGTGTCTCCTTCCATGGATCTCCATGGAAACTTATATAATCAGCAGCAATTTTCCTGAAAATCTATAAATGTATGCATCATTTTCAGCAGAAGGACCTCAGCTGTGCAGCACCCTCCTCCCAGCAGCCTTCTGGACCTTACCAGTCTGTGGTAACACTTACCTGACTGATATCACGCCTTGATTCCCCATCTGAATCAGCTGCCCTAAGCAGGCTGGGAAGCTGCTGTTGTGCTTTATCGTCCTTTGCTCTTCCAGTCTTTGCTCTTTTGTCTAAAGCTCTTCCATAGTTACAATTCAGTTACAGGGAGTTCACCTCCTGAGAACCTCCCTGCCCCATTGCCAGGGCTGAAAGACCTCTGCCAGCCTCAGACCTAGATCCTAGACCTGTCAGCCCTCCTGTATCCTGTATTCTTCTGCTCTTCCAACCTCCTTGCTGACCCAGAGTATTTCCCCAGCACTTCAAGAACTGTAGTCCAGAAGAAATCCCCATCCTTCCTACCACAGGCTGCTGTCTGTGCAGCGCAGAACTGCAGGCTGCTTGCCTTCACTCCACACCTCTTTGTTTCCCATGGCCTCTTCCTCCACAGACTTCCCTGTAATCTTTGCTGTAACCCCACTGGGGCCAAATGTTTCCCTTTACTGAGCTGTGGTGAAACCCCTACCCGTTCCTAAAACTGACCATAACAAATGACTACTCATTGCCCCAGCACCCCTACTCCCATTGCGTTCCGCTGTAATGAGCCTCTCCTTTTAAATTAATTACTGGGAAATATGGAAAGATATTTTTCATACAACCAGCAAAAGACAAACATGTCTTAAAACAACTTGCTATCAAAGACCAGGCCCTCTTGATTCAGGGCAGCAAAGGGTGTTCCTAGAAATTTTTCAGTGGTTGTTTACACAGATATTTGGGTTAAAACAGTGAAGTCACAAGTGCTTTCCTTAGATCATATGTGATGTTATTGGACAATGATGTGCACATAATAGCTGACAGTAAGTATCTACTTACTGTCAGTGTGCCTTAAAAATGTGTGCATATTTGCTTTGCCCGCACACCCACCAGAAACCCTGAGGTGCTCAGCCATAACAGCAGAGCAGTGGGTTGGGGCAACTGCTAAGTAGATAGAGAGTTATTAATACTAAAGGAGGGTAGCTTAACATCTTCAAGGACAACAGTTCCATTTCAGGCTGATATAATTTTAATCAAAAACATACAAACCATATTCACCTGGAACAGGACATTATTTGTTAGTGAATAAAAGTAAACAAGAACTTAATGCAGCTGAGGCAGTAGAGCACGTGCTTTTCTGGCAAGTTTAGTTGTAAAAACAATCTGGTGTATTGCATTGCAATGTGCTCAGAGATGTCTTTATTATTTACTGTTGTATTAGTGGTTATTTATTTGGACTCCACAAGGCTACTACACAAAACTATAAAGAGAAGACCAAATTCTCTGCTAATATAAATTCATGTTAGAAGGAGATAATTTCCAGCTACTCACACCCTGCCCAGTCCAGCCTCAACCAAGACTTCCTGGTGATAGCCAAGTGATACCACGTAGATGTCGTACTTTCTGGCTGTATTTGGTATTAGATAGTAGAATATTTAATAGAAAATTGTGACTGCATTTGCAAAGTGGTAGAAAGAGTGTTTTAATATGGTGGCATCTATGTGGAAAGAAGACAGTCTTCAATGAGTCATACATCTTGTACTGAAGTGCAGACAAAAATATTCTAAATATCTTTACAGTGTTATTATTAGATCCTCCTTTAATTCACATTCATGAACATGGACAATGCAAGTTATTTTATTTGGATTTTTTATTTACTACATGACTCTTGCACAAATTACAGTCCCACCCCTTCCATACTTTTCCTTATGGATGCCTCTCTGGAGAGACATACTATTACAATTTCCAGTTCAGCACATATTGTTGTTAAATCCAAAATATTTATCTCCTAGTCATGTTTTTACTGCATGTACTGATGTATTTGGCTTTGATGCTGTGTTCTGTATAAAAAATATTTTATATTTTGATGTCCTGGTGGTGGCAGTAGGAGATTTTACAACTGAGTCTGCAGAAAACAGTGATCCAGCAGTAAACAGCCTCATTATGTCTTCAAGAGAAAAAGCTGCATTGTACCATTACTTTGTTCTCTCCATTCAAACACAACCCAAGTGACACATTCTCATTATACACATCAGATAAATAACCAGGAATCCTGAGCTCTTCAAGAAGCACTGACAGAAGTGAGTGTTTGCTTGAAACACAGAAATTTCTCTCCATAAAGTTTTCTTAAAAGGAGAAAGGAAGAGAAAAGCTGCAGACAGAGGATCCCTATCCGTGCCCTTCAGATAGGAGAACACACCAACCACCTCCATAAGCACTTTGCCACCCATGTCAGGGCTTTCATCCTGCCCCTTCTCGGGGAACATAAGGACATTGTATCCATGATGATCAGACGCTGCCTGTTGGTGACTGTGGGCAAGCTGTCACCACACATGATTTGTGTAGGAGGCAGGAGAAAACCTGCTGTGTGGCAGACAGGCAGCACCAAGCACATGCTCTCCCAATGTTATCACCTGCAGCCAGGTGTTGTGGAAACAAGGTATTTTTTCCCCTCTGTCTCCTCTTGCCATGTGCTGTGTGCTGTGCGCTCTGACACCATACCTAACTTCACTCACTTGACTCTTCATCCATCGGGGACATGAGATGGCTGGGACATCTGAAACCTGGACTGGGTCAGCATTCCCAGCAGCACCAACCCCGCTCAGAGGTGGGAGAGGAGACACACTAGGTCCTTCACCACCCAGAAGGAGCAGCAAGGGTGGCTCTGAGCTGCGCTGGTGACCGTGGCGGTGTGAGGATAGCAAGGGGTACCACAGATGGCCATGGTGGGGGCCTGGGGTCCCAACATGTCACCAGAAGACGCAATGACTGTCTTGGTCCTGCAGACCTTACAGTTGCCAATGTATCCATGATACAACTGGAGAAGGACTAAAAAGACAAAAATGTATGGAAGCACAGGTACAAACATGCCACAAAGAGACAAGAGTGGGTAGTCACACAGTCCCTGCCTCTGCTGCCCTCTCCTTCATTTGGCTTGAGGCTGACAGAGCGGCTGTGTTAGCTAGGAACAATTAGTGAGAGACTTAAGCAGCTCAACAAGTCTGCCAGATTTTTTGTCCTTAAAAATCACACAGTTGTAAATAAAAGTGGTAATAGGGCTTTAAGAGAGATTAAAAAAAAATAAATCTCTTTCCACTGAACTGCCAGAGACTCCTTAAAAATTACGTTACAGGAAATGAATGCCTGGAAGTGGAGCAGAATGGATATATTCACTACCCATACTGCAGAGGCAGACTCTGCTGCACAGATCCTTGGAAAGACAAGTTGTGAATGCCAGTAGCCTGATCCTTATCCTGCAATTACCCTGGTGTAAAGGAGGAGCAGCTCCACAGGGAGCTCAAAGAGTTAAACCCACTTTAAAACTGATTTGCACAAGACCTGAATCACCCCATCTTATTCCCAACCCAGAATAGTGAACTGAGATTGATAAAATTGTTGCTGTTGCTCTTGTTAAAAAAATAACCTTGAACAACACTGAGATATTACTGAAAATTAAACAAAAAAATGTACAAGGACCTTAGTAACTGGGAACATGCTTCAGCTATTTTTTCACAGACTGAAATCATAAACCTGTATTAAGACTATCAGAAAATGAATTTGGAGCATTAAAAATTTATAAAGCATTTTGAGTCCCTAGAAAGATCATTACCAGGCAACATATTGCCGTAGTTCCCGTCACAAGGTGCTGAGACGGTACAGATCCAGCTTAGCATCAGCCAAACTCCCTCCACCCTCACAGTGCAGAAGAGGGAGCCTACTGAACACTTCAGCCCCATAAAGTGCCTTTGTGTGAGAAGCTCCTGGCCACTGTGAGGAGCATCAAGTCAGCAGGAGTCTGCTGAGGCACATGGGGTTGGAGGACTGAGGTCTCCAGTTATCAGCATCCCTCAGGTTGAACCACAGACAGCCTGCTTATTTTCCACATTTGCTAATCAGGGTAGCCTGAGCCTTTCCCTTAATATGAGTTAGCACTTTTTGCCTCTATTTAGCAGGTTGAATTTGACTCAAAATGCCCTATGGGAAACACTTCAAATGAACAGGTTTCATAAAAATTATTTGATTCTAAAATGGCTTAGTATTTCTTAGGTACCGCTACTGACTTCATTCAGCGTGACTACTCTCTATGGTGCATGCTGTTTTCTCATTTACTGCTGAGTGGTTTTGTGGCAAAAGCACTCAAGGGGCTCGCAGTCTCCTCAAGGCTCTGCCGTTGTCTTTCAGCTGTAACACTGAAAGTGACACTTTCTCTGCAATAGCTTCTGTAGTTTTGAATAGGGAAAATGATACACTGCCTCTCAGCAGTATTAAAAAGCTCTGTTCCTCATACTTGAGAAGTGCTTTCATTTTTCAAGAGAAGATGCAATGTGCTGTAAATGCAAACTATTAATATTTATTACTCATGTAAATAGAAGAGAATTTTTATTTGGCATGTCCCAGATGGAACAGTTATGCCAACTATGTGCTGTGTTAGTAACAGATGGGTGAAAGGAAAACCAAGACCCCAAAACTATCAGGATTGCTATCACATTGACACACGAATGTGTTAGCAGAAGTCAGCATTAGGTCCAAGGCTCTGCTAAAAGTTAGGTGGGATTTAGTAGGCTGTTGCTCTCTCAACAAGATTTATTGCCAAAAGGCTGTTTTATTTCTTATGTCCTTATAGCCATTGCTTTATATTGTGTGGGTTGTTTAAATATTTTTGTGCTCTCAGGAGCAGCAATTTCATCTCTCTAACAGAAAAATGTTGCAGCTGGTAGTGGCTCTGCGCCAGTAATACACAGGATGTTAGAGCAGCCCTGTGTTCAGTGTTCCTCTGCCCCAGCAATCTGGATTATGTTTTTGTAAATTTATTTGATCATGGCGCTCATGAAAATTACAAATTAACATGAGTAAGTAGGAGCTAACACAGTCTCAGTGTATGTTGGGTAATCTTTACTATAGCTCTTCTGCTCAGCTCAGTCCTGACCTGCCATGCTCTTTCCTTTCTCCAGGTTAGACTCCTTTCAAGACTGATGCTAGTCAGAGAAACTACAGATGCTAAGAGAATGAATGGAGAATGACAAACTTTGTGCAACTTGAGACTAGCATGAAACCCATTCAAGTCCAACAAGAGGAATATGAAATAATACTTCAGTGCTGTACTAACTGACCAACAATCCAGGTTTTCATTAAAGACTTGAGCATTTAAGAGTATACCTAGCTACATCCCTACTTTGAAATGTATTCCTATGTTTAATCTCCCTGGTTTGCACAAACCTGTTGATTGCCTTTGTTTATGCTTTAAGTGAGTACTTACTCTTGAATGTGATTGTAAGATTTCGTCCTTTGATGGAGAGAGAGTTAATGATTGGAGACCAATACAAGGCGGCAAAATGACACTGCTTAAACTTGCAGTACTGATTTCACACACACATATATCACATTGTCCTGGTTTGAGCCAGGACAGAGCCAGTTTTCTCTTTATTAATTTTACTTTTCAGTTAAGTCTCTTCTAAGTAACTGCACTTGCTGAAATTAACAGCATGTTTTTCAGGCAGTGTCTGCTTCCAGGACTGGCAGCGCTCAATGTTTATAGTTACTGCTGGAGAATAGTGTGCAGAACCAAGAACACTCCTTGGTTCTGCTGAACTTCTTATGTGCTGGAAACAAAAGGGACAAAAAGGGGTCACACCTGCGACCCTCCTGTGGGGAGGAGCGGACCAGACAGGTGGCCAAAACTGACCAAACAAAATATTCCATCCCATACACATCATACTCAGTATAAATCTGAAGGATCACGAGGGTCAAACTGTCTTCATCCATGGCCGGTGTTCTGGGAGGATTCTGTCCATCTTCTGCCTTTGATCTCGATCCGTGCATTCCCGAATCCAGTTTCCGTCTGTTGCTGATTCCAGGAGCCCAGCCTGGGACATTCCCAGGCCTGCCCTGCAGCCCAGGGGTGATGTGAGCATTATTGGGGGGTGGAGAATTATATTGGTTTTGTATATATTTGTACTTATTCATACATTTTTTTTAATCATTATTGTTTTTATTAAAGCTGTGTAGTTTAGTTTTCAACCCATAACTCTCCCTCCCTTATTCTCTTTCCTTTCCCTTTCTGGGAAGGCAGTAGGACTAGTAGAGAGCATCTGTCATTCATTTAATTGCCAGCCCAGCATTAAACCTTAACACACATCAATCTCTGGTTTTTAACTACTTTTAAAAGTGATTCACTTCTGCACTAGGAAAAATATTACTTATCATCATGGATTTTGGCAATATTGAAAGAAAATAACAACAAAAATTTAGCATCCAATAGCAAGCTATCCACACTGTACATTCGCTAAGATGACATCCCAAACATGCCCCAGGAGGGAAGCAGGCAAATGTGAAGTTGCCTCAGTGAAGCCATTTACACAAGTAAATCATTACCTCACAGAATCACAGAATCA
>VZRW01008268.1:169-61878 GCA_013398125.1 Aegotheles bennettii
AGAGAAGAGAAGAGAAGAGAAGAGAAGAGAAGAGAAGAGAAGAGAAGAGAAGAGAAGAGAAGAGAAGAGAAGAGGAAGCCTTGTCCCTGGTGTCTATATCAGACACAAGTTTGGGCAAAGCTGGGTTATTAATAACTTCAAGAAAGGGCTTTCAGGGGGCTTTTTCCACCAGCTTTTCTCTGGGATACCTGCCCAGGAACAGACAGCACTCATGCAGATTCTTCCCTCCTCCTATCATCTTTTATTTAGGACTCCTCTTTGAACAACCTATCCTCAGTCACCCAGAGCGCAGAGCACTCACAGACATAACCATGGTACATTTTCCAGGTGCAGAGCCAAACCTACTGGAAACTCAGAGACTGCAGATCTCATGTTTTGATTCCTTATATCAGAGCAAGGATACTCAGATGTGGATCTAGAGTGGCCAGAAATGTAGGGCTGTTGGTCTCTGGGATGCTCTTGTTGGACCAGCATGTGACAATACTTGGTCACTGCAGAGTGAAGCAACCCTGGCTTGCATGGCACTAGACACAGCAACTGCGGGATATCTGGGCCAGGCACTGAGGGACAGACCTGAGAGAACTCTCTTGAGCATTTGGCACCTGGAAGACTAAGAAAAAAATTCTCTTAACAAACTTTTTATAGCTTCTCCCTCCTGGACATTTTTGGCTCTCACGAATGTGAAATAAGCCTTTTCTATAAAGATGCAGATGATGCAGCTGGCAAAATCCTTCCTTGAATATGGTCAGGGAAAACTAAGGAAAGGAACAGAAAAGCCATTTCCATGGGCTGCTTTGGTCCTCTTTGCACTGCCCACTGTGCAGGTCCCAGAGTGAGCTGCCCCACCTCCCCATGCTCCAGGCTGGCTCGCCGACAAGACCTGCAGTGAAGGAGCAAGCTAGAAGCAGCTTCAGTGGAGTCTCCTAAAACCAGCTTTTCTCCAGAACCTCAGCAGGGACCTTCATCCTCTACTTCCCCGGGGAGCTGCTCTTCAGCTGAGGCTGCTGTCCCCAGTCCCTTGCCTGAGCTACACTGCAGGCATGTGTGCATCACACCTGTGCCTGGCTGCATGGACCCTTCCAACGCAGCCCAGATACTGACCCACTCCCTACTCATCACCATGGATTTCTCCTCCTGCACACCACTGCTTTTCCATCACCACACAGTGCTAAACCTGAGCAGCTGATGTTCACCACTGACATACTACTCAGCCCTCCAGGTCCAGGCACATGCAGGAAGCTTGTTCTGCCTTCCGGGCATCAGAAAGCAGGATGCTAAAACAGATATGGACAAAGGTGCCTTCTGCTGCATCCTCCCACATATCCTGCCAGATGACCACCCTCAGCAGTAAGGCATTCCTCACAATTTAGGCTTGATAATACTCATCCCTGTTTTCCAAAGGTGATGTCAACTGGGAGCGGATGAGTCTACCAGGTCAGTAAGGCATCCAAAGGTGCCTTCAGGAAAACAGGACATATATAAAGCATAACTGCGTGGATTATCAGCTGTATTGCACATCCTCATGCTAGCTGCTTTTAGCTCACACACAGGTAAACAAAGAAGCCAAGAGTGTGCAGCCATTTCATTTTATTAATTAAAGTGACTGGCATTTATACAGCACCAAAGCACTTTGCAAACCTTAATTAAGCTTCGCAGCAGCCCTGCGAGGTAGAACGTGTTCCCATTTACAAACAGCAAAAATGAGACACAGTGAAGTAAGTGACCTGCCAGCGAGCTCAGGAGCTCAGTGGAAAAAAATGGGAAAGAATCCAAGATCATGCTGCCTTCCCACCCTTTACCCTAGACGCTGCTCCCCACCCCACGCTGCCCTGCAGCTTTAACCCTGACTGGACACTGAAGGACCTCCAGCCCCAGCACCCACACACGGGTGGGAGTAACACCAGGACAAAAAGCTGAAATGTCCTCCCATACCTAAGAGATGCCTCGGGGATCTATAAAAACGTTATCATTTTTCATATATTGAAACAGGTAGAGAATCTACAGCTGAGGCTTCAATCCGCCTCCAAAGTTCATTTCATACTGCCCAGGGCCACTGATTTTTATTGCACTCATGCTGGAGAAGGCTAATATTGGGCACAGAGTTATTCCTGCTGAGGAATGTCCCCAGCAGCCAGGGGAGAAGCAGGGAGACCCTGTCCTCACCCTGGAGGGAGCCCCCACACGTGGTCCCCATGGTCACGCCAGTGCTGGGGCAGCACCAGATCCAGGGGCTGCCTGTGGTGGCCCCACCCAGGCGCTGTAGATACCACCAGACATCGGCATTGGGGTACAGATGGCAACGGGGTGGTCGAGGTGCGGATGGGGAGAGGGGGAAGCCCACCACTTGAAACAGTGTCAGGCAGAGAGTCTTGTTGGTTTGGGGGAAGAAGGAGGAGTGGGGAACCTGCAGCTTGATGCTCTGTTTCTGTGGCAAGGATCAGGGATGTGTTCCCATGTCTCTTCGGATGGGACCTCGAGCTGCAAGAGTGGTGCTCTAGAAGCGAACACCTGCCTGAGGGGAACAAGCCTGACAGAGATTTTGCACAAATAACTGAACTATTTTTAGATGCTCAGCACATCCACTTGCAAGACAGCTAGCCACACAGAGATGAACAGATCTCACAGCCCCTCACTAATCCACTGAAACAGCTAATCTCCTTAACCCTTGCAGCTCATGAATAACGGCAGACACACGATTTCCTTTGCAAAGGCATTGCACCTCATCACTTCTACCCCAGATGCTGTGCCCAAAGGAGGGAGACCAGCAGGGGAGGCTTTTTTTGTGTCTGTTTTTTATTTTATTGAAAGGAAAGGCAGGTCCAGATAGAATGCCAGTGAGGGACCAGGACCAGAGAACTTTCCTTCCTACCCTCCTTTGCTGTTTCTTGCAGCTCAACATATGCACAGGCATGATTCATCCCTGCCAAAGTGGAACAGGGTCATCAGCAGCCATCTCAAAAGCATGATAGCTGGGTTGAAGGGGAGAGGTTATTGTCCAAATGTCTCTAAGAGCTCCAAGCTTAAAAGCCAAAGTCTTGGTTTGTCTGAGCATGGAAAAGAAACCCCTGCAGTCACCTTCTGTTTTTCTTTGACTTTACTTTCACTAGAACAGTCTGAAGCATCTTATTTTGAAAGACAGCTCTGTCTCAGTGCTCTGCGTATGCACTTTCTGCTCAGTTCTGCCCTCACCCTTCACAAGAGCAAGGGTAGGGTCTGATGCCCAAAGGCTGTATCGTTACCTTTTTGTCCACAATGCATGCTTTAAACAGCAGATCTGTAAAAATCTTATCAGTTGAAGTAAACCTGTGAGATAAACAGCATATGGGAAAAAAGGTCCCTAAATGCATGCATATACACACTCTCACAAAGCCCAAGGGGAGACAGGGGCTGTTTCTCATGTTTTCTTTTCTCCACATAGCCAGAACACAAAGATAATATCCTGATATATGTGCTGCTGTGGAAATATCCCAACAAATATGAGTTTGGTTGTATTTCAACCAACTCTATCAGCAAATCTGCAAAATTCCTGGAATTGGGACAAAAAGGATCAAACAACATATTCACAGCAGCAAACAGATGTTGCTGCATCCAGAAGAGATGCAGGAATTGCCCAGCCATGGATGCTGGTATGGCTGTATCAGTTCTGCTGCTAAATGCTTTGGAAAAACCTCTCAACTGCTGTAAAACATAGAGTGTTGTTCTTTTCTAAAGCCCTTGCTGCATAATACTTCCACATAATCACATACCTGGGTGAATTTCTAGCACAGTTAAGGTGTAGAGGCACAGGGAGGGGGAAATATTTCTACATCTACATTTGCATAATGGATCCTCAAAGGGCTATGATTTATTTTAACAGCATGTCCCAACCTGAGCATATCCCTGCTCTACTGTTGGGAGAACCTGTGCCAAGTTCAGCCAACCGAGCCCTGAAGTGGCCCAGCAAAATCAGTAATGAGCTCTGCCAGTGCACACCAGTGTACACCAGTGCAGAAGAGAAGGCCTGGCTGTTCCCAACATCTGGCCACAGCACCACAATCCTGTTTTATCAACAAACATCCACCAAAAATTCTCAAAGTTATCCGAGTCCAAGCTCAGGCCAACGTGCACTGAAGCGAATGCCAGAGTTAGCCTTGACCTCTGCAGAGACAGCACAAGTCCTGGAGCTGGCACTGGGTCTGCAGCAACAAATGTGATTTACAGGTTACTTTTCCAAATTCATAAAAATCTTCAACATAATTACAGCAGTACAGGGCTCAGTGTTCAGGTCTTGAAAGATCTTTAGGCATCCAAGTATCCGTGTATGTTTACTGCTACCCCTGCTGCTGTGGAAAGTGCTCTTTATGAAAAGCCTGTTTGCCAACTGGTGGTTTTACCAACTCGGGAAACCTGGACCCGAAGAAAACCTCTGAGATGCTGGCAAATTAAACTGTTCCCTCTGGAATGACTACAGCTTTTTTCCCTAACCTGGAAAAACAAAAAGCCACCACTACAAGCAGTGGTGGTGTTTTCTTTTCAAAAGCTTTTCCATACTACCCAGTGAATCACCAAAATGGATGAACAGTTAAATGAATTTCTGCCAGTTTGCAGAATAGTACAGCAAAGCATCTGCTCTGTCTTTTTGTAAGACTAAGGCATCTGAGAAGATTTCAGCTTGTTAGGAGTGCAACAGTAGTACCTCCCACAAGCAACGAAGTAAAAATTAATGTTAAATTAGCATTAATATTTAAAGTAAGTTATTCCATTCCATGCTTCTCTGTGAGGAGATCAGGGTAATCTCTCTAAGGATTTCCAGTTAGCTTCCCTGTCAGGGCATCTGCCAGACAAGAACTGATACCTTCCAGCATCCAGTATTGTTCAGTACTACAGCATCTGGAACATGGTTGAAATTCATGGTTTCTTCAAAGAAGTCTTTGCCTAGGACTTCTGAATAGGGAATGTAGTTGGATTATAGTTAAAAATTATAGATTTTGGAGCAAGGAAAGGTCCTTTTCCCTGCTTGCCCTTTCCAGCAGCCTGCCATGTCTGGGGGTGTCCCGATGTGAGTCCTGCTCCCACTCTGACTGCACACCCTGGCTCCCCACTCCTCTCCCTCCTGCCCTGACCAAGCTGACATGACAAGCACAGTCTCCTCCCTACCACCCCACTCCCTGCACAGGCCTGCTTCCAGGGAACTTGGGCCTCTTCCCATGTCTCCCACCCACCAGGGCACTTGCTGACCCTATCTGACCATGCCCACAGCCAAAGAAAATTGAAATTTAGAAGCTGTGACTCGTGGGGAGAGCAAAATGCAGCGCTGCCTGCAGCTCACTGCTTCTCCAGCCTGGATGCACGGTGGGGATCACTGGGGACCAACAAGCTACACGTTTCCCTGTCAGACCTTGCCTTTTTAATAACCAGGTGTCTCCCCTGTGAGACTGCAATGTTTCCCCACTGGAAACATTCCCTCAGCCCCAGCAAGAGGGAATAGTGATGGCGCACACCAGTCACTCTCAAAAAGACCCTGGAGATGGTCTGGCAAAGGGATGAATACTCCTAGGCAAAACTGATGCTTGGTTGAAGCCATGCAAACAACCCTTTAGTATAACAGTGGCCATGTGGTCTGAGCCCTGTGTTCCAAGTAGGTGAGACTTGCAGGGATGCTGTCCTGGGAGGGGAAGGAGATAGGCTTTCATGGCAGATGCAGCAGAGGGACACGGGGACCTGCACAGCCATAAGCAGTGGCAGAATGTCCCCTTTCCTGCTGGTCCAGGCACCAGCATCCGACGGCCACTGCCACTGCACAGGAGGCAGCTGAGGAGATGTGCAAATGCCACGCTGCAACAACCACCATCCTGAGTGGTGGAGCAGCTGGACACAAGCCCCTTGCAGTGCCTGGTGTGCCAGGGCAAAGCAGCCCTCTAGAGAGGCCTCCTCCCACTCACAGCCTTTCCCCCAAGTCGGTGTATGAGCTCAGGTGTCTAGAGAGGAAGGTGCAAGGCCCAGGGTATCACCACACATTGTGGTGGTATTAATCAAACCCTTCTCTCATTATACTGGAAATGCAAAGCCTTCACTCTCCCCGCCAGCACACAGCACTGCCAGTGAGGTGACTGCTGTCTTCACATCCCAGGTGTCCCCCATGAAAACCTCCAACACATCAAGTCTTTAGGGTTAAACAGCACCAGGCCACCAAAGGGTTAAAGCCAGAGAGGCTATTGCAATAGAGATGTGAGGTGAGACAGAGCTCAGCCTTAATACGCTGGAGAATAAAAACCTCAGGGAGGCTTTTGCTGAAAATCTTAATAGGATCAGCCTACAGGATCCACTTTCACTCAGAGGTCAGTGTTCACATACCAGCTAGCAAAGGGACCAGGTACCCTTCCTGCTTCAGGCTGGCTACAAGGAGATGTCCCTACAGCCCCGGGGAGTCCACAGCTTTGCCTCTCCTTGACCTGCTCTTTCTCAGCAGGACCCAGGTACCTGCTCCCAGGCTCCCAGCTTTCCTTGCTTCCAGGCTCCCAACTTTTTCCCTGCTCGGCAGGCTGGCTGGAGGCCCAGATCTCGCCTTCACATTGCCCAGTGTACCAGCTGGCCCTTGTATGGGGCACAGGTGAAATTTCATTTATTGCAATCTCTGTCAAACAAGATCCAACAAAGAAGCTCCACTCATACTTCTCTGGCTCCCTCCTCACATCCAGCTGTATTTTATTCCATGGAAATAAGCCCGCAGGGATAATTTAATTTATGCTGCTCAGCACTACCAACTCCTCATTTGCATCACCAAGGGATGAGCCCCAAAGAGGCCATGATCCACCCACAAAACTCTCCCCTGAGCCAGACAGAAGAGGAGCAGAGGGAAGAAGGTAATGGCTGGGATGATATAAGATAACAGTGAAAAAATCCAGGAGGAGAAGAACCATGAAGAAAGGGAGCTGGAGTAATCTGCAATGCTATCTTACAGATTCTTCAAGTAAAGCTGAAAAATGCCATATTTCAAAAATCCCCCCTGACCTGGGCACACCCCTAGTCACTGTGTTTTGCTCCTAGACCCCTGCTGCATTCACAATGAAACGTGAACAAAAGCACGGAGAGGTGGCCTGTGGAGCTGGGATGCTGGAGTGTCACAGCTCATCACGGGGAGGAGAAAAAAACCACCCCAGAGCTCTGACAGCTCAGCTCTGCACGTCACATCAGTGTCCATTGAGGAAAGCGGGCACAGGAGATGTCTCCATACAAAAAAACACTTTACACGAAAAAAGCAGTGTCTGTGGGAGAGGGAGGGAGCTCAAGGAGCTCAGATGAGCTTCAGAGGAATGAAATGTACAATTTCAAGCTAACCAAAATATTAGAGCTAAAAAGACCGTATCTAGCTGTACAGCTTCCTACCAAGGACTGACATTTCTTCTCCAACGCATTTCCCGCGATGTTGGTGGTCAAAGTATGACATATTATATTTGTGTTGTGGTTAATAACCTTCCAGGAGGTGGGGTAGCACTCAGGTTTGGAGCAGCAGGCCCAGAACAATGTGTACACCTAAACAGTGACACCAAATTTTTGTGACCAAAGCCTGAGGGAGAAAAGGGCACGCCGTGGGCTCAGGCGTGCACAGGGCTTGCTTCTGGCTAGGAGCCACTGATATACTGGCATCAGCATTCCTCCTCTGCACAAAACAGCTGAAAGTGGATGGACCCAAAACCCAGCAATACATGACCCGTGCAGGATCTGCTGAGGGAAGGAAGGCAGAAAACCTGGGGCTATTCCTCACTATTTGGGGGCCAAATAGTTACAGATCCATTACAGCATCTCTCCTTCTGCCTGCAGCTCCTGGTCTGACTGGTGCCATCACAACCACTGTACAATATTGTCTCCTTTTAACTTCAGGCATTCACCATGTAAGAGCTCACCACCAGAACCGGAACAACATTAATGTTTCCAGACTGGTTTCCAGTGCCTGAGTAATTCAGAGGGTTGTCAGCAGATCTGGAGGACTTTCATGGAACTTTTCAGGTTGCTGGTTCCTATACAGCCTCACTAGGAAGGCAGACTGACAGCTGATGGCCAACTTGGGGTCCACCTCACATACAATAAACAACTGTGACATTCCAGAAAAAAAAGAGCAAGCTTCAAAGAGATAATAGACATGCTAAGCGTACCAAAGATATGCAGTTAAAAATAACTACTGCTAGAAATGCTGTGTAAAACAAACATTACACCAATCTCCAAGAGCAATGTTTTAGAAAGATACTCGTGGAAGCAGTCCTGTATATAGCCACAGTCAAGTTTCGCATCCCTGTGTCTCAGAGGGGCGGAAACAATTTTCAGATCTCTGCCTGAGATTTGCTGTTGAGGTAATGTCTCCTAGAAATACCTCCTGAGATCTTCAAAAAGGCAGAGAGAGAAGGCACCCCAGGCATTCACTCTACCTCTTCATCTGCAGTTGTCACCACCATCTGTGCCTGCTTTTCCAAGAGGAAAAGGCAGCTAGAATTCCTTACTTCACAGTACATCCTGGGTGGACCCTGTCCTTACTTCCCATGAATAACAGAATAACAGACGTCTGCCACATTGAGCTGGTGACTTGTATGATCCACCTCGACATCCTGGCAGTGCCCAACTCCAGCTGGTTTGGGCATGGTGCCTGCAGTACACCCAGCTGTGTTAGAGGTCTCTAAAACAGTCTTTGCTTTCTCCTGGCCCTGGCTGGCATTCAGCTCCTATCTTGAAGCCTGAGGACTCCTTTCATGCTAATTTGTACAACTGCTGATGCTATTCTTATTCAGAGAAATGTCTGATTCATAGAAACGTTGTTCACAAATGGAAGCAAAAGGCCTTGTGCACTGGAGGTGAAGCTCCCACCATAGCAGAGCTCACCCTTCCTTCCTGCTGCAGCCCCACCTGTCATGGCTTTGATACCCAGATGCCCTTAACTGCCAGACCATATCTCCCCACACCCCCCCCCAAACTTTTTCACTAGCCTCTTTTGTCAGTCTATCTCCAGGACCCAGGCAGATCCACAGACCAATCTAACCCATGAGGTTTGAGAAAAAAAATATCTCTTCTCTTCTCCCTGACTCCTCTTCCAAAAGCCCCAACGTATTCTCCAGTCTCTTCCCAACTGTCTCAGTGTCTTTCCAGCTGTCTGATTATTCACGTTGCACAATATTGAAGATAGATTTGGCACCTAAAGACTCCTCCAAGAAACACCCAGCCCCACCACATCACTCAGATGACAAAGGAGAAAACAAGAAACTCTTGCTCCTTTCCTGTAGAATCTCTAGGGATTTGTTCACAGATCCCTTGCTCACCCCAGCAGCAACTCCCAGCAGCTCAGAGGATTTTTGGAACAGGTTAGTCCCACCCGGTGCCTCAGGCACCCTGCCTGCATGCAGCTTTTTGGAGATGGAGGATATGGTTAAGGAACAGCATCCCCACCTGAGTTCTCAGAAGACCTACACAGCTAATTCCAGGTGTGTCAGCAGCACAGCTAAACCAGAGGTGGCAACTGAGCCACCTAATCCAAGCTACTTCCAAAACCTTCATGCACACAGAGGAACAAGGGTGAGATCAAGAGTGGGAGGAAAAGTAGGAGGAGGTTATAAGGAGTGGTGAGACCCAGGAGAATTTAGGGAATTGCTTTGTGCCGTCCCCTGAAGGGAGCATCACACCTGTCTGGTCTCACCTTACACTGGGAGGCAGGACACAGAAAAAGAGAAGATAGGTGATGCTTGCCTGGCCTCACAGGCACCCATCTCTATGGAGCCCGGCTAGCATGGGGACAAATGCCTTTGATTCCGTGAGCTGTTGACTTAGGCATGAGCCCATTCCATTGTATATGGACGGAGGATATCCCACAGCAAGGGGGATGCACCCTGCCAACCCCTGTGAGCATGGCCATGTGATGTACCAGCATCACCTCTGCCTGGGGAGTCACCGACAGCTCTGCAAACCCACAGGGCACCACAGTGCCTCCCACCACCCTTGCCATTTGTGGCTGGGGAGAAGCGTGTTGTGAATGTGCAAATCCCAGCCCCGAGGTCTCCTGGGTCTGTAAGGGGACTAGTGCCAAGGCAGCACATGGGACAGCGCTGCAGGGCATGTCCTGTTTGATAATCTCCCTCTTGTCCTACATCCAGGGAAGAGCATACCTCTCTCCTTACTCCATCTTCAAACCAAGGCTCCACAGGAATACAATGTCCTTTCAGACACACCAGGTTTCCTAATGAGCCAAATGATCTTTCAAAAATAGGATTAAGACGTCTGCCCCAGACCAGTAGTATATTTCAAAATATTATTTGGGTATGAAAAAGGATATTTTTAGCATGCTACAGACTTCACAGTTCTTCAATAAATTTAGTGAGCTCAATAAGCATTAGTGAAGTCCTTCCTCCTGCTGCCACATGGGTGACAAAGATAACTTGGATGCAACGGGAGGAGGAAGGCTTAGGGGTCATTTACAGCAGCTGGTTAAGGCTGAATTCAGGTGTATCAGGACAGAGGGATCTCCAACAGCTTCACAACAGAGTGTGTATTATAGTGTACAATGAACAGTCACCTTCTCATAGGCAGGGTGTGAAGTGAATAGTCCTTGTGCGTGAGGGTTTGTGCTCAGCACCCAGTGCACCCTGGCAGATGCAGGAAAGCATCTGGAGAGCATCAGGAGAGGCCAGGAAAGAGGACAAAAAGGACTTAGAGTTGCACAAAGCTGAGAAGGAGAAGTGAGAGCAGGAAGAGCAGCCACATCAGGCATACCTTCAGCCTCATCAAACAGGGAAAGTATTGCAGACCACAGTGCTAATTACAGAGACAGATCAGACCCAATTTTAACTGGCTAGGAGGTAGAAATAAGAGCTGGAAAGAATGATCTACCAGCATGGCCTGGCGGGACCTAGAGAAGATGGCAGAGACAGTCATGGACCAGCGGTCCTGGCACCAAATCCATCTCTCCACACTACCTAGGACTGGAAAGGCCTCAGCTGGAGTACAGGGTCCAGTTCAGGGTGCTGCACCTCTAGAGAGACATGGACCAAATGGAAGAAGTCCACAGAAGAGCAAAGAGAACAACTGGAGGTGAGCAGGGCTGGTTTATTTGAAGAAAGGTTAAAAGGAACTGGGATTACCCTACAAAATAGAGTAATATGGGAGGGGGAGTGCAACTTTTAGGCACAGTGTTCAAGGATGTAAAAGGCTTATTTAGGAGGAACTAAGGGAAGAAAGGTCTGGGATCTGTGAAAAATGTATTTTCAATGTCCCCAGTGGTCAGAATAAACAATATGAGGTTGGAGTTATAGCAAGGTCAACTTGGCTTAAAAATTAGAAACATCTTTCTAATGGGTTAGGACAGTGAAGACCTGCGAGAGATTGGCTAGGGATATTGTAGATGCTTCTGCACCGAAGAAGTTCAAGAACAAGCTGGAAAAACATCTGTTAGAAATGACACGTGTGCAAGTGGATCGGCCTTAGGCTGAGAAGATGTTGCATGGTGCATCTTTTAGATGGCCATGTTATGCCCGTGTTTCTCAGCTGAGCAAACAACAGTCATTGTGCTTAGCTCGGGACAGCAAAAGAGGGATATTCCTCTCTTCAGTTGGATCATCTCTTGATCTACATAGACTGTCGGCTTGCACAAACTGAGCTTTTTCTTCACCAAGCGCCTACCTGCCCTCCCCTGTAAGACAGGGCACTGCATTGACTGCATATGTTGGGAGGCAGGCTGGCACCAGGGGAGTGTGAAGTTAAAGCAGGCATTAATGGTGACTGAGAGCAGTGGCATTCTTCTCCATAAATGCCAGAACCAACAGAGGATAAGCAATAAGGCTAATTTGAGAGCTGGCTAGTTGGGAGAAGAAAAAGCCCTTTGCTTTCCCAGCTTGACCTCAAAAAGCCAGAGCACTACACTGTGGCAGAGATGTTGTCAATCACCTCCCCTGCCAAGACATTTAGCCCCACTGTTCAGGTGAAACAGACTATGAATTAAGGATGTGAGAATTGCTTTCACAGGGCTGAGATCCATGTCCATTTTTGTAGCATCACCAGTTTTAGAACATCCTTACGAATCTGACATTTTTTACATTTCCTCCCTATTTCTTTTCATTTTTTCTTGCCAACAAACTTCCAGATCCTGGCCAGAAATTCAGTCAGTGTGCTCAAATCTAATTTGAAAAGGTATTCTTGCTTCTAGCTGAATTACTAGAAGAAGTATTCAAATTTCGCAAGAGAGACAGGAATGTCCCTTCTAGGTGTGGAGCCTGCATACAGGCTTCACAGTCCAGCATTTATCTATGGGGGAGAAGAAATGAGAGGATTGTAGGGAGGGAACACAGACCTCTATGTGGGTGTCTCCTGTCCAAGGATGGGAGGGGGTCAGACTGCAAGGATGCTTTGGTATGGGTGCAAAGCCATGTTCTAAAGGTTCCTTAAAGTGGTAATTAAGGGAAATTAAAGCCTAAAGATGAGATACAAGCCACTTCAATATCCTTCATGACACAAGTTATAAAAGCTGGGCTTTCTAGCTTAAGTACTAGAGAGTCCCTTTGCTAGAATAACATTTTGCCTCTGCTGCTCATTTGAACGACACCAGAGGAAGATGTGACTGTCATTGCTAGAGGGGCCACAACCACTTCTGTCATCGTATGGAGCTAGGATTCATGCTCCTTTTTAAAAGACATCAGGGAAGAGCTCACAGAAGCAGAGACGGAGATTCCCATCTAACCTGCTGGACTTCTAGGGGTGGAGTGGGTGGGAAATTACATTCATTGAAAAATCCAAGGAAAGGATCTCTTAGAGGCAGACTTCTCTATTATTTGTCTGACCTCAACTACAGGCTAGAGGTTTTATGATTTACCAGCAACTGAAGACAGCACTCTAGCCTTACCCTAACAGCAGGATGTTGCTAGCTATAGGATTCCCTGGACTTCACCTGGTTGACACAGTTCTGATGGGCCACAGCAAAAATAAGAGATGAGACATGGTAATTTTTCCCAGCCTAGAGAAATCCATGTGACACACATCCTCTATCGTGTTCTTACCTAGGAGTCTGAGAAAGCATCTCTGAAAGAAAATCAGAGGAGGATGTAGTTACGTATGCATGTGCTAAAGCTAAGAAGTGTAATTGTTACACTGCAGCCTCGCATTTAAATTTGACAAAGTGAGAAGATCTGCATAGAGAACATTTACTGCCTAATAGCTTTTTTAAAAAAAGCTATTCATAAGTATTTCAAATACTATTTACAATGTTTTGGTGGGTATTAAATACTTATTTACTACAGAATCATACAGTGTGCTCTCTCTGAAGGCTGCTGGGAAGGACTGTTGACACCTGTGCTCAGAGCTGACGTCCATGTGATCGCATGTGATCGACCATGTTGCAGCACTGGGGGCTGCTGGGGCTGGCCCAGCTAGGCTGCAGGGAAATGTACCACACACCAGCCCCACTGATGACATACACTGCCTTTGAGAAACACAGAGAAGAATTTTTTAACAGGAAAAAATTAGTAAACCTAAAACCAAAGGTAGTTTGGGCTTTGCAGCTGTAGATTTTTTAAAAATAGTAAAATTGGCTAAAATGAAGCAGCTAGCTGGCAACCCCCTGGGAAGCCAGGCAGCCAAGCACCACATTGGTGCCAGCCAGGACATTTCAGGGTAGGAGATATATCTCTCTCAGATTGCTGAAGATCTGCAAAGACACACTGACCCTAGCCCTGGAGGAGCAGATGACCTGTCTCACTCGACTGCACCAAGCCTGTGAGCCCAGCTCTGCCTCAAAGCTGAGCTCTGTCTGCTGTGGAGCAACAGTGATCGTGCGGGAACTGGGCTGGAGCCCCACCGAGGACTTGGTGCTTTGCCCACCGACGCCAGCCCACCTTCCGCTTCAGATTTACTGCTGCTTCTGGCAGTCAATAAAAGCCTGCAATGCACTAGGCAGGAAACCTCCCCTATCCATCCCTCCCACCCTTCCAGCTAGAGAGATCCAGGAAGATTTATTACAGCAATAAAAACAAAAGAGACGGAAAGGGGTGTCTCCAAGGCAGGCAGAGCTTCAATAAAGCTCAAGCAGGCTCTTGGGGGGATACCGATCTCTGGGAGAGACCACACCAAATGGCAGCAAACAATTCATCTGCTGGAAGGGGAAATGTCAGCCCACGCTCATGAAATCCCCCAGCGGGAGGGCAGGAGAGATAATTCAAACAGGAGGGAGTACTGGCCTCCAGGTTTTTAAAGCCCATGAGTGGAAGAGCAGCTAGATGGGAAGGGAGATGCTCAAGCATGAGAGCCAAGAGGCAGGCATGCAAGAGCACTTCCACCCTTCTACTCCTATCACGGCATCTCAGGCCCAGACCACAGCGATAAGCATTGCTCTGGTCCCAAAACTTCACTGCTACTGCCAAGGCATTTCACCCATGGCACAGTGCTGCCCACTCTCTTGGGACAGAGTGGCTCTGAGGAGCTGAATGGTCCTTATTTCACCATGTGCCTTGTGCTGCTGCAGGCAGAGATAATATGCTCTGGCAGGGGGGTTGGACTAGATGATCTTTCGAGGTCCCTTCCAACCCTAGAATTCTGTGATTCTGTGTGAAACTCCTCCATGGGAGCCTTTTATTCACCTCTGCTCCTACTTGGCAGGAAGGACAGCCAATAAAACCAAACTCCAGTCCCTCCTTCCCCACCCCCAGGGTCTCTTATTGAGGCCTTCAGGTAGATGGGACACAAGATCAGGTCTCCCTGGCTCAGGGCATGCACCATGCAGAGCCTGCATCTCCTTGCCTCCCTTCACAAAGGCCCTGCAGGTGCACATGCTCCCGCACTGGGACCTATCCACAGGCAGCCCAAAATTCCCTGGGAAACGCATTCCCCACACAGACCTCCCATCACTCTCAGCACCCAGACTGGCTCCTCATGGCCAGGCTGGCCACCCACTGACCTTCTCCCTGGACAGGTGCCATGTACGGTGTAATGCCACAGCAAGGGCTGTGCTTTTGCATCTAAGGAGAAGTGAGACCTTTAAACCTGAGAAAGAAAGGACAGAGAAAAGTTGTTCCTTCGGGAAGGAAGAAGGAGAGAGGGTTTTGTAGCAGAGAAAAGCCCTGCAGACCCTAGAGCCTTCAGTTCCATTCTCGCCTTCACAGAGCATCAGAGCTTTGTGAGGTGTAACCTCACAAAGCTGCTTCCTTGCCTTAGTTTCATCTGCAGAACAGGGTGTTAGACCTGTAGGAGATGATAGAAGGTGCCAGTGAAGAGCAAAGTTGCTGCTCTTATGCACTTTGCAAGGCAGGCTCCCTCCCTGTCTGCAGTGGGGTCATTGCCCTGCTGCCCTCCAGACCCAGACCAGGTGGCTTCATGGTGGGGCATCTCCCTGGGTCTGGGATACTTCAAGAGTCCTTTTGCTGCTTGGGATTTTCACCCCCACAGAAACCGATGTTCCCCGAGGTTAGCCACCAGTTACCCTGAAACGACTTTTAACTCGAGCCTGGATTTCCACACAGTAAGGCAACACACAAATCTCAGTTATAAGCTATTCTCTACCCCAAATCTTGCCCCAGATGCAGATGTTCATTCACACCTGCATTTTCTGACAACACAGAAACACATAACCAACTTGTACCTCCTGAATGACTCTAGTTGAAGTGGGTCTAAGGGTCTACACTGGGGTTGTGTTGACCAGCTCCCCATCCCTCATCAAAGATCTCAAGATAAAGTGGCAGCTTCACTCCAGGACCTGCTGCATTTCAAGAGAACAGGAAGGAACAGGCAGTACTTTAGAAAGCACAGCACTGAAATACAGTAACCCTTTCCAACACTGATTTACTTGGTACTGTTGACTAGACAAAAGCAACTACCAAAAATCAGGTAGAATATGAATAAAGAAGAAAGTGATTTTCGGTTCTCATTTTCAGTAAGTACATGTATCTGTGCTCGAAGCCTACTGTGCTCTTAAATATCTCGTTAATCCTTTCCCCTATGCAAAGCTCTTCAGTTCACCTTTAAAAGAAGGAGATGGATGATTTAGAGTCCAGCATCCCAAAAGCAAATCTCTGCTCCCCACGCAAGAGGCAATAATTCAGCATGGCTAAGCTGCCATCAGTCATGCTTCTCATCTTCCCAGTGCACCTTTCCTGTCACTCCCTGGCAGGGGGAAATGGATGGCAGATGCTCCCTGCTATGCCAGTTTTAGGGGTGGAAAAGATAAGAAAGGGGTGACCTTGCAAAAACTGCCAGCAAGTCACATGTGTCTAGCTCAGAGATGGCTGGTGGTCTCCTTCCTGACTGCCTGGCTTTGCAAATTAAATGCTGGGAATGTTAGAGTGAGACATATTTAGCTCCCTACAGTGTGGTTAGTGTTACAGGGACTCTGCAATTTGTTTTTGCTGCTGTTGTTGGGTTTTCAGTTTGGGGATTTTTTTTCCCCTGCAATGGTTCCCATGTGAAATAGGCTCAGTCTTCAAATCAAAGGATTATTATTTTATTTATTTACTTACTTATTTATTTATTAGTTGACACTTCTGCAAGCCCAGCCTAGAATCTGAGAGTCAGACAAGGCCTCGTCTACTTTCCACTTTAATAAAGGCCTTGTAGCCACACAGGAAAGCCTGGTGCTGAAAGACAAGCCAGAAGGTATCCCAGTCTGTTTTTCCATAGCTATCCTGTTTGTGCAAGACCAGTAATAGCTTACCCATACTGGCTGTGCAAACAGAGGTGATTCACACACAGAGACCAGACTTCGGATAACATTAAAGCTGTGAAGTTGGTGGAGAATGGGAAAGGACAATTATTTTTAAAAAATACTGTATGCATCACATCCCTCAGGGCTCTGTGTCCAACACAGCCAGGGAAGCACACAATACCGTGTTGTCAACATCGTGTTGACAGCTCTCCCACAGTCACCGAGCCCCCCTCTAGTGGAAAAAGCCCACCACCACAGTGGGAAAGCCAGCCACAGAGTCTTCAGGAGACAGGGCACCATTCCCCACTGCTCCTCCAGCACTGGCACCTGATGGGGAAGGGACAGATCTCAGAGGCTGTGCCCTCTCCAGCAGGCTGGGGTGGGAGACTTCTCTGCCTGAAGAGAATTCATACCAAGCCCTATGACGATTTTCACAAGGCTTCAAGTTGCCACGTTAGTCTCTGCTTACTCTGTCCAGCTGTCTGTTTTAAACCAAGTGCAAACGCAGTCCTATAGCAAATAAATGTTCCTATTGATCAAGCTTCCATCTGAAGAAAAGACTAGTCTTCTCCCCCTTATCTCTTTGAACAAGCTCATTAACTTTACTCCAGCAATCAAGAGATACCTCAGGCCTGTGGACATGTCCAAGACAGGCAGTATCCATACCAGGAAAGTGGGGAAAGTACAGGTCCTCACAGCAGCAAATGCTACTTCTCACACAGGCAATGAGAAGTAACTCTGATTCCAAAAATTACCTGTTTTAATTACACACAGTGAGATTTATAACACAGGTAGGAACCTTTAGATAGTTGTTCCAGCACTTTTTTAAGTACAATATTGAGATTGCTAAACTGGCGATATCCTGAAAAGAAAATTTAAAAGATGTTTCCTTCCATCTGAAAGAAAATGTTCTTCTATGCTTAACATAAATAAATACATTAGACCCAGGGGTGTAATGCAGCAGGTGATTTCACTCCATTCAGTCCAATGCCAAGTGATAGTTTGCTGCATTACTGTTGAAGGATGCTAAGCTGTGAGCTGATGTGTAGTTTGATGAAGGTACTTGAAAAACCTATTTGGTCGCCAGAAAGAAGAGATGCTCAGTCCTGTGTGGACCATGACACTGAAGATGCCCTGCCTTACATGAGTTTTGGATCCTACATTCCCTTGATCTCAGCCTATGCTGTTGGATATGTGTAAGGACTTGATCCTACGCGGAGCTCTGCTGAAGCCAGTACCCTGCCATACTGGCACCAAATGCAGGACAAATGCCTTCAGCTTCACCCCTACCTGCTGCTGGGCAGGCTGTTAATGCAGTGGTCTCTTCTGACTTGGTTCCAGTCTTCTTCAAAATCACTCTCACTCTGACAGACTCTATGTGTCCTTTATTAGGGCAGAGATGCTCAGATCTGGGCCTCCCTGGAACAAAGCGATGCAACAGTGAACGGAAACAAGACCCAGAGTAAGAGACTTTCCATGATAATGCAGCATTAGAAGAAGTAATGGCTGCTACTTTACCCCCCATTTTGCATGTGGGGAAACTGAGGCACAGAGCAGTGATGTGGCTTCCCCATGGCTGCACAGCAAACCTGAGGCAGGTCCAGAAGAAGCCAGCGTCCTCCACCTTATGTGCTACAAAGGAACGGTTGGAAAAGGGAACCAGCCAGGCAGGTCTGCAGTAGCCACAGACATGGTAGCAACAGATCTAAGCAGTTTTTCCTGCTTGCAGCTCCTTCAGCTGCCCTGTGAGTGCGCCCAGCTCACCAAGTCTGGCCAGTTAAATCACACTGCACAGCCTTTACTCTAAATTGAGAGCCTCAGTCCTGGGCTGGACGAGGTGCCTTCACACACCCTTTCACCACTGTTTTGCAATGGGGACGAATTGCTTGCAACTGAGCAGAGACACTTCTTAAACTATTCCCCTTAGAGCTGTACTGTGTTATGCTGTTAAGCATGGCCAAAATGGGAGAAGATGCCCAGTTGTACCACTGCTGGGAAAAAATCCCAACAGAAATTATATCTGATCTAATGCTAGCCTACTCAGTTATGGTGAATGGAGACACAATAAAGGCGTGATTACCTTTTTTGCCAGCAAAGGTGGATTTTGCCCCAGCAGCTGCTGGGAGGGCAGCACAACAGACCGGTGTCAGGCTGAAATCCAAGCTGTGCCTGTACCAGTAGCACTGTCGAGGAGCTCCGCCACTGCCAGAGCTCGGGAGTTCTCCTGGCTACAGATAGGATGAAGCAGTCCTGGATGGCGGTTCCTAGTGATGTTTGCTGGTTTCTTTGAGGACTGTAGACTTACCACAGCCTGCCTGCTCCCTGCATCTTCTAGGTTTAGCAGGAGGAAGGACACGTGCTTCAGACATCACATAAGAAAACTGCAATCAAGCAACACTGCAAAGGGCTCATCTGCCTAGGGACACTCCAGAAAATTAAGCTGAATTAATTAGGAATGGGAAGTTAAGGCATGAGAAAGCCCTGTGTGGACGCTCACGCTCTGAAATAACATGACCTCAGTTCAGTTTATCTTAATCTTCCTGCGAAGGCGATTAGGCTAGAGTAAGGCCACGGGAGTGATCTCATCCACACAAGGATTTAACAGACTTTAACTAAACATCTGCAGACAATCCTTTAGTCAATAAAAATACAGCTGCCCCCTGGTATTGAAAGACTCAAGTCTGACTGTACTCAGTGCACAGCCACTAACCCAGACAGCAGCAGCACTGTGCTCCAGCAGCACTGTGCTCCCTTTTTGTTCTTTTTCCAAGTTTTCCACAGCTTCTGGGCGTATCTTCATCTCTACACTAAGAACCAGATATTGTGGCTACTACCAGAAACTTCACGTCCATCGTCACAGCAGAAGCCAGAGCCACCACGAACTTCCCAGAGAGCAGCACAGCCATAGCCTGGACTCAACCACTCCAAACACACAGCTGCTACAGATACATCTACAGGGTGTTCAAATAGCTGTTTACCACCCTGCCTGTGCTCTACCTAGCCAGCTCTGGTCAGCAGAGAACATTTTCACACGCCAGCTTATCAATATCATTTGGATGCTGTTTTATTATTTTGTTACATTAAGGTGAGCGCTTGTTTCTCAACTGCAATAGTAAATCAAGAGAAAGATGTCTGCACCCAGCCATTTAAAAAAAATAAATAATCCCCACTAAAAAGCATGATTTGATTTTGCTATGGAAAGTGATGCTTGAGCCTGCAGTCTTAGCTCAACGGCATTCTGGCACACGTACTACCTCAACCAAATTACGGGGCAATATCAAGGAGAACATTATGATGGCAGAATTAATTTTGTCCCATGGCATGACAGAGGTGCTTATCCAAACGTAACTCTTTCTCTTTGCACATTGTGCAGACATCAATGACACAACCACACCTTGTTATTTAAATACCACAAAGCCACATTATATCGGTAAGTGCAATACCTCTCAGTACGGCAAATCTGCTTCTGCATTACAGACCGAACTTCTCAGAATCACTCATGAGAAAAGAGTTCAGCACACTGCTCTTACACAACATACTGCAAATTAAATATAACAGCACATAATAAGAGAGAACCGCTGCAGGCATATTTAGGCCACCTAAGTTTTACAGCTAAAATAGCTTCGAAGTTAGCTGTTTCACCCTCCAAAGCGGAGTGCTAATGGACAGTGAATGGCATAATACACAGCCATTGACTTGGAAGGCAATTTTTTCCTAAAAGGCTTAGAGCAGTGGCTTTCAGCCTGCCATTTTGATGGCAGACTGCAGACTGCACCTGAGGGATTCACAAAAGGTTACTGTGAAAAACAAGATCACTATACACTATAAAACAAAGTCAGATGTTTTTAAAGGGGCTCATATAGAATATTTTGAAGGGCCAACAAAGGGAGAAGGGATGACAACCCCTGTACTAGGAACAGGAACAAACTCCTTGTTTTATTTTGCCTGCTTTACACCAATGTAATTCTCTTCATGATAAGGGAGCATCTTCTGATGTATACCAGTGGCTCGGTAAAAATAAGGGAGAATTAGGCATAGGTTAATTCAGCTACACATGACAGGATCAGGATAATTAAATTGGTGAGAGTACAGCAGAGTGCAAAAATCCAACAAGATGTTTCACATATGAAGCTCTGCATGGAGAAGACACTTAGACTACATTTGATTATCAGATAAACAGTTTGTAATTAAATATCATTTTATAACTATACACACTGGGGGCAGAATTAACGTTCGGCTTGGCATTATTGACTTCTAGGACTTAATCATGCAAATGGAACATTCCCTTAACAAGGTTTTTTTAAATAGCCTCTCTCGGGTTTAAATGGAGGATGTAAGAGAGGAAAGGAAAGGCAGCTCTCCACCCCAGGGAAGGATTACACACAAAACCACCCTGTGTTGGATGTGCCACATGCTCTCCCAGGAGGCCAGGGGACAGAGGTGCACCCCT
Source organism: Aegotheles bennettii (assembly GCA_013398125.1). NCBI lineage: Eukaryota > Metazoa > Chordata > Aves > Caprimulgiformes > Aegothelidae > Aegotheles > Aegotheles bennettii. The sequence goes on from VZRW01008268.1 coordinate 21,256, forward strand.
GAATATGCTCTTAGAGAGTGTCCTGCCCCACTTCAGGCAGCCTGCACAGGCATGGGTCATTGGGGCATGACGTAACCACGCTCAGCTCCACATGGTTTAGTCATCCTAAAGTGGAAAGGAAAGCTGAGGAGAAGCAAAGCAGGAACTACTTCAGCACATGGTGCTCATGAACACCTACCTCAGGAACAGCTGTGTCCAAAGTCTCTGTTTCGTGCGGTTCGTATGGCTGAACACAGTTCAGCAACCACTAGTGCAGAACAAAGCTATGTTCCCTGCCTGGTGCCAGAAGTGCCATCAAATGTCTGTCCTGCTTACGCATACTGAACATTAAACACCATTTAACTGGGCCCAGCGATATCCCAATTTGCCACTAATGGTACTGCATCAAGGTGCAGCACTCCATGCTCTGCATGGATAGCTGGTGATGGCAGGAGGTAGCTTGGCCCTGCCCAGCATCAAGTCTAATTCAGGAAAGAACAGAAAGGAACATGATGGCCTCCCCTCCATATTCTAGCTCACAGCCACCAGGAACTTAGGAACCACCTGCATCCCAGCCTGTAACCACCACAGTATGGTGCCCCCATACAAGGGGCAGTCTAATCTCCTAAAACTTGCTTACTGAAGGTGACACAGACATTATGTATAATGTTTCTCAGCTTTTCTTGTATTTGCATTACTTGCCAATCCTGGCTCCTTTCTTCAAAGACTTTTAAAGAACATGAAGCAGAGGTGCACCTCGAGGTGAAAACACAAATCAATTGAGAAATGAAGGAGGGCTAGAGCAGAAGAGAAGATAAAAGATGAGTATGTGCAGAGAAAAGGAGAAAGAAAAAATGAATATGAAATTCCATCTGTCTTCTTTCAATAAAAATGGAGGCTTGGTCCTGTTCCCAACTGCACAAGCCCCTGTTGTTTAATGAAGAATCAGTATTCAAACAGTGAGAGCAGTCAGCCCCACTGCACAATACCCAGTTGTTCTCCATCCTCCCAGGGCATATTTGATGAATTCAGACAAAGCTGCTAACCTTAGGCTGGAGCGTGGGTGGCTCTGTCACTGGATGGCACAGCTTACACAGGGCCGGTGCCAAAAGCACTAATTTCGACACTGATCTCTTCTAGCATTGGTCTGATAGCACAACAAGCTGCCATGCCAATATCCACGCTCCAGGAGCATCCCCTCTGGGATTTGCAGGCTGCAAATAGCAGGTGAATGTGCCACCGTCCCTAGGGCTGATGAAAGCACCTCTGACCCTACTGATTGCCAATCAATAGCTGCTTCCCATCTCTTTCTCTCAGTTTCTGCAGTAGCAGTGTTAGTAATCAGAGTGGTGGGCTGATAAAATCCTGTTATCAGTGCACCAGCAAAACAGGATTCTAGATCTAATCTGCTATGTCACATTTCCAACCTTGATCACTGAGATTTAACCCCTTCAATGACTGAAGCAGCCAGAGATGCTTGAGAAAAAACCTCCCAATCTCCATCCAGGCCAGGAGAGCCAATAGAAGAGCCAAATTCCTGCTCCCACTGAAACCCAGTGAGAGCAGGAACAATTGCAGGAAAGGCCCCTAATTTCATGGCTATTCACTGATATGGCCTTATGGCACACAGCCATCTAGAAACACCTGAACTGCCTGACGAGGGAAGCTTTAAACATCTTTGTCGATGACATGGATGGTGGGATCGAGTGCACCCTCAGCAAGTTTGCCAATGATGTGTGGTGCAGTTGACATGCTGGAGGGAAGGGATGCCATCCAAAGGGACCTTAACAAGCTTGAGATGTTGAACTTCATGTGGTTTGCATGGGCCCACAAGGCCAAGTGCAAGGTCCTGCACATAGGATGGGGCAAACCCAAGCACAAACACAGGCTAGCTGAAGAATGGATTGAGAACAGCCCCAATGAGGAAGACTTGGGGGTGTTGGTTGATGTAAAGCTCAACATGAGTCAACTGCATCAAAAGAAGCATGGTCAGCAGGTTGAGGGAGGTGATTTTCCCCCTCCACTTCACTCTCATGAGACCCCACCCAGAGTACTGCATCCAGTTCTGGAGTCCCCAACATAAGGACATGGAGCTGTTGGAGAGAGTCCAGAGGAGGGCCATGAAATTGATCAGAGGGCTGGAGCACCTGCCATATGAAGACAGACTCAGAGAATTGGGGGTGTTCAGTCTGGANATATTAGGAAGAAATTCTTTCATGTGAGGGTGGTGAGACACTGGCACAGGTTGCCCAGAGGAGTTGTGGCTGCCCCCTCCCTGGCAGTGTTCAAGGCCAGGTTGGATAGGGCTTTGAGAAACGTGGTCTAGTGGGAGATGTCCCTGCCATGGCATGGGGATTGGAACTAGATGGTCTTTGAGGTCCCTTCCAAGCCACACCATTCCATGATTCTATGAAATAAGCTGCCATGACTGTATAGCTTCTGCTTTAACTGATCAAGTTTAAATGATATCAAAGTATTCTGCGAACAAACCAGCAAATACCAGCAAAGAGATGGTTAACACACCGCCCTCCACCGCTCCAACTGCGGGAGTCTTTCTATCACATGTAAGAGGCTTCAGCTCAGGCCCTCAGAGGACTCTTCTATTTAAAATTGAATGTTAACAGAAAAAAGAAATTCAATCAGACATCAGGGTTGAAAGACAGGCAGGCTGGCTATTGTGCTACTCTGCATGAAATACATGATATTTGAGAGCTCAAGAAGATGGTGTTTCTCCCCTCCTTATCATTAGCACTTTTTTTTACTATTATTTCTGGAATGTTCTCCTGCTTTTTCTCCCTTTCTGCTAAATCTCTCATGTGCTACAACGCCAGTGTCTGGAAGAGAAACCTGCTCTGGGGTCACCCCTGCTGGGCCCCAGCCAGTCTCACACAACAGCATAGCCTGGGGGCGTTGCTTCTGCCACCACAACCTCAGTGTGTGCCAGACTCTTTAAAATTTAGAAATACCACCCAAAGGTCAAAGCAACAGATCACCAGGAGAGCATGTTGCTGCATGTCCTCAGCCATTTCCAGTAGCCAACACTGTCTGCATACAGCTGTGCAGATGGAGACTCAACAACACATGGTGAGTACGTATCACACGTAGCCATCGTGCAAAGCAGCATCCTCTGATGCAGCCCAGGTAGACCTGTGGGACTGGGATGTAAGCTGCTACTGCAGGGCTGTGATCTCCACTGGAGCTCTGCTACACATTGAATAACCAATACCTTAGGTGGTCAACATCTGTCTAAGAGCATTCACCTATTCTAGATGAGAAAAAGCAACAAAATAAATACTGGCTGGGAAAAATCTAGCTCACCACTTTTGTCTGGACATCCTCTGGATCAGGGGACTAGATGGGCAACCCAGGGAAACCTTCCCTTGACATCTCAGCAAGGGCTGGAGCTGCTTCCATCTTTACAGGGCATAAACTTCTGCCACTGCCTGCAAAATCCCAGGCTAATAATTAAGATGTTATGCTACTGATTCATGTCCACAGAGAGCGGTAGGTCCATGGGGTATCAGAGGGTTCACCCTTGGCAGCACCAGCCATTGAGGTAGGAACACCATGGGGACACATAATTGTGTGCTTGAGCATAACTTCTGGAGATCAGTTATAGAAGGGTGCTTAGAATGTTGTAGTTGAACATCAGCATCACGTAGGTGCCCAGCACTGTGATTTCTCCACTGTGTTGCTGATATTGATCCTCCCTATATAGTTCACTGATTACTGGTTAATTACACGTTGCTGATAAATCAATGCACTGCTTCAATCCTGATTTGGTTTAAACTGCACGAGCTCAGTACTTTTGCACCGCAGCACAGTTCCTCCCCTGCAGAGCTGCTCCCAGCCAGCTGGCCTCCAGCCCACACCCGGGCAGCAGTTGACTCCCTCCCAGGCACTGGACCTGCATTTCTCTTGCCCAGCTTCCCAAGGCTCCTGTCAGCCCATTTCTGCTACATATCAAGGCCCCTCTGGCTGGCAACCCACACTGCAGTGTACCAACCTTCCCCTTGGATCACTGTCCCCAGGGGCTCGCTGGGGCAGGGCTGCATGTCACTCTATAATCGTTGGCGTGGATGAAGATACTGAACTGTTCGGGCCTTATGTTGACTCCTTAGGCTTGTGACTAGAATCTGGCTACCTGTTAAGCCTCAAATCACTGACCACTTCTTTTTCAGCCTGACAGACCAGACAGATTTTTAATCCATCTTGTAGTCAACTATCAAGGCCGTATCTTCACAGTCTGGCTATAAGGATGCTAGAGGACAGCATGCCAAAAGCCAAGGCAAATGACATGCACTGCTCTCTCCATGGCCAGCAACTGAGGCATCTCATCACGTAAAGCAATTGGGTTAGTCAGGTGTGATCTGCTACAGTAAACTCATGCTGACTGTTCCCAGTCACCTTCCTGAACCTAGCACAAACTAACATCTACCCACTGCAAATTGGTTGTCCTTCACTGTAAAAAAGCTTTTCCTTGTAGGTTCTCAGGCTGGTCAAAGCTACAAGCACTTTAAAGCTGTTAAGGGACCCTAATGATCTCTGGAGAGAGGCTTGGGTCAAGTAAGGGCTTATTGCACAAGATGAGATGGGCACATACCCACATCATATGCCCCGATGTCAGCTAATGAGCAGGCTGTGAGCGAGACCCTACCACCTTTATGGATGGGACTTCAGTATCCACAATTCACATAGGTACTCACCAGAGTTTGGGAGCAGGTCCTTACCGGGGACAGTACAGGCAGCATGAGTGGAGAAAACAGTGGCATACCTCCTGCCCACAACATACGTGGTGTGCACATGACAGAGAGAGGGGATGGTGTGCCCGGTTGTTACAAACAGGTAAAAACAGATCAGTATTTCCAGACCTGCTAAGAGGTTAGCAAGAGGTTGATGCTTTAAATGGCAGGGCTCTGGTGAGACACCACATCCCTGCAGGAGCCTCACAGCAATAGCTGACATTTGGATCCAAGCAGGCTCCTCAGAGAGGGCTGCGGGAGCCGGGGATGGCAGGGGCAGCAGTGTCACAGCCCACCAGCCTATCTCTGTTCCCAGAGAGGATCCATGTGCCCCATCTGGGCACAGCGACTGAAGCATTTCAGAGGCAACCCTGGACAGGCCACTCCAGGGAGGCTTCTCCACAGCACCTGGTGCTACCCAGTGACTGTGCAAAAGGCAGGCTGTGATTCCTGCAGCAGCGGTGCTCTTGCTGAAGGAAGGTGTGCATTTTGAGCTCCTACACCCCAGCTCTGCCTACCACCCTACTCTCTGGAGCCTCTGTTTTCAACTGAGCACCACACAAACTCTCTCTCATCACTCATCCACCAGTGACAGATGCTCAGTCCCCAGGCACTCACACCTCGGTCACTATGCACTCCCCAAGACTGGTGCAGTCCTCCTCGTGGGATGGGCACGCTGCTGCCAACTGTGCCAGCCCCAAACCTGCCTGACCCGGGCATCCCCTTGCCCCAGTCACCCTCTGCCCAATGGTACCACTGCTGCAGGATGCCAAACACACCGTACCTACAGGCACTTGCTTTTGCTTGGTAGATAAAATGATCCTCCTGCCCAATTTGTTGAGCAATTTGGGATCCCTCCATATGAAAGGAGAAACACAAATGCAAAATACCATTAATTGATATAAGAAACTGCCTGAGGTAACCAAATAATATTACCTCAATATACCTCAAGCACTCTCCATGGTCTGTCTACAGGAGGTCAGATAACCTTGAGTGTGCTACTGTCCCACCACATTGTTATAGAAAAAGCATGTAACTGCCAAGTGAAGCACAAACCAGCTGGTAAAAGGAGTTTCCCTAGGAACAGAAAATCAAGGTGTTACTCCACAGCGATTTCCTTGTGCAAATGCAGGAGAGCAGTAAGAGTTACTCCAGAGCTGTGGTGAAAACACAACCCTAACGCAGCCAGGGAAGAGCCTGCCACAACCCCTTGCCTAAGCCTCTCTCCTGTTCTAGACAAGGATTTGGTGCTCGAGAACCATTAGGATTTACACAATGGTTCAATGCTATCTTTCATGCCAAATATCTTGTGTTGCTGCAATGTTTGGAGTTGGGAATCGTCATGACACATACCTAGATGCCAAGAGGGAAGAATGCTGCTTCTCTCTTCGCTCCAAGCCATACTCAGTTAAAGGCAGTGCTACCCGAGAAAAGATCAGATGGCTTCCTAGTGTGACCTGAAGAATTCACTGGCAATAGGTAGTGTGAGGAGGTAGGCTCCAAGGTGCTATGTTTTTTGTTGTGGGTGGGTTTTTTCTTTTTTTTTTGGGGGGGGGGGAGAGGGGGGGGGGGGCAGAGGGGAATGCAGGGGCAGAGTAGAGACAGCAGCAGGGAAAGAGCAGGAAGCAAAAGGCTCCTCCTTCCCTTGGCTTGCCTCAGCAAGGCTGAAAGTTTCTTCTCCTACCAGTTAGTGGAGGAGAAACTAGGAGATAATTTTCATCTGCCTCCAAGACATCCCCGCTGACTGAAGTCCTTGTTGAAGTACTGGCCTTGCGACAAGAAACCAAGCCCCAATCCAAGGGGAGAAGACCAAGGCTCCATGGAGCAAGTAACTCTCATCCATTTCTTTTTGTCGTTACAACCACCTTGTTCTCTATCTGCCTTTCTCCACAGTACTTAGCAATTCACAGCTAAGCTTCAAACCCTGGGCATAACCCCAGGAGGGCTCTGATGGCCAGTGATTCTCCATGTAATTGTCTCAGGAGATGAGACCACCATCTAAACATACCTCTGCTCCACCTTTGGTGATTCACATCCAAAACACTTCAAGGTCGGCACAATGTTCCCCTGCCTCCTAACAGGAGCAAACCTCACTTGCACACTGTGCCCATCATCTCTCAAAGGTCCCTTCCCTGCTCCCATCTCATATTCTAGAGTTGTCCAGCTCACTTCAGAGCTCTGGGATTTGATGGCAAAGAGAGATCTTGGGACTGACAGCCAGCAACACAACAGTACTCACAGAAACTACAATCTTGTGACAGGTAGATGGGTTTAATTATTCATGTGGGTGGATAAACCTTCTGGGAGAGCCGTCTGAAGCTACTGAGCTACAGGAGAGTTGGGGACAGCACAGTCTCAGTGCATCATAAGACCATCACAAGTGCAGCACAGTGCATCATAAGACCTGTACGGATCAGGGGTATCCTTTAATAACAGGGCAGTTGACACTGTTTCCCAGTGGACTTCTACTGTGGGGAAGGAAATTCCTTCACGTGATTTCTTTAGGTACTCAAAAATCACTCCAAGGCCCCACCCTGCCCTCTCTCTCCAGTTTTCCGCAAACTGATTTAAGCTGGTGCCTCCAGTGAGAGTTAATTAGAGTTACAGAATCCCATGGAAAGTCCCCTGCGTGGTGAAGTTTGATGTTCCTCGCTTCTAGCCTTAAACCGTTTCAGATGCTGCGACACTGGTTCACACTAGGAGTGGCTGCATTTCAACAGGCACTGTAATTATTTTTCTCCACAGAGCATCCCAACTTGTATCAAAACTTTACAGGGTATCAACAGAAAGGCAGGACACTGCCTATTATGGAGCTCAATCCCTTCAGCACACTCTGTATCATAGGCTATTCCAACCCAACAAGGGGCAAAAAGACAAGTTTGAAGGGTTAAAGAAAACTTCCCATCCTTCAATACTCCCAGGAAGCTTCAGAGACCAAACTAGTCAGAGGGAGAGGTGAGGGTGGAGGTGAGCAGCCCCGGTCGGAGTAGTCCGAGGGCTGGGAAGAGGGATGCAGGGGTAGTGATGCTCATGTACGGCTAACAGGTTTATTCCGCTGGCAGGGATTCCCTTCAGAAGCATTTGGGTAAGTGCTGTACACCGCCGAGTTCAATCTGCACTAAGCAGATTAGTTCCTTACCGGTGAAAGGTTCTGGGCAGCAGCAGAGAGTTGCTCACCATGTGATATGAGGGGGCTGTCATTATGTTTCATAGATATGATATAATTATATGCTCCCTGGAGGGTACTTCTAATTGAATTATAGGGTGTCTCACAAGTATTCTGGGCAGCAGTTCGAGGAAGCTCTCACCGCCCAGAACAAGACAGAGAAACCCTTTAATTCCATTAGATGTACCCTCCAGGGAGCGGGCTGGTATGCTATGGAGCAATTCGCTTAAAAAAACCATCTCCCCCCAAAATTGGGAGGGAGGTACCCTTAGCAGAAGTTTGTTGTTGCTGCGTACTTGTTCCTCAGGACTCTTTTGAGAGCTCACAGCCCCATGAAAACTCCCTTGCTGCCACCCAGGACAGCCCTGCACCACAAGGGAGAAAGCCCTCACCAGGGGCAGTTGCCATCCCCTGCCTGGGTGGCTGTCAGGCTCCTTCCCAGCACAGGGTCAGGAGACACGGACCACACGAGGTGTCACATGCCAGGCTAGATGTATGAGGGAGGTCTCAGCCTCCTTAGAAATGACCCTGAGAAACAGCCCCCAAAGGCAGGACATTGATAGTCCCAGGCCAGGCCAGAGAAGGGGCTCCAGATTTTAGAGCACATGCTGGCAAGGTTCCCCCCTCAGCCTGCCCATCCGTTTGTCCTGCCTTCTAATGCCCCAGAGCTGTGAATGGCTTCCCTGGTCCCCCAGAGACAGCTGGAGTGACCTTGGGACAAGGCAGCTCAGTCCCCTGAGGCTGGCCATGCTTTCATCACCCAGGTGCCTAAAGCTCTGCTCCCAGGGGCCTATTTCACCCTTGGATTTTGCTCTTCAATTTATTCTGCACCCATTCAGTTTTTTCTCAGACCTTCCCAGGGCAGCTGCAGCACTGGGCTTGCAAAACCAGCAGCCCCACTGTTCCAGCACAACCTGCCTGCAAGCAGCACTCTGGAGACCAGCACCCCTAAACTGCTCTGCACCATGGCACCTCACCTCCTCCAGCCGGCCAGAAGCACTACACAGGGACACACATGGGGCCTACTGCTCCCCACAGAGCTCAGAGAAGAAAAAAAATCCACCTGTCCACTTCCTGATGCTCTCCCAGTACTGAAGGCAACAGCTCCTTTGTTCTTCACCCTCTTCTCTAAGGGCTCTGTACCAAGGAAACCACCCTGCCCTTCTCTCTGGGACTGCTGTCTACAACTTCCCATCAGGCCAGGGAAGATAGCACATCTGTTATGCCTTTTTTTGCTGCTCTGTACCATACAAAGGATGGGATAATCAGGCCCCCGAGCCTAATTTATTTTTTTAAAGTCACCTCAAGGGAAAGCCAGCACCAGCTGCCCACCAGAAAGTCTAATGACCTACTGAAGCTGCCATCAGCTCTGACTCCCACAGATCACATCTAGCACCACTCCACTTGTCAGGCCACAAAAAGAGCAAGAAAGACAGTTATGCCAAGAACTGGCTAATTATAGAAAATTAAAACCTTCCTATACGACAGGCACCATGGTTGCTACCGAGATAAAGCACACACAGTTCCTCAAGCCTCCATGGTGCTACAGCCTCGCATGCCAGCAGTGACCAGGCATCTGATATGCTCCATTCTGCTACAGCGTTCAGGTACTGCTCTGTAGGATACAGTTGATGAAACCCTGGGAGCCCGGCTGCTAGGCAAGCAGTTATTCCTCATACACAGTCCGCTCGCTGTGCTTTTGCATTACTCATAGCTCTGCCCTCCTCCAGTGGTGTCAGCTAACAGGACACACCTGGGAAAAACTACCAAGTCACACCTTCTCCCTCCCCACACCACTACAGAAAGAGAAAACTACTGTGAGCTATCAAAGCCCACCACAATCCATCCCAAGATAAAGAAGCATTTCTTTGTTAGAAATTTCTTTACTAGAAAACAGAGCACTCTGTACTTATTTAGTCTTGCACAGTCAAGACACTGGTCCTGGCACATCCTTCCTAAACAGCGTCGTGGTCCAAGGAGATGGAGATAGCAGTATTTAAACCAAAACTCTCAAGCAGATGAAGTAAAGGAGACACCAACCCAGGAGGGAAGACAGGTAAATCAGAGATAAGTGGAGCAAGACTTCTACATTAAATATGGATAGCTTTATCATGCTTTTTTCTCTAAAGGACAAAAGCAGAGCAGCACAGTGCTCAGGTAGGGATTTTTATGAGGGTAGGACACATTTGACTTGCTTATCTCATGGAACAAAAAACAGAGGCACAAAAGTAACTCCTACCCCACTTCACTTTAACAACATACTTTTCACATAGAGCACCAAAGAGGCACAGCAGCAGATTAACCATCTACTTCACACTCAGCACAACAGCTGCAGCACAGGCAGGAGTAACCCCACTCCTGGAACCTCCGTTTGGAGAGGCAAACAAGGCAGAGAGAGAGAAAAAGCTGCCTTTCTCCCCAGCACCTAAGAACACCAAAGGAGCTCTTCCATCATCTAACAGAAGGACCAGACCAGAGTCATGGATTTTGCTCACATGGGGTAGAACATCAAGTCCTGACCTCTTTTTAATAGCCATCAGGGCTTCAAGGCAGCACCTGGAAGGAGAGCAGCAGGACACAGAGGAGGCTGTCAGGGATCTGACGTCCATGCACCACAGTCCAGCTCTAAGGCTCCACCACATTCCACGTGAGGCTGCTCAGGCTTCGAGGCAGCTTGGCAGACATCTGTGGGCCTCCTAAGGACAGGTCCTGCAAACCTTGGCAGGAAGAACTGGTCCTATCTGATGTTCAGAATTCCAACTCGCTGCCCTTCCAGCATAACCCACCCAAAGGGCCCAATGCACTGAGCAGCTTGCTCAACACCAGGCCTGGCTTCAGCTGAAATGCTCACAGCAGTACGTGCTGGCACCCAGGCAGAGACTTGAGGGGCCTCATCTGCCAACAGCCCATCTGCTAAGACAGCTGTAAGTATGTACCAGCCCACATTCCTCTCAGCTTTAAATCTGCTGTTTCCACTGAAGCTAAATGCAGGATGAACTTGGTCCCCAGTGCTTCTACCAGCTAGCGTAGCAAATCCTTTTATCACCTTTTATCCTGACATGAGGTAAATAAGAAACAAGCTACATTGTTAGCAACAGGTAAACCATCTCTTATTTGAAACAGCTGCCACCTACCACCAGGATGAGCTGCTTCTATTCAGCCCCAACAAAAATGTGCTGAAGGACCTCTGGCTGAGGAGATTTTTAGACTCTGCTGTTCTCATCTCATTTAGAAATGGATAAACTCATATTTAACTCAGAACCTTTGCTGGCACTCTGATATGTTAGAAGTCACAGATACATCTCAATGATGCTGTAAGTAACATTCCCACTGAGGGGTAAAAAACAACCCAGCATATACTTGGAGAGATACGTGGTCTATCAAGCCTTGCTACCAGCATCTCTTAACCCCTGAAGCTGCATCATTCAAACTGTGCATCCTCCTCCTTCTCATACTTGAGAAACAAATATGACCTGTGCCTGTGCATGACATCTAAGCCACTCATTTGCCAAGGTGCTCCATGCAGTAATGCATGAGTCAGTGTGCATAAAGGAGGCAAAGCTCACCTAAGCCACAGTAGCTTTATTTTATCTTGTATCAATTCTGATCTGATGTTTGTTTTTAAACCCAAAACTTGGTTGTGTCATTTCACAGGGTGAATTTCCCCATGTTTGCTCTAAACTGGGAGCATCGCTGCCCTCTTTGATACCTCCCAGAACATCCCTTCCAAGGGCCTCCTACTTCAGGAATCCATGAGCTTCCCAGGGGCTTCTCTGCTAGACCAGAGTATGCATCAGCTCTGAAGAGTCACCCCCTACCACATAACTCTCCTTCAAGTTGGGGTCCCAGGCCTCCCCTGTTTAACGCTGTCACATAAACGCATACAAATGCCTCCTTTGATGGGCAAAAAGTCACAGTCTCTGAGACAGGATGTTATTTGTCCTTCTTCATGGGCAAGTATTGCAAGCATGTCCCCCTGACACCTGTCAACAAGACTCTCTGGGAAGGTAAAGGTCAGCTCAGGGTTTCTCTTCTTCCCAGGATGGTGTCACAGTCTCATATTTCTGCAGGCTGATTTTAACATACGCTCCAGAAACAGTCCCCTGACACCTTAAACTAATCCCCTGCAGATCACACCACAGAGACCTCACATCGGAACTACAGCAGAAACCCAGAGCATGCATATGTGTGTGTAAAGGACCCCAGTTAAATTAGAAATTGGTACTGTTAAGAACACTGACATGAGAATTTCACAGCAAGAAGTAAATACAACAGCCTTTCACCACCAGCAACATAGTGGAGGAAGTTTTTTTCAACTGGAGGACAGCTGCTACTGTTTTCCCTTAATCTGAATTAAAACAAGAATCAAGAACTTCTAATTTAGGTGAGGGTGTACGAAGAGAAAGCCAGGAGATCACCCACTGATGGAAACAAACTGGAGAAGAGTTTGGAGGATTCAGTCTCCAGTTAAACCTCAAGAAGGCTCTAACGGGAAGGAAGCATTTCTTGAGAGAAGGAAACCATCAGCCTCACACAGCAAATTCTCATTGCCTGGAGTATCACTGATCAGTCTTAATTTTTTGAGGGCTGTTCTCCTCAGAGTCCAGACCCTTAGCATCAGTGCATGATCTACAAAAGCTGTTGAACAACAGTTCAAACTAGATTACCAAAACAATTTTGTCATGACCTCAGTCATTAATTGGAGTCATCACAGCTGATATTGATAAACCAAGGTCTGCAAATGCAGCACACCTCCATGTCATGTGACCAAAATTTAATTTAAGAAAATGCATACCCAAAACCGCAGTTACTGCTGACAGCTTGGGGGAATAGTGAGATACTACAGCTACTGCCTATACCTGTACCAATCTGATTTGCGATGGCTGGGGAGATGTCAGTGAATCTGCATAAATTCACTGTGGTCCTGGGTACAGGAAATTTCAGGCTTGTACACAGACCTTCCTCTGGATAGAGCAGAGGCCAACAGTTCAGGGAGATCAGTTTTATACTTGTTTTTGCCTCTAATCTGCTGGGTAACCCAGAGGGAAGAAAAGCCACTTTCTCTGTACTTTTTCTCATATACAAAATGGGAATAATGTTCCTCAATCTCCTTTGCAGAGTGCTGTGAGATCTACTGATGAAACACCAAGCTATCATTAATTGCATTCCCTCAAAATGCCACAACCATGACTGCGTAGGTGATGAAATTAAAAAATGAAGTTGACAGTTTCCTCAAGCACTGAATGGCAAAAAGGAAGGACAATTAATAGCACCAAACCTCAGCATGACGTCCTTCAAACAGACAACTGCCATTCACCTTTCTCCACTATCACCTTCACCAGATCTGCTGGGGGAAGCTAATGGCAGGACTGCAGGTGAGGAGTCAGATCCCAGGGATCTCTGCATCTAACCATGGGTAGACAGGAGAGGAAAAGGAGGAGGAAGGGATACTGACCTTCCTCTCACCAAACAAGGGTGGCACAACACACAGGAGAGAGGGCGGCAGCAGCAGCATGTCATGGCTGCCTGAGGCAGTTGTTAACCACCAGCCTTGGGGCACAGCACCAACCCGAGTTTGGCCCAGACAGGACCACCTCTGGCACAGCTCATGCATACATACACACACTCTGCATGAGCCCACCTGCCAGAAAATGCCTGAGCCTCCCCAGCAGAAAGAAATGCATGTGGTTTTCCAAGGCTCACTGTCATGACAGCACTTTGGAGGACCAGCCCCATCAAGCTAAGCACACACTCAGAGACATCCAAGGCCCATGGTGACTCCATGGACCAGTCACAGCCATGCATACAGCAGCTTGGGGGCTTCTCTGGGGAGAAGCAGACAAGGAGAGGCAACGTCCAACTTGCACACAATGTCCTGACCAATCCTAAAGGCAAACAAAAAATATAACTCACTGCCTATCAAGGCAGGTTTAATATGTTTGTCTCCAGCAATCTCTGCACGAATGGAGGAGACAACACTTCTGTTACTCACTGAGAACTCTGCCTAACACACACATAGATTAATGCCCGTAGGCTTCCACATGCAACCAATGTTCAGCCCTGCTGACTTTGAAAAGAGGTTCTGCAAGCCACTTAATACCACAGCATCTCTCAACACCCAGCTCCTCCCTGAGCCACAGGCAATACTCTGGGAACTACGGACTCAGGGTAGGTGGCTACACCTCTAGCAGCCTTCAGGTACTGCAAATAACTGAGCAACCAGCAACAAAGGCAAATAACAAAGTAGATCTCTTGGCCTAAACCTTAACTCAGTATAGTTGCTGCAAGTGACGTGGGCACAGCAGAACTTGCCGCTTTATCTTCTTGCTGGTGTATCAATTAGTTACTGATAACTCGTGTATCTTCTTAAACTTTGTAAAGCAAGACCTAGAGCAATTTCCATATGAATTTAAACAGTTTTAAAAGAGAAAACAATTCAAATGGAGAAAATTTAAATTACATTTAATGACTTACTTGGAATTCCCTTTATTATGCAAAAAGAAAATCCTTTAAAACCCAGTTCACTTCTTGCTGCTGTCTCATAATGATTTCTTTATTGCTTGGACATGATAAAGCAGCTGGCTCAATCACTCTTCCAGATTTTCATACCTCCAAGTACCTAACATTTATGTCCATGCAAAATTGTTTAATAGAAAAGTGTTCAATCATCATCTTCCAAAAAAAAAAAAAATCTAAGTTTTGGGCTCGATTTCTTGAGAGTTTCCTTTTAGCTGACAAGAAAGCTAGGATTCTGCTTCAGCTGCTTAGGTCATTTCTGACCCTCACTGGAGAACGAGTTTGGAAATAACAAATGTACTGAACAGCAGGCAGCATAATCAAATATTTGAGACCTGATCAATCTCCTTCTCACCAGATGACAGCATTCAAGATTACATGGCTTGATTTACAACTATCCAACACCCTTATGTATCCATACACACACACACACTGTACAGGACCGTATTTCAGTAATAACAGCATTGCTTCAAGCCGCCTCATCTCAGCCTGCTTTCTTTTGTGCTCCCACCCAAACGTGAGTAAGGAAACTTTGACCATGTTAGTCTAGAAAGAATCACAGAGGCAATAAGCAAGAGCCGATGGCAGGATCCATTTCCCTCTGTAACGTTTGCATCAACTCATCTTTTTTTAGTCTCACATATCTTAGGGAAAGCCTCTTAAAAAAACCCTTGAGGTAGTTTAGTTTATCTTGTTATATTTAAGTGAAGACCCCTTCTCCATTTAGTTTCCAGAAAAGTGCTTATCCTTGGCCCTAGGGATTTGGTAGATGGCAGTGCCTCTCCTATAGTTTAATCTCAAGGATGCTGTGTAATCCAGTGCCCCTCAGACTAATCTAACCATTGCTACACTTAAGGAGGCCAACCTACAAACTATACACAGATGACCTGCCACTGCAGAATGCAAGCTGAAGGTTTTTTAATTCCATGTGTCAGAGCGAGCTACGAATGTGAACTGAAGCTGTTACTGTCCTCTGTTTCACAGTGATCAGTGCTTCCTTGTGGCTGTAGTTTTGTGGATCCTTAGCATACTTGCATAGTCACAGTAAAGCGTAGCACTGTCTTACATGTTTGCAAGATGCTGTAAATTCATTTGCTTCTTCCATGAGTCAAAAAACTTTTCAAAGTAACTCTGTGAGGAGAATGACCCTGCTAAAGCAGTGAGGGAGGCAGGACTCCACCTCAAGTCTGTGTAAATCCAACACCAGCATGGAAACTAGAGCCCAAGTTTCCCCTTTCCTAAGTGAGGTCCTAATGATTAGGCTGAAGGGGGGAGCACGTAACTTCTCACTGCTTTCTTGGCATTGTTTACTGACCATCTTAGTCTTCCTGCTTTTCCCTCAGTTCTGCACTGGGCTTTGTGGACCCCCAACCTCCCCTTCAGTGTGTAGGGGACATCAGTACCTCACTGTGGGTTCCCCTCAGTGGCAAGGCATTTAAGAGGTAGGGCCTGAAATATTCAGCCTTAGCTATTTGGTGACCCAGTGTCTTCACACAGTCTTGTACCAAGCAATACCATGACCAGTCACTCCTACGCTGCCCTCTAGGTCAGCCAAACTGTCCCAAACACCCTATCCACACATCTACCCAAACTAGGGCTGACCAAAACTAGATAGTGTTTGTTGGAACAGTAATACTATGGGTCTGAACTCCAAATTGAGACCTGAATTACCTCAAGTTTGTTTGCAGCCTGAATATTTGCTCAAAATTATTTTTCTGCATTTAGACTCAGAAAGCAAAAAAAGGAGGAGGAGATTAAACCCACCCATTATTGGTTCCAGTTTTCTACAGCTGCTTCCACCTGCACCTCAGAGAAGAGCTGACAAAGTACAGCCTGTGTTTACTGAATTTGAAGGCCAAGGGCTGACTACTGAAAACTACCTTCACACGTCCCAGCCCAAAACTCCATTCCCAGAAGACCTGGAGACTTAAAATTAAACCTGCAAATTTAAAATTGAAGAATGAATAAAGGCAGCCTGCTGGCTGACATGATCTCCCTCCTTGTCAGGCTTATTAGTTTGATTAAGTGCTATGTTGAGCCAGCCATACTAATTCCAGCTTCAAAAGAAATTAATCTCTGCTAGCCACATGGTCTCCATGGCCGCTGTGGCTAGCAGGCTTTGTTCCCAGCAGTCTTCTGATGCAGAACTGAAAGCCACATTAATGCATTAGGTGTGGGCACAGTTTTAAGTACACCACAAAGGTCTCATCTGTGCTCTAAGGTATCTTCCCTGAGTCACGATTCGCAGCACTAAGCAACCTACACATACTTGTTTTCTGGACTGCCTTCATTTTCATTAGTCTGTCCCACCATGTCCCACATGGTCCTGCTGAACATGATTTGTTTTAACCCAAGTGAAGCAGCTTTGTGGGTATGCTTTGACCTTCTGTCACACTTTTCAAAGACAAAAAGAAGTCTTCCATCATCTGGAAGATGAAAGAAAGGGAGTACAGTTTGGACTAAGATGGTTCATGGGCTTTGTTCCTGGTACCCCAAATCTGATGGCCTTTCACTGATGAGTCTTTTTCAAGTAAGAAAAGTCTCTTTTCTTCAAGACCTGGCTGAACCAAGGTAGTGCTCATTGTATTTTAGATAGTCTACCACATGAGACTGCAACCACCCAGCTGACATTCTTCTTCACTTTCTCTAGAGAAATCAGCTTGCAGCTCAATTAAGGAGACTAATCTGCATGGCCCATCTCCCTGACGAGGCCAAATGAGAACAGCTGATCCTTTTCCATCTCTCAGAGTGGCTGAACCCAGCCAACCAGGAGCTTCTCTTCCTTTAATAGGGGAGAACACATACTTATAATCAAGTATTAGGACTGTGGATTAAATGGTTTAGTGGGCTAAGACAGAAGCTGCTATTGAATTAGGGCATCCCTACTCCATAGCATTTAATATATTAACATCCTTTTGGGTACTGTATTGGGAGGCTTGGTACAAAGATTTCCTTTCTCTGATGCCAGTTGCAGGTCTGCACAATTCTTCCTTTGATGGCTCAAGTGATTAGGCGTTAACAAGAGGAACCTAGACACTTAACACTAGGGAGTTTTAGCACCAGGTTCACACTCCCCTCCCTCTCCCCACTCAGCTAAGGGATTTTTCTCATTCCCCACTAGTGTTAACAGCAGGTACTTAAAGCAATTAGACATTATCGCCTCTCTAGTCTTTATTATTTCCTAGCTTTATATCAGCTACTTTGTACGCATTAAAAGAGCTGAATTAACAGAACTGGTGCAGACTGTTTTGCTTCCCTTCTTTATTCTGTATGAAAACACTGGGTCATGGAGCCACATGGGCAGGCCGTGAGCTGCAGTGCTTTAGACCATTATTGCCAATTGCCATGGTATTTTATAAGGGGAAAAACCACACATACTAAAAGTACAGACACAGGGAAATCACAGAGAAGGTGATGTGAGGAATATGGGTAGAGCATAGGGACAAAGAGGCTGGAAGGATTTCACAAGTTCAGCAGAACAGCTTGCAGCTGTGCCTATGCTGTGAATTAGCTGCCACACAGACCTGCAAGTTGCACAGGCAGCCTAGGGACACAGGTATGATGTGTTGCTCCTGTGAAAAATAGCCCATATCTACTGAGCAGCTCTTGCTTGCCTGGGTGTAGCTGTTGTAAAATTTTCATCTAGGGATAGCAATAAACTCCTGTGCCCTCTGTGTCTGGTGTTCAAAAAGAGGCTTTCCCGTATTTGCCCAGTCAGGTAAAAGCTCGCACTTTTTCTTCTCTCTCTACCTTAAACCTCAATTAACCCTTAGCTTTAGTACAGGACCTCAGAAAATGATAGATTTTCCTCCTACCCCCCCTCCCCTGCAGTGTTTCTAAGCTTCACTTTGTCATTTCCAAGAGGGAAGGGACAAGAGCTTTGAGCTCTTAAATCCTGCTGTCGGTTCTTGCCTGAAAGAGGTAAGTAGGGAAACTGAAGGAAATCTGAAGAAAGAAGCCTGTCCTTTGCCAGCATTCACCTGTAATGGAGGCAAAACATAGGGTTAAACATCAACACTAGACCCAGGAACAGAAACAAATGGGGTACTTACACAGTTTCATCATTCTTGAACTCCAACTCCCCGTAAGTGTCTTCAAAGTCTTCTCCACCTCCTTTTGCTGTCCCTTCTACTGTCCTAAATGGCACTATGACTGTACCTCGAGCACCTGATGTCCTTAGGACTTTGACTTCCATCACACCAATGCTCTCACTGATATGTATAACATCACACTCAAATGTGAAGATGCCAGCATGGTCATCATCCAGTATAGTCACCGTGGCCACACAAGGAGAAGCCAATATGGCCTTTGGATACGGAGAGTTACTGAGCTCTGAAGGTTCCTCACTCTCCACCACACGGAGGTTACTGAGCCGCACAAAGAAATGCTCATCTTCCTCAAAGATGTCATCATCAATAATTCCCACCGAGAACTCCTTCTGGGTCTCCCCTGATTTCAAGACAACAGTCCCCTCTGTGAACTCGTAGTCAGCACCAGCATTGGCAGAGCCATCCTCTGTTTTATAGTCCACATAGATGGTCTTGGACATGTCCCCTCCTTTCCGCACCACTGTCAGGAGAACGGCACCACAGTTCTCAAGACACTGGTAGGAGCATGGGTCAAAATAAATTTTGGAAATTAATTCCTCAGGTTCATCTGGCTGCACCTCATGCAAGCTGGTGCTCTTCTTGGCTTGCTCAGCTGCATGTTTCTTCAGTATATTGCCAGCTCCCGTCATCATTCTGGTAGCTTGAATGCGATAAAAGGCTCTGCTCTTTTGCTGATGAGACAAAGCATAGTAGTTAGCCATTTCTACCAGCTGGTCCAAGTCCTTTTCTGGGTGCTTTTGCTTCAGGTCCTTAAGGATCCGGATCATCTCCTTGCGAGATTCATCTACCTCCTTCCCCTCCATAGTCACTAAGTTTCCATCTAGAAAGTGGGAGTTCATCATCTTGCCATCCATCTCAATTCCCTTAGGGTGATCACCTTCTGTTTCTATGATAATGCCCCTGTGCTTGTCAGTACGGTACTTTTTGGGCATATACTTATAGAAAAGCAGACGTCTATCTGCTATCCAAGCCAGAAGGACGCAAAGTGGAAAGAAGAAAAGTGTGAGCAGACCTTCCCAGACCTGAACCACACCTGGAGAGAAGACAGCAAGAATCATGTACAACCAGATGTAAGCAAAGATGCTCCATGCAGCTGTGACAAAGAAAACCCTCAGGTGTTTTATCTTCCTGGTTTCCCCATCAGGTATCACATAGACACAGATGGCAATGATGATAAACATGTTGAAAGCAGCACTGCCAACAATTGTTGATGGCCCCAGGTCTCCAGCTATGAATCCATGCCCACACACTTCTATCAGAGATAGAAGGATCTCAGGAGCAGAGGAGCCCAGAGCCATGAGGGTCAAGTTGGAAACAGTTTCATTCCAAATCCGAATGGTGGTCGTTGTGGTCTCTCCATTGGGTTTCTTAATTGTGACTTCTTTCTCTTGTGATGTAATGACCTCTATAGATGCCATGAAACGATCTGCAATGATGGAGACTCCAAGGAACATGTAGATCAGTGCTACAAAGTATACGATAACACGAGCAATTTTGTCCCCAAGGGATGGGTTTTCTGGGTACCATATTGGCAGGATAACACCTTCCTTGCAGTCAAAAGATCCTGAACACGAGCTGTTTTGTACTGAACTGGTTGAGTCTCCCGTCAGGCCAGCATCCACCTGCAAACCATGCAAAAACAGCACAAAAGTAACCAGCCCAAAATGGAGGAAGGCCGAGGTGACAGGCTGCAAGCTTAACCACGCCATACACAAGTTGCAACTTCCACTGTGTAGATCCAGAAAGGCCGAGAACCTGAAACAAACAAAACAGAGAGGGGGGAGGGATGCATGAGAGAAAAGGAAGATGCAACATTTACCCAAACGCACTTCAGTATCTCACCACTGAAGTGTACTGGTAGAGATGCAGGGGTTGTCTCTCTGTCACTCTGAAGAAGGTATTTAGCAGGGACTCTAACAAACTGCAGCATGTATATGCTCAGCAGATGAAGATTAATTGCTAGAAAAGTAACTCGGAGGAGAAGTGGCCCACTCTTGACCTACAACATGTGCAATAGGAGTACCGAGTGCTCAGCTGCCGCTCACCTAATGATGCCATGGTGTTCATCAGCACACAGCACTTCAACTCAGCACAAGAAACTAATCTAAAAACTCCCCTGTTTCACCACTCAGTGGATAAGACAAGTCAAGGAATCACCAGCAACACAAGAAGCACCATTTAAGGCCAGTCAGCAATCTCCAAATGAAGTCCACTTGTTGAACATGATTTAGTTACGAATTATGGAGTACGTTGGTGACCAAACCACTCCCGCAGCAGCCCCTCTTAATAGGCTGAAGAGTCTCCAGAAGGGTCCTAGGGGCTTCTCTAAGCTTCTGAGGCACAGGGCCACAGTTAGGAGGTAACTATGTCAGCCTAGAAACCGGGCAGAGGACTTGTGTGCTTGGCAAAGTGCCAAAGGCCATTTTTCACTAGCCTTTCCACTGTGATCTGGAGGATCACATTTTAAACCAATTAAGTCTGCTTTTAAATGGTCACAGAAACCTACAAAACTACCACAGTTAGAAAAAGATGTGCTCACAAATCCAGAGGATGCAGCAAAACGGATGTACCCACCAACATTCCCTCTTCATCCCTAAGAAATTGATTTATTTTCAAATACCTCCTAAAATGAAAGTAATCTCTAACCTAAAATACAAAGCAAAAACAAAGGAGCTGATTGATGTATCACATCAATTTAGCTTATCACTGCCCAATAATGCCTTTTATTACTTATGGACTACATTGCTTTAGGGCTTGCACCATTTAAAATCAGAGTCTGAATTGATCACATTGTCATGGACCACACCATTCTCCTTCTTTTTATATCAAGCCTCTGGAAGAATTTGGTCTCAGGCTTAGCTGACAAATCATGTTTCTGAGTCCAGACACAAGTATCTCACAGGAAACATCAAACTTAATAGCAGCATTATCTACAGCACTTGGAAGGTTCAAGAGCCTTAACTCCCACCAACTTTCATTGAGGTTTGTACTGCCAAATCAGTAGGGTTGGGATTCATTTCCCCTACTGCAGCTCTCTAAATCTTGGGCAGTAAGTTAAATAAAGTCACTTAGGCTCCATTTGTAGTCAGAGGAAAGACACAGTCGCTACCAGGGGACGATCCTTCATACCCCACCCTGTTCTGACCCAAAATACATATTTACGACACACATCTCCAGAAGGCTTTTTGTCCCTTCCCATCTCTCTCCATGGTCTATAGAGGCCGCCCAGTCAGCCAATCTAGAGGAGATGTCTAACCTTCAGGTGGTGGCAGTCTGAAAAGATGAACTGGCCCCTGAACGCTTGAGGAGGTCCTTCCCCTCTCCCTTGAACTGTAAATATTCCAGGCAACATTTTAATGTTATCAGCATTAACAAATGCATCTCAAATGGCTATTTTATCATCAAGTTGTATCACTCGCCTCTTTCCAAAAGCGGGTGCTTCCCAATACCAACAAAAATGTTTTCAACTTTCAGATAAAAATCCGTAAAGACAAGCGGAACAGGAAGGAAAGTGTGAGCAAGGACTGCAAATGAACAAAACCACTCCTGACAAAGCATGGCAGAGGGGAGAGAATTGATTATGCAGTATCAGGATCACAAATCCATATCTGACACCCTTGATATGAAAAAACAATATGCTTCTTCATGCTACCTGGATTGATTCAGAAGAGATAGATTCTCCCACGTTAGCCTACTTATCTTCTCTCTCCACTATCTACCTATCTGCCTGCCTACCCTAGCCCTGGTACCTGACCGAGCCGCCGGGATCAGGGGGACTCCAGACCCAGTGTGGGCTATTAGCCAGCCCTAGCCATAGCTCCAGCCTTGAATTCTCATTAAAACACCTCATTGTGTGCATAGCTCAGGGTCACAGGAAAGACTGAGCTACCCAGCCCACACAGCTTGGGTTCAGTTGACACTCCCATTATGTCTTCCCTTCTGCTCTGCATGGTACTTTAACAAGATTTCTGGCTGCAGGATATTGGGAAATTCCTGAGAAAGGGCAAGTGAACATGTGCAGAGTGACTACAAGCAGCAAGCCCAAGATGTCTGGGCTGCAAGGTAGATGTGTGCACATGCACAGTAAAGATGACACGTTCCAGGTGCCTCTGACCCAAAGTGCATGCAGAGACCAACTGCACAAACACAGCAGCTCCAAAAACACCCCAGGCATATCAGACCATCCTTTTCTGTACTGCAACTGCTGGCAGGCATCCACCAACCTCTTGACACTTCCAGCTCCCAGCTTCTACTTAACTTTACAGCAGCCAGTAGGTGCTTTGTCTTCCAAGATCAACCATGTAGGAATGGCTGACAGAAAAACAGGAGTAATTTCAAAAACATTCACGTGACTCAAGCACCTAAATTTGGTTTAAAAAATTACTTAAGAGTCTAAGTATCACTTAAATTCAGAGCCTTGTCTAGGAATAGTACAATGACTAAACTGCCCTCTGAAATAAATCACTGCTACCACCAACCTCCTTCTCTATGAGACAACCATCTCCTGTAATTAACACTATGTCTACCTTCTGTAATGCTGTGATGGTTTATAACACCAACCATTTCTCAATATACTCCAGGACCTTGCCAGTTCTTCTTAAATTTTTAATTTGATTTCAAGCAGAAGGTAATTTTACTATTATTCCTCAAACTAATTGTATATTATTTCAAAAGCAACCTCTACCAGAGGAGCCTCTGTTTACATGTTCAGACCTCCAAACTCAGGCTGTGAGTTGTAGACTAAAATTTCAGGATTCAGGAATACGTTTCTCTACTGGTTTTCACTTGCTTTAACAAACATTTTAACTTTAAGTGGAGGTCACAATAATTTTCTGAAATGACACGAAAATTACCTGATCCTGCAAATCTTTGACATGGATGAAGCTCCCCAGCAAGATCAACAGGAACTTTGCCCACAGACACACTGTCTAGTAAGATATTAATATGTGTTCATTAATATGAAAAGCACTAACCCAACCAATCTGGAAAACATAGTGAAGCGTTCTTACTGTCATCTCTCCCTTGGGAACTGGTGCAAAAGTGCTTTACAACATAGAATAAAACTATTAAATTTTAAAACTGCTGTTAATAAAACATTGAGGTAACACTTTAACATTCAAGTGACAGAGGATGGAAGAGTTAAAGCTCACTTTAGCTCTAGGTCAGCAAGGTTGCTTCTATGAAGCACAAATTTGCCCTCAGATACATCTACTAAACTCAGTTCAGAAATCACTGGTGGGGATCTACAAAGCTCTGTCCTGCCTAAAGCGAAGCAGACACATCCTCTATCCCTCCTCTAAGTAGCAGCATTGATCTCAGCAGGGCTAACTGTGACAAGAGCCACCCTTCAGCACGAGTCCTGCTCTGAGGACCAAGCCTCCAGGTGGGCCTGCAGTACAGTCCTGAGACACTGCTAGTCACCCAGAAGATGTCACAGTGTCATTCCTCCAACGCCAGTGCAACAAAACAAATCCACACCTGGTGCAGAGAGGTGTCATTCCAGCAACATCACTGCCCTGGACCTGCAGGATGCAAACAACAGAAGGCTGCAGCAGCAGTATTAGGTCAGTCAGTATTAGGTGATTTTTGGCTTTATACCATGAGGATCACCATTTACACTACCTCTTTGTTATCAGACAGCATTTTCTCCCACAGGTTTCTGCCCTGCTACTGCTATCACATTGAATACATGCAAATAAGAGCAGTGGTACTGAGTGAAGTGTTCCCTGTAAGTTCAAAGCATACAATCAAAGCAAAAGAGATAAAAAAAGCTGAAAGCGTCCATGCAACAGACTGAGCTAGTGTTCAATAGCAAGACTCTGGGAAGATGCACAGCAACTGTTCTAGCAGGGGGAACTCCTTCTACAGGAGTTGACAGTGGCCCATGATCCATAAACAGAACCCATAAATAAAAAGATCCGTTCCTGAAATAATTCTGGAGACGGTCCAGAAAGTAGCATGGACCACACTTGTCACAATTAAGCCTGCAACAGACAATTACTTTTAGACAACTATCAAGCTCCTTACATCCTTTATAATGGTCAAATTTCAGAAGACTGGTGGATTGTGTGCTCTGGACCTATAGCAAAGTAGACGGCTGGGAAGGCTATACTGACCCCTTATAATTTAGCTCTTTGTACACAGCTGCTCACATGACTCTAAAGGAAAGGTGATTTTCAAAAGGAAGCATTCACAGCAAGAAATCAGATCAAGAGGCAATATAAAACAGTGATGGCTACTAACATGCAATCTCCACATACCAAGTTCCCAAGATCAGTAAATACAAAACCAAAGGCAAACCTCTAAGTCCCTATTAATTTCTTATTTGGCAAAATTCTCCTTAAAACATCATAAAAACCTTTGGATTTGACCTGTGAACAAGATTAGGCGTGTGGGACCTCTCTCTCCTTTCCCTCTCCCTCCCACCTCCCAAATAAATCACACACACAAGTACATCTGTGGACACATATCCTCTCCCCCCCTGGCTCTAGATGAGCCAGGAAAGGCTGCTGGTGAGATCTGAGTGCAGTGTGAGCCCTGCTCAGGCATGGGCACTGCACAAGGGCCAGACAGAGACATCTCAAGATCAAGGGTTCTGTCTACTTGACAAGCATCTGTCCCAGAATGGAGTGGATACAGCACTGCTATTACTGTCATCTTACGGCCCCACTCTGAAGCTGGAGGAGACAGAAATAAGGTTCAGCTTAATAACGGGGCCTCACATTCCTTAGCTCCAAAGCACATAAAAGCTTTTTAAAATAGTACCCTTTTTTTTATATAACCATCAGTAAAAATTGAAATTATAGCCTTCCTTCCAAAGAACACAACTAACTGATTTCTCACAGAAGAGGTATTATACCTCATTCACACTCCTCCCTCCTCCAAAATAAAAGCGTAACAAAATATTTAACACAAAACAAAGCATATCTTTCAGTCATCTCCATTCAAATGCTATTAAGTCCTTTGCTCAACACTACAAGAGTAGTACCCAGAGCGTGTTAAGATTTACCTGCAAGCCAAAATCCAGAGCACTGTAATTAGAGGCATTTTGTCAGACAAATGCAAATTTCCCAACACAGACAAGGCCTTCAACCATCACACTGACAGCACGTGCTTATCTGATACGAGCACAACCAAGGACCCCCAGCTTACTTTACACAGGTTATTGCACAGCAATAGGTAGTTTAGTTCCCTACTTACTGCACCAGCTAGGTTTTACGAGGAAAAAAGCACCGTAACTCACGCTTAGGCCATGACAGACCCCCGCAGTTTGGCTCTATGGAAAAGTTACGGAGGGGACCTGTAGGTGCCTGTTGCTTTGCACCTGACAGTAAACATGCCAAAACCCAGAATTACCTTCCTGCAGAATAACCCCCTTGGTATGTGTCAAACGCAGCCTTTTTTTTTTCTCTCAGGATCATGAAAAAAGCTACCATAAAAAAACACACCTCTTGTTGTAAGTCTTTTAATAGTTACAACATGGTGTCTCTACTAATTTGAGCAGTTCCTACCATTCCAGCGTGGTAAATGGGTGTTAATTGACATAACGACTCAAGTCTACTAATTCCTTATAGAAATGCTGCAGTGATGGGATGTAGATACAGTCTGTGATCCCAGGGGCTGACCCAAACAGAGCACAAGTTTGTGTATCACAATCACAGAATCATAGAATCACAGAATGTTAGGAGTTGGAAGGGACCTCAAAAGATCATCCAGTCCAACCCCCCTGCCAGAGCAGGACAACCTGGAGCAGGTCACACAGGAACACATCCAGTTGGGTTTTGAATGTCTCCAGAGAAGGAGACTCCACAACCTCTCTGGGCAGCCTGTTCCAGTGCTCTGTCACTCTTAACAGTGAAAAAGTTCTGCTTTATGTTCACCCAGAACCTCCTATGTTCCAACTTGCACCCGTTCCCCCTTGTCCTATCACTGGACATCACTGAGAAGAGCCTGTCTCCATCCTCCTGACACTCACCCTTTACATATTTATAAACATTCATAAGGTCACCCCTCAGTTTCCTCCAAGCTAAAGAGACCCAGCTCCCTCAGCCTCTCCTTATGAGGGAGAAGTTCTACTCCCCTCCCCACATTCAGCTTGCCCTGGGGAACTGGTCCATGGTGGTTTTTCTGTACTTTAGTATCCATGATGCTCCTGGAGAAGCAGTGCCATAAATAGCTAACCCATAAAGATGCCCGTACTTAACTGTGCCCTTCCAATACTGCACTGACTGCACTTGACTGGCCAGGCATTTTATTTCCTTGCTCTCACCCCAGCTGAAAAATATCTGTACAGGATAGATGGATATATATGGATATAGGAGCTGTGGTTTATGCTCTGTGCACAGATACGTAGAGGAGGAGGAGTTGGACACTGAAAGAAACCCTTCAGCAGGTGGCCACAGCCACGCTCTGAGAGCCATCCCTATTTATGGTGTGGGATAGCACAGCCTCCTCAGAAGCTGTGGTGCACTTGCTCTTCCATTCCCCATGCACGTCCGTGTGTCTGAGATCCCTCAAGCTAATGGACAGTGAGCATTACCCTTTTCATTTTTTTCCCCCAGAACTGTAGCCCTTTTTACATTCAGAAAACAAAACCTGGTATTTAGGCTGACACATAGATTAGTACTGGCCGTCCTCCTGCTGAAAAAGCAGTATTGTTTGCTCTGATATAGATGAGGGTTTTTTTTCTTTTCATGTGTATTACACAATCTCACTGTTGTTTTTCCAGAACTTCCAAGTGGCCAGTTCTCATAGGAGATAGCAGGGACCTCTGGAGGTCATGTGGTCCAACCCTCCTGCTCAAGCAGGGCCATCTAGAGCCAGTTGCCGAGGTCCACGTCCAGTTGTCTTCTGAGTATCTGGAGGACATTCTAGGATGAAGGATGGAATCTCCACAACCTCTCTGGGCAACGTGTGCCAATGCTCAGTCACCCTCACAGCAAAAAAGTAAAAAAGCCCAGATACGGAGTCCAGGCCTGCTCGTGACAACCACCTCCAGTGTTAGTGCATGGGAAGCCAGAACAAACTCACCCTGCGTACAAACTGCACTGGGAGCTCACTGTAGCACTTTGGTAGCAACCACACGTACACTGTTGTGACCTTTTGGAAGTCACTAGGAAGCCTCCATTGCACACTTACAGGCAGATCTTCAAACATCAGTCATTTTATTGTGTTTAGAGGTATTTCTAAACACAATTAAAGCCTTTAAGTGCTTGAATATTGGTGCACATCTGAAAACCCCTTTCTCTGCAGTCTGAATGGCCTCAAGTTGAGAGAGCCTGTACTTTCAACTGCCTTCTTCACACCCTTGATTTTATGCCCACTATGTAAAATGAAGAGGCTCAAAGTCCTTCCTTTGAGGTTTAGGAGGCTGAGGGAAACAAAGAAGTGGAGTTACTGGGTCACCCACTCGGTGGCCCCCCTGCCTGTTCCACAGACTGCAGCTGATAGAGACAACCCAGAGCAGTCACCTAACTACGTGTGGGATTACAACAGGCGCCGACTCCTCTGCTGCAGCCTTCAAGGCACTGGTTTTCATCACTGTCTGCCTTGCTGGTTCATAAAGAGCAGCAAAGACCATTTGGGGGGGAGGGGGAAGGGAAAAAAGAAATATTCCAGCAGTGTGAGGAAAACTTCTTGTCAGTAAAAGACATTTTATGTACTGCCTGTGGCAGCACACAGGGTGTGTTATTTACTGCTCCTGCTTCATAGACGTATTATACTGCTGGTTCAGGTGCCACCATCAGAGTGCAACTTATCACTTAGCAACTCACAGCATCCTAGAGGAAAGATGACAGTGGCAACTCGTGACATTTCTTTAGCACTCTGGTGACAGATCTGCAACGGCTACAATTAAGGACCCTAGGATTTGTTGTCAACAGTGCATTTGTGCTGCAGAGCCAGTAGTTATTTGTACACAGAGGCAGGCTAAGTGGTAAATAAGAGGGGAAAAGTTGTTGTAGTCATAACCCACCCTCTTTGGATACAGAATTTTTTAAGAAAAATACAAGTTTGCTGACAGAAAACAGTCATTTGAGGCAAAAAACCCCAAACAAACCATGTGATGTGCTGGATTTGACACAAGCAGTCAGGCAGGGAGTGCTTCCCATGGGGCAGCCACCAGTCACACCGGGTGCTAACCACTGCTCCCATCCACCAGAAATGGGCCTGTTTCCTAACTTCTCCAAAGGAGTTTGGGTGTTTTTCCCAAATACTGAGAAAAATACTTTATTACCAAAAATGCCACATCACATAAACAGGAATTATAAGCCCTCCACAACTCTATTCAGACGGGCTCATTCCAGGCTCAGTGAGAAAGAAAATATTTAGAAAGTGGATGGAGGCAGAAGCAGCACAAACGGGGCAGTGAGAGACAGGGCAGAAAACAGGGAGGGGAGAGGAGGAGGAGAAAGCTACACTTCAGAAATCATCTTTACCACTGCAGCAGGGAACAAGTGGTTGTCATTTGTCATGGTAGGCTGAAGACTTCTACAGTTCTTGGTGTGATGGGCACAGAAATGGGGTGGGTAGGAAAGGCCCTCACTCAGCCCAATTAGCACAGGTTTCCCTAATTTCAGAATTAGTCAGACCACAGCCAGAAGAAGCATCCAGTCCATGCCTCAGGGTCTGCCACTGCATTGTTCCCCTTGTCAACATTATTTCCTAACACTTGTCCAGCCCAGTTTTAAATTACCCAAGTGATGGCATTTCCACAACTTCCCATAGAGACTATGCCATGATTTAATTTATCTCAGAGGTTTTAGCTGTCTTCCTTATATTTAGGATGAAATTAAGAAAATTTATGCTGCTGGTTCTCATTACCCTGTCCTTGGAGCACTCTCAACCATTCTCCTCCCTGCCTGAGATTTACATGCTTCAGATACTTGTAAATAGCTGCTCTCCTCCACAGTTATTCTTTGGCTAAAGCACACAAATTTATTTTAATCTTTATAAATTAGCCCAGGCTGCCCTTTAATCATTTATCTTGATTTCCACTCGGTTCTCCATCTTTGAGGCGGTCAGAAGCAGGTGGGTATCTGGAAGCATCATACCTCAGTGCCTGTTCCCATCAAAACCAGCAGCAGGTCTGTTCTTGGAGCAGGCAAGCCAAGCCTGGGCAGTGAAGTCTCGCCCCTCAGCTCTGCCACACAACAGGTTTTCATGAGGTACTAGTGCTGCGAAGATGAAATCTAGATGATTGCTGTACACAAGCTTGTTATGTTGTTCACTTTTGAAGGTCTCTCCGCTGGCTGGCTGTGTCCCCAGCACGATGGGGCTTGTGTGAAGAGCACCATGCTGACTGGCAGAAGGACAGCAGAGATTTCCAGAGTTTCAACCAGAAAGTCAGGGTCTCCAGCTGAGAGGAGGGAAATACACTGTAATGCGCTCCCTGCTTCTGCAGATCTGAGCACAGCAGGAGGCATGAAAATTGCACTGAGCTATGGGTTATCCTCAAAATCCCTCCAACTTCACTTGTAAGGTCCCAAAACCCATAAATTCACCCATCTGAATACAGTTATCAAACAAGATTTCACACAGCACCCTCACCCTTTATTGACACATCTCCCCATGTATCCTTTATTGACAAATTAGATATCTTACTCCTTTGGTGTTTTTTCAGCTGCTAATTCTGCAACTGCTTTAAAAAAATAAACCCTCACATCTACCATGATTAATTAATTCTTCATAAGTCCAGGCTGTTTATTGCTCTTTGTTCGCTTATACACTAGCTGTTTACAGATTCTTTCTTAATATTAGCTCTGTTATTTGCTGGAGACTTAAGTCATATTTACGACATGCTAACTGCAGGGATGACATGGACAACAAACAGTGGAAGCTGAGCCACTATGGCAATTACAGTAAGTGGCAGCAGTCTCCAGGCTATCTGCTGCACCACCTTCATTTCTTCTCCCCCCACCCTCTGACTGCTTTCCTTGTGGGCTATACGAAGCCACGTCCCACTCTTATCTCTACAGCATAGACAGGGGGAGATTTGTTCTTCACTATGGTGTTACCAGACAGGATTATTCACCTTTTTCCCTTCAGTCCATGTTTCAACTGCAGGTCTGCTTTCCCTGGCTGCCTACCCCACTCTGTTCTGTCAAGGGCAGGTGATCTGAAATACCTGGAGCTAGTCACCCTCAACAGTGCTGTTACGACAGTACTGACTTCCTCCTCTGCCCCACTCATGGTCTGAATGTGGCTCAGATATTTCACTAAGGGAGTCTCAAAGGACCAGGCTTTACAGGGTGGTTAGAAGCTTAACGGAGCAGTTCTTCAACTCACTTGGACACCTTGGCCCCATTGAAATCACAGATTTTCCACTGGACACCTAAACATGATTTAAAATTCCTGCAGAAAATCAAACAGATGACTATAAGAAGCCACTGCTATCTTCTCCAAAGAAAGATATGAGGTTGATTTCTTGGTTCCTGCCAAGAGCACTGGGCAGGTCCCACACCCAAAAGGCACAGGGCTAAGCCAGGTAAATACATGACTTGATCCTTCAAGAAGATTAAAAAAAAAAAAAATCAAGATTACCTATATGTGTATGCCACCTTGGGAACGGTGCATACAACAAAGCACCTTGTCTGAAAAGGATGAGGCTCCTCCCTTGCCATTTCTAACATGCCTGCAATGATACTCTCACAAATCCCAGCAGTCAGCAGCTCTTAACTTAGACACTAGTGAGGAACGTTTGAAAACTGGATGCAGGGCATGGTGTATCAGAAGAATTTCCTAGCAAAGTACATAATAATCATGCTGCTGTTTATCTCCAAAGCAGAAGAAATAGAAATTTCATTGTATTCAGAGCACTACTTAAACCAGCTTCCCTCCCTTGACCCCCCCCTCTAAAAGCCTCCTTTTACACAAAGTCATCATAAAAAGTGAAGACTATCATTCTAGCCCAGTCAAGTTGTATACCCTCAGCCTAAGGCTGACAAGAGAGATGAGATAGAGGGTCCTTAGTATCAGATTTTCTCTGGCTTAAATCAGCATAGGTCCAAGAAGCCCAAGTCAGCAGAAACAGCTTATTATACTGGAAGCACTGCCTGAGGAGCTTTGGCAACACTTCAGGTAACATAAACCTCCAAAAGGAAAGCTTCATCTATTTCCTCTTTGCAACTCACATCACACACATCAGCTGGGGGGCACCTTCCTGCTTCTTCCATACCAACTGTATTCCTCTCCATCCCACCCTGGGTCCTCACTCCTCCCAATGCTCAGTGCTGGCCCCAGATTTGCTACAACTAATCCTGCCAACAGGAGTAGCTGAGTCATGGGAGATGACCACGTCAGCCAACTGCACTCAAAAGAGACAAGGGAAGGAGAAAATTCTGCTTTCCTCCACAACCCCAGACCCCAGCAAACCAGGCCTAGAGTCTCTCTTTTCTACCATGTGCCCAGGGTCACCTTTGATCAGCATCCTCAAGTGCCTCATCCTGAAGGTACAATGACAGGACTCATTGGATTAATGTAAGTGCTTGGATAACATACTCATCCTCGTCTATTTAAGCCACTGAGGCAAAGAGAAAGGACAGCCCCTATCCTGCAATTGAGGAGAATAGCCTTTTTTATGGATGCTAGCAGTCCCACTACTCCATCAGTTTTACTGAGGAGCTCAGAGTCCACTGCAGAAATTATCCTTCCATCCATTTCTGCAAAGAGAAGATTAAAACAGAGGTGTGTTCTACTTGCTTTGAAGTCCAAATCTCTCCTAAGACGATGCTAAGGAGAGAAAATTGCAGGGTCCCTCTCTTGCTGAATGTTTCAGTGGAGGACTGACTTGAACAACAGCTAAGGCAGGAACGGTCAGCCTGTTTTCACAGCTTTATTCTACACTCTGCCCTCGTCCCCTGCTCCCTCAGCCCAGAAAGCCTCTCCTGCCCAGTCGTACTTTGTGGTGGTGCCACGAACCCAACCTTCCCTGCCATCACTGATGACAGTAACTCCTGTCATCTGGGAAACCTGTCACAAGTGATGGGAAAACCTGCTTTGCCCGGAACAGGAACAACTGTCCCCAAACACCAGCAGGTGAGGAGCAGTGGGACGGGGAGAGTGTTCCCCTGGGCAGAGCCACCATTACTATTTCATTCAGGTCTGCAACACAAACGGTGAAAGAACAGGCACAAAAGGTCTTTGACAAAAGGACGGTCAGTTTTAAAGACAAGCAAAGCCTTGAAATTAATCCATTTTGCTGTGGGAGCTCAGTGAGCAGACAAATGAATAAAAATGGGTTTTCAATTAATTTGAGCACTGAATCCCAACAACCCTCCACTCTGCATTAATCCTTCCTCTGCCCGTTCTCCCTGCACTCTGCTCTCCCGGCAGACATGCACACAAACACTTCCATGCCCCTTCCCCCGACCCTGCCTCCCACTTCAACCCCTGCTGTCCTTCTCATACCTGGCTACCAGCCAAGGAAGAGGCAGCAGGTACTGCAGCATCTTCTGAGCCCCCTGTGCTCGCCAGCTGGTCAGCAAGGCATAAGAATATGACATCTGAGAGACCACCACCCTTTTGTCCCAGGTGATTACATCCAGCCTGCTGTGCCTGATAGCTGTTGGCTTCCTACCTGTAAATGGCATTGTTGCCATCTACTTGCAAATTGTGACCACACTCCCTCTTTGTGCTCTCTTTGCAACCATAAGTAGGTGAAGTTTCTGGAATCCTGCACAACCAAGCATGTTTCTCAGCCCTTTCAGAACTTCCACGTCCCCTCCCTCAGTCTTCTCCAGGAAATCAGCTCTGGTCAACCAGGCCAAAAGAAGTTCAAGGCTAACACCAACAGAAAGCTCCCAGACTCAGGATATTTTATCTAGTGAGTACTGGAAACTTTTTAAATTCTATGCTGTGCACTTGTGTAATCTATGTAACTCAATGCCATAAAAGTTAAGTACTAGAAGGCTCAAAATAAAACTAGATGTGCTTGGAAATACTCAAAATATCCATAGGTTCATCAGCCAGGATGCATCCCTCTTCTTGCTCCAGAGCATATTTCAACCCCTTGCTTACCAGTTTTTGTGAAACTCGCTAATGTGTGTGTACAGTGAAAGCTGGAAAGGCCCTTCTAAAATGAGGATCTGCTTCCTGACTAGGCCAACCTCTTGCTTTGTGCCAGCAGCCAAGCTCATATGGACCTGAGAAACAGGCAGAAAACCACACACAGAGGATAAANNNGGCTGAACATGTGAGGGATGCTGTTACAAGACTGGGAAGCTAGAACGCATGGGGTTGTTGTGGGAAGTGCAGAGTTGGGGCAGCTACTGGGGAATCATGAAGAAATTCATACATTTAAGAAGGAAAAGCAAAGGAGGGAAAAGGCCAGAGCTGGGGGGAGGAGTGGTCATGACTCACTGGGATGCATGAAGCAGCAAGGAGATGGATCTATGCAGGCAACAGGCAAGCCAGCAGTTTTTTTGGGATTGATGTAGGTGCACCAAGTGCAGCTGAACATCTTCTCGCCTTCAGTCTGCCGGTGCGATTCCCCAGAGGGAAGGCAGCTCCGTCACACTCTGAAGGTTAAGCTGCACCTTCTGCCTGGCACACGAGCACAGTGCAGCCAGTGGGTAAAACTGCCTACCTACTTAAAAGCAAGCCCCAACACTGCCAGGAGGGACAGGCTTTATTTTTAGCTGGGACACCAGCAGGGTCACTGCTGGTGCTGCATTCCCCCACGGAAGCCAGGGTTTCATGAAGTGTGCTGTGTGAGCAGGGTCACTACGGGGGAAACATCTGTCAGGTCAGCTTGGGGGAGATGGATTGTTCAAGTTAGAGAAAGGGAAACATTTACTAGAAGTGGTGAACCTGAAACTACTCTGGAAGGTTAAAATGGAAGGAAAAAATGATGCTTAAAGAGCGAGAGCAGGTGGTAATTTATGTGAGAGCAACATCTAGTGCACCCGTCTCCAAGATGCTGAAACAGGAGAACATCCCATCACGTCTAACTCCAGCAGCATCTCCTTTGCCTGCCTCCTACAACCCAAGCTTTGAAAGGCTCATTCTTGCCTGCAGGCTGCCAAAACAAAAGCAGCAGTGCATCATTACTCCTCAACAGGATCCTTTGCAAAGGAAAAGCAAGCACAGAGAGACCCACCTCGCCTTGCACCTTGAAGACGACAACACTGAGACCTCCATTTCACTCTGGTCCTCAGGTCCTCCCCCAGTTAGCCTCGAGGCAGGCAGCTCCCCCAGGACTCACGTACTGGTTAAGCACAGGACCCTCAGCGAGTGCAGGGCAGCAGCACAAACTCAGCCTGCTGCGGCCTCACGAGGACAAGGAGTCAGGTCCTTCCCTGCTAGTGGGTTTCGTGGGGGCAAACTTAATAAAACAGTTGGCATCGCTCCCACTTGCACTGCCAGGGAATGCAGTCTGGAGGCTTCAACATGGAGAGATTGTTGTTGATGAAGTGATGAGTGCTAGTGTGAAGCTTTCAAGGGACTTGAAAGAATCGAGAGCAGAGGGGTTCTCATTTTATTCTCTTCCTGAGGAACCTGAGTCCATTTGGCATGTTGCATCTGAGAAACAGACTGGCCTAGGCTCTCTGAATTTTATTTTTTTTAACCAGGATCAACCCCCCTGCATGTTCTTGGGAAGATTTTATATTAAATTTATTTTTTTTTCTGCTGATTTTTGTGCCTCTTAATAGCTTAAGAGGTGTTTTGCAGACCCCATCACTCTTAGGTTCTTTGTGACTAATTTGCATTCAGGACTATCCATCTCATCAAGAGCAGACTTCAAGGCTGAACCAACTCCAAGCCTTCACTGCTGCAGGCAATCCAGGCATCAGCTTTACACGTGGAAGCAGGGCCATGAGTAAGGACCAGGAACTGATGTGTCTGAAAAGCAAGCTGAACCCACTGCTTGGCCACACATGCCCTGCATGGGGTGGGACAGGAGCAGGAACAAGCAGCCAGGGTGGGAAGGCCAAAAAGCAAGGTATAAATGACAAGCACGGCAGGGCCCTCAGGTGTATGAGCTGTACATAGGTTTGACTCTTGCAGCAGTGAATCCTGCAACACCTCCTGGACCATTTACAGCCTTGTCCTGCTCTGCAAAGGCAGAGACACATCTCCACTTCCATTTTTCCCAATCAACAGCCACGTTCAACGGTCACTGAGTAATCCCAACCAAAACCACAGAAGAGGATAAAAGCGCTTATTAAGGTGAACTTTAAGCTCAACATCAAGATCTTTCTTTCCACCAAGGCAGGTCCACCTCAAGGTGATAAACCAAGACATCCTGGCCTTAATGCCCCAAAACAAATTTCCCCACAGCAAACCATGGAGGGCAAAAGGATGGCTGCTTCACACACAGCATTACCTCGAGTCCCCGCTGCCACCAGATGGGGTGGGCCAGCAGAGCTTGGCGGAGGCAGCACTGCCTTTCCTGAGTTTGAGTATGGGGAGCTGTGGCACTGGGGCCGCCCTGGGTCCCACAGCCTGCCTGGACCCTGGTGACAGACCCTCTTTCTCCTACACTACTTGTGCTGAGGGGAGCTAGGACACATCTGGAGTGAGCTGCAGCCCGACCACGGAACGAGGTGCAGAAGGGCTCTGTCTCTCCCTGCTTTTGCCCCCACTCTGGCCCAAGGGAGGCAACCAGCATTGACCAGCACACCACACACGAGCACACCACACACACACCAGCCCACAGCCCTGCCATGTCCGTGCTGGAGGCCCCCGCTCACTCCTGGACATGTCACCTTCAACACGACCTCAGCAGTCAGATCTAAGTGCCCTCTCACAGGTACATCCCTGCACCGCTACATTTTTTTTTACATTTTTTTTTACATTTTTGATGGAAAATCCTCATTGGTTTGCTGCTGGAGAGTGCTGCTGTTTGCTTCGAGACAGCCTCCAAGTACCAGCCTAGGAGAGAGGGACGATGAAAGCAGTGTCAATGCAGTCTCTTGTATGTCTATAGTTTCTAAAACTCTTTGACACCTCCCTGGTTGCAAAACACGCTCAGCAGCATAGGATATTTAGTATTTCTGATTGCTCTTGACCTGGCTGTCTCTGCCGCTGTCCTGAGTTAGGAGGCTGAGGTAAGAAGACAGCAGAGCAGAGGAAGGCAGCAAACAGAGCAGGTCCAGCTTTGCAGCCCGAAATAATCTGCTAGTGAATGGAAATGCTGAACGGAAACAGAAGCTTCTCCCTAAATCTGAGTGCTCTGGAAAAGCTCCCTGCTTTATTATGATGGAAAATCCTCATTGGAGTGTTTAGTTAGAAAACAAGCTATCATAAAAGAAATGTTAAGAGCCCTAAGCTCCCCCCTCTCGCATGATGTCAACTGCCAGAAACATAAACGACAGCTCAGCTGTGTGATCAAAGGCTCCAACAAGCGGATTTAAAGACAGAATTACCAGAAAATTGAGAGTTGAAGGAGCACGGGGGCATGATCATCACCTGTTTATAAATGTGTCTTACAGGCTGAACTAATTACTTTATGATGCTGTGCCACAGGAACAAAAGCACCCGAGTCTTCTCATTGCAACACTGGCAAAATGGGGTGGTGGTGGTACCTTCAGAATGGCATGACACGTCCCTGCCACCTGATGCCTTGCTATTCCTGTAAAACCCTGTGACAGAAATGCCCAGAGGCGAGACTGGGAGATCATCGTACGGAACTCTGTGCACACACCCCCATGATGGCCCTCAACCAGAGCCTGCAGTTTGAAGTATTAAGGCAGAGAGAGCAAGGAAGGACGAAAGCCAACTACTGTCTGCAGCATGTTAGTCCCCAGACGGCCCAGCAGCCCACTCAAGCTGCAGAAGGCTCAAGGTGGTTCCCAGATTTCATTCTGAAGGTGGGCAGGGAAAGCAAGCTCGTCTTCAGCCTCAAACCCCACAACTCCACATCACTGAAATCAGCAAATGTAGAACCAGCACAGAAGGTGCTCTAAAGGTGCCCCGAGAACAGCTTGTGATCTTACATATCTCTCAGTGCATGAAACTCTTCAGGACAGAGATAATAATTTGTTAGACATCTGTATGGCACTTCAAAACATGGGCCCCCAACAGGGCTGATGCTTTTAGGAGTTACTGTTAACTAAACATTAAATCAGCAGTAGTATTAATCTATGCCACAATACCTAACCACAGTGGGTGGTGGTAGACGGAGCATCACAACTACCAATTTCCTTGCTTCAGACATTTTTTTTCCACATTAAAAAGATTTTTTCTTGTCTGTTAAATTTAATCTCCTTCACTTTTTAAAAACACAGAATCACATATTACTGACTGATTTGAGAAAGAAAAAAAGAAAGAATAGAAATTTGGCCGGCAATCAAAGCCATCTTTTTAACTGTTGAAGCACATGAACGCATCTGAAACACTACAGCAACAAAGAACAAGGAACTATTTGTCAACGCCACTTGATCATTGGGGAAGCTTGGGGGAGGAGACTGATGCTGTTTGTTTAAAACCAGCAAACAAAAACCTGACAGACAGACCATTAATCTGTATAGTGCTTCACTTGAAAATATTGGTGGAGGGAATACATCTTAATTAGGTTTCTAATAAAAGTGCTGACACACTCCATTATGGAGCTTCCCTGCGTTGGGGATGGAGGATGCCTACCACAGGAAGGACCCTCTGAAACCAAGGGATGTGTACGGGATCACGCATGACACGGCAGGTGTCTTAGACAAGAACCTTAGAGGAACCCTTTCCTGCTCCTACCAGCAAGATCATAGGATCTGCCACACTCAGACCAGCCTCATCTGACTTCAGCCCCTCCAGCTCCAGAAGACAGCAGAGGAGGCAGGGAGGCCAGGTTTGACCCTGGGTGCCTGTTTCTTTCCTACAAGCCAGCCAAGCTGAGAAGCAGTGCCCCAAGTGCACCATCCAGAATGACTGCCCATGAGTCCCAGTGACAAAGTGGTCCCTGGTCGGATGGGGCAGGTCCTGCTCTTACAGCCACTCAGCAAGAGCCTATGGAGCACAACGTGGTGCATGACCCAGGCCACGCTTGGTATCCAGCTCTATATGCACTCCTCTGTTCTGGGTGCTGGTGTTCAAGACAGTGCTTCCTGTGCTGCCCAGGGTGAAGAAAAGGACTATCCCGCCTGGTGATGGCATCTGCAATCCCAGGTGCTATCCTCTCAGGTGGCAGCTTTGCAGAGGAAGGCAGCAATATCTCTGCAAGGGATAAGCGCTACGCAGAGCAGCGTTAGGATGGCTACACATCCACCTTCCCTCTTGCACGCTGCCACCCACTAGTTGTTGCAACCATGTCCTCACCAAATCCCCATGCAAGTAGAGGAATGTCATTAACGATATAGATGTGACCCAGGGAGATGGAATTATGCACCCAGCAGCACGCTGGAGGCTTGCCAGCCTACCTGCATTTCCAGTGCCCTTACACAGGACCTCAGCAGCAGGATTACCACAACCTGGCATAGCTTGGGCATTTGGGAAATGCTTGAAGCACCCAATTACTAGAACAGGACTCATGTTTGGTTTGGGGAAAAAAAAATAAGACTGCTATACTGCACCTTCTAGCTAGGGCTCTCTATCTGTTCCCATTCAGTTCTTCTCTTCCCCACCCTGGTTGATATTACATCCCTTTATTTACAACAGGGGGCAACGGATATGACTGCTGTCACATTTCATGCTTGCAGCAGAGCTGAGGGCTCCTGGGCTGCTCTCGCTCCTCCCCAGCCCTCAGCAGGAGCTGGACATGCTGTTTTCTAACATCACTACTCCTGCCCAGAAAACAAGCCTTGTTCCAGTTGACCACAGCAGCCTGATCGGAAGCACCAAACACGACTTACTTTCTCAGCTAAACCATGATCAGGATAAACAAATGCCTGCAACAGCAGAGGATGGAGCAGGATAGGGACTCCCTAGAAATGCTCGTGCCGCCGTGGAGCAATGCTTCTTCCTGCTGCACCAAACCTACAGAGCACCTTCAAGGCCTTTCTCTGTGTCCCAGCAGTCCCACAAAGACAGCTCAGATCCCCGGGGCCTCCAGCCGGGCTCCCAGAGAGCATGGGATGAGCACTCTTGAATGGGAAGATGCCGCTGACTGTTACCTAAGTCTTCAAGCCCTGTCCTCTCCAGAAATAAACAGCTCAATAAAATCACCCTTTGCTCTATAAGGAGATGCGAGGAATTAAAGGAATATACCTATATGCACGAGGAGGGGGGGATGGGCATGAGGCACCCCTTCCCACCCCCGCGGTTCCTCCACAGTGTCTTGCTGTAAATCTGAAATGGATTTCCAGGGTGAAATCCCCAGAACAAGCCCAGGAACACACCGGGGAGCCAGGAACCCAACCATTACACTACAGCTCCACTTGGGGAGGAGGAGAGGGGAACGGCCATAGCCTCACGGTACAGAATAACAGCAAAAAGCCCCAAAAACACTAGCGGGGGTGTCATCTCCCACCCAAGGAGACTGATACTTCAGACACTGGTGAAAAAAACCAAGTCCTGAAGCAAGGCTGGGAGGGAGGAAGAGCATGAAATTACCCAACATTTAGGTCAGCTCGTGTGCGTGTGTGCTACCCCCTCTGCCCCTGCCAGCCGGGGGCTGCGGGAGCCCCGCAAGCGGCCCCGTGCCCTATTTAGGCAGAGCCTGGCGCAGCGGCTATATTTGACACCCGGGGTAAACAATCCAGCCCCGGCGGACGGAGGGCGACAGCTGCCCGGGACGGAGCCCCGCGCCCCCGCCGGGCCGGCGGGGAAAAGGATTAAAAAAAATATATTAAATAAATAAATAAATAAATAATATAACCACAAACCAAGACTTAGATTCTATAATGAATTGTGATGCTCCCTCTTTCGTGAGATTGTTGAACGAGGTAGAGACGTAATAGGATGAATGATAGGGTGAAGTCCTGATCGGCCTGCATGGAAACATTGTTAGATCATGCATCATGTNCCGGCCCGGCACGCATCCCTCCCGCAGCGCCCGCTGCGCGGAGCCCTCCCCCTGCAGCGCACACACACACACACACGGCCCCGGGAATACAGCGCGAATGAAGCGCCTGGGCGCCGTTAGCTCCCCTTCCCCCGCCGGCAGGTGAGCCTGCATGAGCCCCCCCCGGCCGTTAGCGGGCACGGCGCTGAAGCCCACTGGGCAGCAGGGAACTTGGTTCCCCGC
>VZRW01008268.1:61942-73070 GCA_013398125.1 Aegotheles bennettii
GTCTCGTGCTGTTTTTCGCGGGGGGGGGGGGGGGGGGGGCTCCGCTGGCTCCCCAACACAAACCCTTCCGGTTGCTAACGGGAGCTCACGGCATCGCCCGGTGATTCACCGGCGGTGTGTGCGGGTACGGGGGGGCTCGCCTGGGCATGTCAGTCCGAGTTGCCGTGCTCGCTACAGAAGCGGTGCTCTCTTTTGCAGCTGTCAGGGTGAGCGGGGAGGTGCATCTGGAAAAGGGGGTGGGGGTGGAGGTAAAACGTTGATAAATCCACCAGCCTCNCTGCCACGGAATCTGCCGGGCTTCCCCCGCTTCCCGCTCTCACACCGCCCCGGCTCGGTCCCGGCTCCCCGGCATCGCGGCGCAGCGCTGAGCCCGGCTCCGGGAGCCGGCGGGGTTTGCACAACTGCAGCGAGAAGCGAATCAAGAAGCCAATCTGCGAGCCTCGGAACCCCGCGTCACCCGGCAGCCAGAGCTGCAACAGAATTACCAGCCATGCATATTTATGCTCCTGGGGCCGGGGGGGATTTTCAGAGCGTTTAAAGCAAGGCACGATGAAACCAAAGCAAAGCCTCTCCAAAATAAATAAAAGCGTGTAACCCGCACACACACACTCACACCCACTCACATCTGCGGGGTGTATGTACAGGCAGAAACACGCACTCACCGGGGGGCGATCGCTCCTCTGCCCTCCGGGTACGTTCACTTGACTTTGTGCATTTCAAGAAGGGAGGGGAAGAACACGGTAGCTGAGCCTCGGAGCAGGGGGTATTGGTTGCATATCTGAAATTTAAAGCATCTGCCAAACACTTCTGAGAGATTAAATATAGGCAATGTAATTACACAGGCAGCATTGGTCCTGGTATCCATTGGAAGCTGCGTGCTTTGGTTTGTGCTTGCAGAAACCACCCAGTTGGGTTTTTTTAACTAAAGTCAAACAACAAGTTGTGTGACAGCAAGTGATTTTAAGGTAAAAATAACACGTTGCCTCCAAAGTTGCTATTTGACTTTAGCAGAAGATGACTGGGGGCTGGTTTCCAGGGTGGTGGAACAGGACAGTAGCTTCATGCCGTGCACAAGACACATCATGATGTTTGCACACAGGCTTGTCTCTCCTTGGATCCCCTCTGTTTTTGCCACAGCAGTTATGGGCAGACATGTGCCTCCAGGAGATTTACCTTCTGGCATGGCTTCTCACTTATTTAAAGAACCAGCAAGCCCATGTACTATAAGGCAACAATCCCTGACACAGGGTCATTCTGCCAAAAGATGGGCTGTTTCATCCTTCAGAGAGCAGCTGTCCCCACTCCATTGTCCCCGGTGACTACCCTTACCCCATGACATGATGAGGGAGCAGAAGCTTCCTGGTGAGGCTCAAGCATGTGTGCAAGTGCAAACCATCCCTGTCAAAAACATTTGTGTAAACTGCCATGACAAACCTGAGCCTGAGTCCTGCACAAGGCAATAGCACAGGCAGGAGGTGTACAAAGAGGGAAGGGGAATAGGCAGCAAAACAGTTAGTGGGAGGGTGACATGTCAAATGGTTGTATCTACTTCATGCTGCTAAAAACAGGTAAGGAAATCTGAAAATGGCCTGTGGTCCCCTGCAGGGTCATGGTTGTTGCCGGGTGGGGTGAACAGGAAGATAGCAGCACAGAAGATTGCAGAACATCCCATGAGTCCCAGACTCAGCCTTTTATCTCTCCAAATGCTACCTGCCACTCCTGCTGTCCCCAAATAACCCAAGCCAGGCAGTGTACAAGGTGAGAACATGGCACAGGATTCACACATGGTAGAGGGCAAGGCGAGATCCAACACGTGCTGAGGTGCCTGAGCTTGGGGTGCCAGCCAGCCCCACATAGGGCTGCACACCTGGATTGATCCTTCTGTGTGACTTCAGGGAGGGCAAGGGCTTCCCAGGACCTGGGGACTCACAGGCACATGCTCACATGTGGGCCAAGGCATTAAAGTATCCAGCAGTCTTGTCAGAACTGTGGAAGAGTACCAATTAACATCAACACAGAAAATCAACAGCACAGCATCAGTGGCTGAAACCCAAGACTAGGTGGATGCAGGGCCCCTGGAGCTGGCCAGTGTCACCCAATCTGCAGGTGGCCACCTCCAAACCTCATACACCTGTCAGGAGGAACAGAGCGCAAGGACGGCAGCTCTCCTGTCCCCTTCAACATGGAGGGAAGGAAGCTGCCCAGACAGCATGGGGGAACTCTTCCAACCCACAGCTCGTCATCAGGTGGTTCCAAAAAACCACTTGTGTTTCAGTCTCGGTTAGAGCGGGTCTGGAGTCAAGGAACGGAGGTACAAACTGCTTGTCAGTGGGAAGAAGCCCTGGGGGTGACACACGGATATACAGCTGACAATAACTTAAGACAGACAGAGCTCTTTATTGTACACAGATGTTTCATTTCACCTCATCTCCTCAACTCAGTACATAAAATCATACGTTTAGGAAATGCTCATAGGCATTTCCCTCTTTCCTCCCCTTCCATATGGGCCTGGTCTTACCTTGCTCAGTTCAGGCAGAAATTGTTCATCACAAGAAGGAGTATATGACTTTTTTTTAACCTCTTTAGTCTTAAAGCTGTGCTTTCAAGGTACTAACTTGGAATGAAAGCATGCAAACCTTTTACATAATAATACTACTAAAAAAATTTAAAATGCCAAACAACCTCTTGGTTTTGTTAGCTTTAGCAAATAAAATACAGGGATTTCAAACTCCTGGGCTGCTTAGCACAATCTCACTGAACAAGCCTGGATGTCAGTTTTTAATGAATACCAAGATCACTTGTTTCAAGTGTTACCTCACCTAAACAAAAACCACTGGAAGACTCTCAAATACTAATATATTGAAGGAACACACACTATTTCTTTCATAAAAGCTATTATCTCTGCAAATGACAAGCATTCATTAATAATTACAATATGCAGCAACAAAAAAATTATAAAATTTGTACAGCAAACCCCATTCCTCTCCAGGCTCCTCCACGATCACCAGAAACTGAAACTACAGATAGGCAATGTTGCTCATGAACCAGAAAGGTATCAGTTGGGTGCTTTACCCATGAGCAGTCAGGACCTTAATCCTGCTCTCAAGCCTATCTCCAACTTCTTGAGATTTGGAGTGGATCAAGAAATGCAGCCTTTGCTCTTCCTTTCCTTATCCACCTAAGACTAGGGAAGATTTTTCTAAATTAATCCATGGTTTCAACATCCCATGGTTTCAGTCTTCTGCTGGCAACCGTGCTGATAATAAAGATGCTGACAGCAGAATGTAGCCAACGGCAGCGCTGTTGATAAAGACAACGTGCGTAACGGGCATCGACTTGCTCTGCCAGGCCAACATCATCTATTGACATAAAAACCTGCCAGTG
Source organism: Aegotheles bennettii (assembly GCA_013398125.1). Taxonomy (NCBI): domain Eukaryota; kingdom Metazoa; phylum Chordata; class Aves; order Caprimulgiformes; family Aegothelidae; genus Aegotheles; species Aegotheles bennettii. The sequence goes on from VZRW01008268.1 coordinate 65,327, forward strand.
TCCCACAAGTTCCAGAAGAAACTCGTGGAATGTGTTAGCTGAGTCAGAAAGGATCTATTCCTTCTCCTTCATCCACCAGCTGTGCACTTAGCATGTACAGGTAAGAATTTAACACAGTTGACATCCAAAATTTCAGGTGGATATGACCATCTTACTGCTGTATTATGGCAAACATCACAAGCTGCAGGTTTGGCTCCTCCTTGGAAAAATTCTAGCTGAGCAAGGCCATACGAAATGCTCCCACCATCTTGCTGTACTCCTGTGCTCTTTCAGCCTTTGGCCTAGTGATACAAGAATGGCCACAAACACTATCTACATTTGCCCTTGTTGCCTGAATACAAGCATCCTGACTGCTCCTGCCCCAAAGTTTATACCAAAGGCCCTGGCACAGCCCCCTTCTCTCATTCAAGATATTGTCTCTGTGAACCTGGGTTGTGTCAGGCTATTTTTTCTTAGCTTTTCTTTTCCTCCCTCATCAGCTTTCATCAGGTGTCTGCTCACGTTTCTGTCAGAAGAGATGGGATAATGTGACATTTATTAGCATGATGCATCTGCAGAGCCTTGAAGCTCCAAATGTGAGACAAAATTACTTTCTAGGGGAAAGAAGAAGGGAGCCACCATGTAGGGGGCAGCTTCAAGGCTATCTGTGATTACAGAGAGAATGAACCCAGTTTAAGCGTAAAATTCAGTGTTTTATTTTTTCTCCCATAAAAGCTTGCTTTGCAAACTGATGCTCTGAGAGCCAAGCTGGGCTTTGTACACACATCCTCAAAGTGCACAGGATCCTGTCAGAGGGTCCATCGGGCACCTGGGAAAGTCCGTGCTCTCTCTTCATGGCACTTCCTGTGACCAGTGGGCAATTCCTCTGCAGGTCCTCACAGGATTTCCACCATAGATGCACAAGGAAGGATGAAACATTGCTCATTCTTTGTGTATTCTTTGCACACTGATCTGGAAGGAGTGAAATATGGGTTTAATCTCTCTGAGCCAAAGTTGTGGCTGTGTCAGGTGTTGGGTGTAATAAGATCCTCTAGTTTCATTGCAGAGCTTTCCAGGAGGTTTAGTTTGGGGTCAGAGTCTGTGTTCCTTGGGTCTGGCTCAGAAGGAAGGGCAGTTCTTTGTGTGATCATCTTCACTATTGCAGCTGAATGCAGAGCAATGTAGAGGCAGGCCCACGTGTAGGTGACTGATACCACAAACGTGTCCTGGTCTGGGCTTGCAAGGGGTATTCTGTGTAAGTATTCAGCCATGTGCAACCCCTCAAAATAAAATAAAAGAAAAACCAGAAAGATAGCAGCTAGTCGTTAAGAGTCCAGGGCAACTCAGACCTTTGAAAACCAGATTTTGATCATGATGTAATCCAGAACACATGTTAATTCCAAACTTTTCCATTTTAGCATTGGCTTCAGATACTCTGTTGATCCATACATTTACCACTGCAAGGTGCAGAGAAAGTGGACATCTGTGGTGGAGCATACCTACACAGGACAAACACCCTGGGACGAAGCCTGGCAAACCAGTGCATCCTGGGGAAGGAAACAGGCACTCATTCAAAGGGGGTTTTTCCAGCATTTTAAATGCTAACCACGGGTGGTGTTCAGGAGGACCTTCTCAGGTTGAGAATCTCTGAGACTTTCCTTCTTTGTTGCCATCTTGGAACACTAGCTCAATAACACCTTTTACAACTAGGCTATATGTTTTTGGAGGGGTTTTAATATAAGTTTTTTCCAGGAAGGACCAATGGAACTCTATTACTTGCAGCATCAGGGTGTGATCCAGGACAGAGGTCACAAGCAGGTCTAGAAGGTCCCTTTCAATTGCAGTGACTAGTAATTAGCAACCAGCAGCAACCCTGCTGGCAATAGACCCATCTTTCCAGCTGCAGAACAAGTACACGAGGCTCAGATTACAGCAGTGGATTAGATCTACTCCTCTCCCCACTGCCCCTGGGGACCAAGGAGCTTGGCCTCAGAGGAGGAGGTTTGGTGTGACAGATGACAGCAACAGATACTAGCATGGTGAGAAGTCTGCAAGCACATCAGCATATTCTGATAGGTTCTCATACATGTCTTACAATGCCCTAGAATAGGATCTGGCTCCCAAAAATGCCAATTTATTTAACATCTTCCCCAAATCATTTTGAATTCCAAAAATCAATGGGAAAAGCTCATATTTCATTGATTTTGAAACCCAACGAAAACAAAAATCAATTGTACCTCCACCACTCTGGTTTCCCTGTTAAACACTGACACCAACACAATTCTTTTTTCTGATTCCTGCACCACATGCTGGCTAATAGCACGAAAAAAATCCATGTTTCTAAAACTAAGTCAGTGCTTCATGGAGAGGAGGATTTACAGTGATTCTAGAGCAGCAGCTGGTGCTTCGGCCACGTGCTGTGCACAGACTGGCTTTCTTATACCTCTCTCAAAATCTTCCCCTTTAATCCTGTGCCTTTACCTTCAAATTCTGAGTAAGGTACTCCCTGGCCAGTGGGCTTGCTAACAGGCTAAATTGTGCTGCTATTGGTAATGAAAAATGGTTAGGGTTATGTTATATTGCAGATAGCATATAGGAAGCAGGAGTTTGCTGTCCCCTGTATTGGCTTCCAGTTCCTAAGGGTCTTCCATGCCATCAGCAATTCAAATCCTCCCACCCATTCTGCAACCCAGGTGGCCAATGGACCCAGCCACGCTGCAGATGCCCAACTGCACTAGCAGAAAATATGGCTGCAGGTGCCTCTGCCCTTAACCTTATGACAATTTCTGTGGGGTCTGCCAACAAGGTTTAATGCTATGGTTTGTCTCAACTTTGAGTCTGCAAGATGCCAGAGCTGAAAGACCCTGACCTCAGAGGGTGTTTCCAGACAGCACAACTACAGACCTTGATAGTACAGTCCAATAGGGATAGCAATAAATGCTGGATAAAAATAGATAAAAATTTTACTATTCCCCTAAGGTCAATATAATAGTTTTCTTAGCAAAACAGCTGAGACCTACTAAAAAGAAACAAAAAGTCTCCTATACAATAGTGTCTCTTCCTTTAAAAATCTGGGACAAAGTGAAGAGTGCCAGATTGTCTCTTCTCCCTGAGCAGTTAGAAGAAAGTCATGCTTCCCTCCAGGAGACTCTGATCCTGGTTTATAAAAATCAGGGGAAAAAAAGGAAGTATGAAGTAAATTAACATCAGCTGTTAATGAAAGTTAACAGTTTAATTAAAGCAATGAAAGGCTCGTGCATGGAGACTGGAGAGATGCGTCTGTCTCTAGGATATATGTAGCCTCTGTCCAGGTCTGGTAGAACCAAGGAAACGTATGGAATGAGCACTCCTGGTGCAGGGTCTGACCCCAGATAACTCTGCTGAGATCTGCCATCGGGACTCCACACAAGGCCTGCCACCATCCTCAGTGCTGAAGTCTGGACTTTAAGTCTCTGGTTATGTTGTCAAACTCTTCTTCTGATACATGTCATGTTTTTGGATGAAGTGAGTGATAAAACATTGGTTATCTCTTCAAGTATTAATTTACTCAGGTTCTCCTAAAAGTTGAGTTTACGAGAGTATTATCACTTGTTTCAATGGTTGTAAAAATGCACAACTACAACAGGACGTAGGTGCATGCAACACACACCTCTATAGGTTTAGATCCTGCTGAGCACAGCCAACTTGTCCTAGCGAGGCTGTCACAGCCCAAAGCAGTCTCACACTATTGTTCTGACAACAGGACCCCACCCTCCGAGCAGTCACAAGGATTCAGATGGAAGGAAGTTAATTTATGGAGGAGAAAGGCACACACAGACACAAGCACAAAAGACAGGGTGGTCTTTCATAGCCTGAGTTTTCTTACTAAAGGGGTTTCTTTTACACACAATGTGTATTTTGTCTTGCACTTTGTACACAGTCCTACATTCAGTCTCTGCCCTATCCTCCATCCCTTTCTGTACACCATCTGCCACCCACTTGTGCCTCTTGCCCTTGCTCCTCTCACCACACGCCCTCTTCAAGCCCCCCTTTATGTTGTTGCTGTGGGGTCGTGGGTCTAGCTGTTGCTCTTTGTCAACACATCACGTAAACTGTGAGCTTGGAGTGTCTCTCTTTCTCTCCATGATAACTAATTTGTGTCCCATACTGTGCAGCAGGAGTTTTGCTCTGGAGATAAGAGGTGGAACAACCCAGAACAGCAGAAGCACTTCAGCCTGGAGAGCCTTGGGCTGCCCATCTCCCACTCTCAGCGCTCCTGGTCCTGGCAGAGGGAGGCTGTGGACATTCTGCACAGCCTCTGGTCTCTGCAGTTTTTCACATTCATTTTTTTGCACTGCTGACCATCCTGCAGTTACACAGCAGTATCTACCCCTTCCAGGAATCAGTGGCACACGGGGCCTGCTCCCAGTGCTGTTTACCAAATACACCAGCCTCATCCTGAGGGCCACAAGCAGAAACACCAGGTAGAAAAAAGCACCTCATGACCACATGCCAGTAGATTTGCCAGGGTTCACAGCTGCACCAGCCACCTGAACCACATTTGACAGGAGTGACCTAACATCACTCAGCACAGCTGGGCAGACGAGACCCAGCTGGCAACACTCCTGTCTTGCAGCAGAGACCTAACATAGTGGGTGCTTCCCTCAGCCTGGGTGCCCCAAGCCTCTCCTTCCTCCCCCCACCCACCTAATTTCTCACAACTGGGAAATTAAGATTTTTGGGAACTGCTACCTGGCTACCATATTTCCCTGCAGTAGTCTAGCAGGTCCCAGAGCTATGGGAGTGACCACCAGCCAAGGACAGACAGGTACCTGCTGGCAAAGGAAGACCACACAGCCTCCTTGCCTCAGGACCCCAGCCCAGAAGTCACAACAGGGCTCTCAGCGGGTATCATAGGTGCAGATTAAGTGCAAACCCCTTTACAAGACCTTTACAAAGGCTAGGCTGTGAGAAAAAGCCATTGACCGTAGTGGGAAGAGCAGCAGAACCTCATGCAAACACCAAAGCGCAGAGGAAACCAAGCCTCAAAAGTCAGCTGCATGCAGGAGCTGGAGGCAGAGCTGTGTTCCCTGCAGTGCTGGCAGGAGCTGAAGAAGCCGCTTCATGGTGCTCTGGGAGGCCCAGCTCACCTGTGCAGTGAGCCAGTGTGTGTTCAGATCAGGCTGCCCGGCAGGGTGGGAGGCAGGGTGGTGACAAGCTGCTGGTGGGGTCCAGCCCCACAGAAGTGTGCTGCCCCCCCAGCACTGCTGCCTCTGCGGAAGGCAATGGGTGGTGCTGGGGAGCAGGTTCTGGTCCAGATACCTGCCTTTGCCATGCCCTAGGACTGTCCATCCTGGGGTGGCAGAGCCCTCACTCCTGTCCTGCCACCATGCCCCCTCCTCCTCGGGACAGGGAGCATCTGTGAACCCACATGAGCTCCCCAGCCACTGCCTCCATGTGCAACTATTCCCTGCCCCAGACTGCACTCAGCTCACATTTGCTGCATTGGAGGTCCTCAGAAGGGCCTGGATTTACTCCTGAACTGGAAGTCAAAGGTACTGACAGATTCCAGGTACATCTCCCAGTCATCACCCATGCAGCAGAACAGTGTCCCGAGTCCCAGCAGCGTACAGATCAAGTCACTTGACTGGGAGCCAGGAGAACTGCGGCTCCCACACCTGTCCTAAATTACTCCAGGAGCTTCAGCAGCACCAGGCAACTCCTCGAATGCAGTGGGGCATTACTCATCTCCCAAGGCTGCTGCAAAGGCTAATTGCTTTACACTTGGTTGCAATGCCCTCCAAGAGGGTGAAGGTGTGGTTCAGCATGCTTGTTCTGTGCCTCATTAGAGAAGTTAGTATTTACCAGACAAAGGAAATGGCACCCCAGGAGCGGCAGCACTGTGAAGCAGCCTACCTCCCTACCATCATGTGGTTTTGTTCACACTGAAAGAGCAGCAGGACCTGTGGTGCTCAGATTCCCTTTCAGCTGGTTCTGCTATGAGCTGCTGTGCTCTCCCTTCGGCTGCTGAGAGTGGAGGGATGGCTCCATGTCCTACGGGACACAGGCAGAGCGCCTGTGACTGCTGCCGGGGGACTAGAAATAGCCAAGCCATCAGCTGCCACAGCCACCCCTGGGGCAAAGACCCTCTTCTCCATTGGCTGGTGGAGCATTATCCCTCCTGCATCTCCCCTCTGCCCAACCCTACCCTTTGGATCAGCATCCCTCCAGGCATCCAGGCTGCTGCCTGTCACCTACTGCACTCAGAAACCTGATGGCAAATGCCTGGCTCGAGACACTGCCAGACCCACCGTGGGCTCCCAAGGGAGGTGAAGGGCATAGCTCCCCCTCCATGTGCTCTAAGGGTTTTAATCCCATCCTTGTAAGGGTGTGCAGGGACAAGAGTATGCAATAGAGCCATGAGGTGAATCTCATTTCATCATGCCTTCAGAAAGACAGAAGCCAGGAAACACCTTTATGTAGCCTCTGCATAGACACATTTTTGTTCTCATCTCTTTATTTGTGGTTTCGTGGCTTACTGCTGCCATGAGACAGAGAGCTGCTGCCACGTGGTCAGGCTGTGGTATGGTTTGAGGGGGCACAGGCTAATTTTATGGTGTCAATATCTAGGGAGAGGCTGTTTAGGACCCTGAAGGATCTGTGGAACAGAGGGGTAGAGGGCAGAACAGAGACCAGCTCAAGATAGGCAGAACTCTTTATGAGGTTCTCTGTGGTTTGATTTGCTCAACCATTGCAAAGACATGAATAGATGGCATAGCAAACCCACTGCTGCTCTGTGTGCAAGAGGACGGGAGCTGCAAGGTAATACTTCTAGAGAGAAATTTTCCAAAAGGATGTCTGCTCAGTCTCCCAAGAAGTATCCACTGGCCTAAGCAGATGACACACAAACCCCTCTATTGGTTGTGGGCACTATGCTTTTAGATGATCCTTCTGTGGTGGGCCTGATGAGGGTGGAGGAACAGCAGGTACCAGCTGCTTCTATTCCAGTGCATCATCAACAATATCGTACCAACAGAGAATCACTGCTCCCCCTACATAAACTGATTTGTCAGCTGGAGAGCCAAGGAGTTACCTGCAAGCCTCGCTCACCCTTCAACGCTCCGATATGGCCAGTGCAGAGGCCTGATGGGGAATGGAGATTGACTGTGGACTACCGTGGGCTGAATGAAGTTACACCATCAATGAGTGCTGCTGTACCTGACATTCTGGAACTTCAGTATGAACTGGAGTCCAAGGGAGCCAAGTGATATGCCATGATTGACATCGCTAATGCATTATTCTCTATTTCTATAACAGCAAAGTGCAGGTGTCAATTTTCTTTCACCTGGAGGGGCGTCCAGTACACCTGGAATTGACTGCCCCAGGGTGGAAGCACAGCTCAACTATTTGCCACGGACTGATCCAGACTGCACTGGAGAAGGCTGGAGCTCTGGAAAATCTGCAGTACATTGACAACATCATTGTATGGGGTGACACAGCAGAGGAAGTCTTCGAGAAATGTGGGAAAGTGATCTACCTTCTGTTGGAGGCCGGTTTTGCTATAAAGAGAAACAAGGTCAAGGGACCTGCGCGAAAGATCCAGTTCTTAGGAATTAGGTGGCAAAATGGGCACAGCCATGCCCCTGTGGATGTGGTTAGTAAGATAACAACTGTATCTCTACCCACTAATAAGAAAGAGACACAAGCCTTCTTAGGTGTGGTGGGTTTTTGGAGAATGTACATTCTTGGGTACAGCCAGACTATGAAACCTCTCCATGAAGTGACC
>VZRW01008269.1:9523-24725 GCA_013398125.1 Aegotheles bennettii
AGAAAAAACAATATTAAAATTAAGTGCTATACAAGTAGTATAGAAGTATGTAACACCTGCTCCTCAGCTGTTAGGATTCTCTGCTGCTTCCAAATACCAGGGGGGAAAAATAGTCCACAGAATTTGTACAGAGGTAAGGAAAATGAGAGTTGGGGAGAGACATCCATGTAAGAAGAGAAAGGCAGAGAAAAGATTTAAGCTTGCTTATTTTAAAACAGTAATTGAAGTCGGCAACACAAATGAAAAAAAAAAAAAAAAGAAAGAAAAATGCCGGTGGACTCCTTTTCTTCCACAAGTAAATATTTATGGGGGAAAAGGGTCAAAAAGATTTCTCTTTACAACCTCTTATAACACAATACCATGGAAACATTCAATGAAACTGATAGGCATTACATTTAAAAGGAACTTCTTTAACCCAATGTATAATTAAACCATAAAACTCACTGTAATAACATCATTACAGATACAGTTTTATGGAGCTGTGAATATTGTTAGCTATATAAAATATTTTTGAAAGAGTCTCTCTCTCTCTTTTCAAAAGAAATATAAGTCATCATGCTTCAGAGCACAAGTCAAACTCTAATGATTGGGACTTAGAAGCTCTCTTCCTCTACTAGTTATATCAGATGACTTTATTCCTGGGTTTCTGCATTTTCTTCTGTTTCTTATATGATGGTTCCAGTACATTTTTTATCAGAACTCCATTAATTCTTCATTCTAGCAGTACAAGAAATGTCTAGGCAGAACAGGGTATGTTTACCTGCGGAGTCTTAAATGGTTCTAAATATTTGATGGGATCAGGGATGGATATGAACTTGTTATCTTACACTGAAGACCTCAAAACTCTGTTGAATGGGAAAGTAGTACAATAACGATTGAATGTCATTTATTATTTGCAATTTTCTAGTCTGTTTCTCTGGGCAGAAACTAAACAAAATCAAACCCTAATCAAAACCTGATGCAGAGACTAGAAGCAATCGCTTTTCCTTTACATCCAGCAGACTAGCTAAGGAAAACAAATTGTGATTTCTGAATTAGTGGTGACCCACATCATTTGGTTCAGAGTGCGCAGTGAAATAACACAGGGAAATAGCTTCTGTGTTATGGAAGCAAAAAAATTGTTGTTGTTTGAGCACCAGTGCAACACTGTGTAATCACAGGGATGCTACTTTTGAACGTATATAGAGTTAATATACAGTGAACAAACTTGAGATGTCTTTTAGCCATTAGTATATGCCGTAAGAAAGAGATATGACATGGAGGGGGGACTGACTGTCTAGTGGTTGCAGTTGTTTCAGCTGTACAGCTGAGGCTGACATCAGGTAAAAAGCTTTTCATGTTATTTTCATCTCTGTCATTTCATGAAGAGGGAGGAAGTTTTATTCACAAATTGATTTAGAGACTTAGGAGACTTAGGAGTAATTATAGTGTCTCTTAGCAGAAAATGATCAGAATTTCCACATGCATGTTTAAATGCAGACAGTAGGTCTCATTGTACCTCTTCCAAGTCTCATTTCAGTGAGCAAGTCATGCCTCCTAGGAGGACCTGTGTCTTCACAGGACTAGTTTAAGGGCATTTAGAAGGTGTTCAGGTAGTAGGATAATACTTAAATAGATAAACATAACATATTATGGCCAGTAGAAATGGCAATGGAGATTTAAGTATTCAGAATGTAATTATCAGGGCTGGAATTAAGCCAGAGCATTAACTGAGTTCATCGAAGTACAATGAGATTTCTGATCATCTGAAGAAGTTCATATTTCTTATGACAAGTGTTGTGTGTGGTATTGAGGAATTTACTTGTGGGTGAACAGCTCTACCAGTTCTTTCTTGAAACCTGTATCTCCTTCTTATCTCCTCGATGTTACAAGATAACACAGTGAAGACTTGGAGGGCAAGTACGTGGTATCTAACCTATTTCTCAATTTTATCAGTAAATACAATCCTTCTTGAATTTCAGTAGGTGTTCAGGTTTGCCCTGGAGATTTGCTGAAGAAATGTATTAATATTGCCTGTGTAGGTGTTTGAAAAAAGATTCCAAAGAACAATCAGATGCTCTTATTTATCTGGGGATTCCCACTTTTTAAAGATGATAAAACTACATTAACTACAGTTAGAAAGTTCAACATGTTCAAGTTTCCACTTATCTAGTAATGCTTTCCAATTGTGAACAAAAGACTATGTGCAGCACATTAATATTATCAGGCCTTTAGCTCTATTTGAGTAGATATTTCTCCATTTGTTATTTTCTACTCTGTTCATCTGCACTCACTTCATACTCTTGTGTGTTTCTATTTTTCCTCTGCTGTCTCTATCTCCACATAGCAAAGATCAAAATTGTAACAACTCATAATGGGCTTGCACCCATAACGGAGCTGAGCAGACATGAGAGAAATTCTCTCAATTTCTTATTTACTGTCTTGCAAGGCAGAAATTTACTTTTGGTGCCTTCAAGCACGGTGTAATTTCCTCTAGTATATAAACATCTGTATAGCTGAACTCAAGGCTATTTTCTCTCATTTCTTGTCCAGAGCCTTGAGAAAGGAAATGAATAAACAAATGAATGCAGATCATCTACAACTCTACCCGTAGGTCATATCTTCATATTTTAAGCTTCACTAGGAGCCAGATGCAACCAATTTGGAGTGACTGACTCTGTCAGCCACCTGGAGGTGAGTTTATTTGTGCTGCTTCTTGCAGCCTGTGTGTTTTGAAGAAGCCCTGTGTCTCAAGGACACATGATGTGCAGCAGCACTTACAATGTGCCCATGGGCCTCTTTCATGTGATCCAGCATGCAAGTTCTGCACTTAACTTCAGTTAAGTGGCTTCGGTATTTCTCCCATTGGAATGGATGTAAGTAGAGAGGTTTGGCTTTGTTTTCATGTCTGTAGCTATGCTAACTAGCCTATCATTTAGATTTTTAATTTTTTTGTTCTCTTGTTTCTTACTATTGTTATTCCTCAGCTCTTTCTTCTTGATCATGTTCTACCCCATAGTAGAGGAGGGTTCTTCTTGCCTTCATCTGCCAAGCACCTGCTATCTCTGCTTTCAGATACTCTTTCAAACAGATTCAAACATTTTCATTTTCAAAAAACTCTGCTCTCTGAATGGCTGCACTGTTGTTTTGGTCTGCAGAACTCATTGTTCCAGAGGCTGGGTACAATGATGTGTAGTATCATGTAAATGTTTGAATGAGAAGTGCTGTTTATGAGAACAGATTTAAAAGAAAATTAAAACTTGGGGTTACCCTTGTATTCAATGAAAAATTACACCAACAAACATTGGGTTATATCTGGGTTAAAAAAAACCAAAACAAAACCAAAACCTAACAACAACAACAAAAAACACAACAAAACCAAACAAAAAAACTCTGCAAAAAAAACCCCGGTCATATGGTGTAGTTATTGGTATGAGGACACTTACCTCTGAAACTTAGTACTATGTCTTGGATTAAAGAACTAGACCTTACTAGGGGGAAAAATCAGTAGATATGTACTAAAGTTCATGAACTCTAGCATGTTTTCACCAGCTGTCCTTTGAACTATTTATTTCAGTTTGGATAGCAGTGGTAAAGGTGAAAAAGAAATTAATAATAAATTTCAGTGATTTAAATCTTTGGTTTGATCTTGAGAGGGGAAAAAAATCCTTTCCTTACTCTCTTTTGCTTGAAGCAGAACTGCATCTTAAAAGTCCAGGGTGGTTTGCATGCTAGTTTCCCATCTTCTTTGCCACTTGGCTGGGTACAAAACTTTTTTCTTTGATCCAGTGAAATGTGGAAATAAGCATGACAACTGGCACTGCGTATCTGCAGAGTTAATGCTCATCACTTGTTGCGCTGCTTCCAATGTTCTTCCCACAACATCTTTCTCTTCTCTGTTCTGTCAGTAGCTTGTAGTCTTTCAACATTTCCTGTTCTAAACTCTTTTTGATGCTCAGCTGGAAGCTGGCCTTAAGAAATCTTCACTTCTGAGGACAGAAGATGGGAATCTAGATGCAAACTGTCTGGACTAATTCCAAATTATAGGATGTAAAGTATATCTGAATATTTTTTTTCTCTTAAACTCTATAAACAAATCTAATCTGAAAAGGTAACTGCTTTTTAGATTTTTTTCTTGCTAATGAAAAAACGTTTGTGTCTGCATAATTTTACAGTAGTTTGTAGGTGCCAGCTATATAGTATGTCACCTTAGAATGAAGAGAAATTGCTTAGTGTATCTAGTGATTGTTTAACAGCCTCAAGAAAGAAGAATCTTCCCCTTCCCTCTGCCCCCTATATGACCTCAGGATTTCAAGAAACATGTAGAACTGACATAGAAAGGCTGTAGTGGTCAACAATTTGCAAAATGTGAAAATAAACAGTGACTACTATACAAGAACAAGTACTTATATGTTGCAGCTAGGGTATAGCATCCCTTTTCTCTTGGTTGCTTCTTCTTGCCTATAAGGTAGCGAGCGAGGGATGAGTGATTGTTAGTGGTAGTGGTGTTGTCATACTTCAGCTAATATTATTTTGTTCCCTTTTTCTACTTTTAGAACTAAATAAACTGAAGTCCCACCATGGAATTTGTATTCTGAAGCTTGTGTGCTCACATATGTGAAACATGCTCCCCATCTCGAATGATGAGAACTTTTTATCTCTCATTTCCATAACATAATCTCTGTGCTCTGTAGTCTTCCTCATTTAAAAAATAAAAAATAAAAAAAAAGGGAAGAGAGATGAGCTTACATTCACTGAGAAGCCCCTTTTGTGAAATTGTAATAAATAGCCTACATATCTTCAAAAGATTTTTTGGCATTCAGTTCTAATTCTCCTCCAGGCTAAATTGCAGAACTTGAGTCTAAACTGGACTGTTTTGAAATGGTAGTTTATCACTATGCAGGCTTTACACTTTTACTGAAAGCATTTCAAATTTATAGCTAATAAAATGTTTTATTAAATGTCTGTAATTCTGCCAGTCTGGTAGCACAATACATTATGATGCAAATACAGCTACTAATTTTCCGTTACATTTTTGCTAGAATAGGTGATATAGAACCAGGTTTAATTGCTAATATAATTGACAGTTCTTTTCTGAAGTTAAAAAGAGAATTAATTGCCTGTCATTTGTTACTTCTTGCTGTCTTCTTGTATCCTCAGGATTACAAACAGACAAAAGAAACTCTGTGACTGTGCATCAGACTTGATATACTACTAAACAGTAGCTATTAGCTGTGAATATGGAGAGATACTTCTTGAGCATTTCCTCGAAGAAGACTTTTGAAATGGAAGTTTTATTTGCATCAGTATGTTTAACAGTCTTGGGGGGATTTATTTATTTATTTTAAGTCAGTATTTCATCAATTGTTTTGTAATCCTATTTAATATTTTCTACTTTGACAATATCTTATGGTTGATGTTTAATCTGCCTACAGTTGTACCTTTCACCAGAGAACTAAGAACCATGGCTATAGAAATAATATTTAGTTACTAGTCTCAAAATCATGTCTGTTATGCAAACACGGGCTCTTTATTATTCCAAGATTTGATGATGCCAGTGGGCAGTATTGTTCTTTATGAGGTTATAGCAATCTCATATTTCCTTTTTGATCTGTGGGTTATTTCAGGTTATGTGTTAGAACACCTTTCCATTTGCAGCTAAACAGGCCAAGATTTTTCTGTATTCAAAGGATAATGACTGTCTAGTGGTCACTCAAAATGACCTTGTGGAAGACTGTTTTATGACAAGGAACTTATTTAATGTTCACTATTTGCCTAGCAATAAGACTTGAGCTTAATAGTAATTCATTATAAACATATCGGAATCTGCCCTCTTAGTATCATTAAAGGTAAGGCAAGTAGAACCCTACCTTGTACATTAATCTTTATCTGTATTCTTCCTACTAGTTACTTTGTTGTCAAATTGAAAAGGAATTTCATATTAGATGGGAAAACAGACTATTTGTTTAAACTGAGATACCGGTTCAACTGCCTTACACAGGATATTTGAAATACTAATAATACATACCCGTGTGGACTGTGTTGTTGAGCATGGCTAGTAAATTTTCATTGACTTTGGGGCAATGATATAGCGCATGTTATTCTTAATTACTCTCCATGGGGTTAGTCCTGAGGGAGGAGACAAAACATGAGGGAGGAGCTGAGAGCTCTTCTGAGCCAGTGTCCAGGAGGGCGTTACAAAAATTTACTGCAGCAAGGGATTCATGAGAATATGCGTTAAAAGCAGTTGCTTGTCTTATTTTAAGAGGTTGCTTCATAGCACAGTTTTGCTCCAAGCCTTTTAAATGAGCAGTGAAGATGCATTTTTTGGTGTATTTTTAGTTCTGTGATGGGGTGGGACAGGGGTAAAAAAAAAGGGATCAAAGTGTAAGGGCCTGAATGTCCTCTCGTGTTAGTATGTACTAGATATAAATAGTACTAAACTCAACTGAGTTTACATTTAATATACAGCAGGAAATGAGGTCTGGCATCTCTTCTCTTTCTTTGTGTTTGAGTCAAGTAATTAAAAACTAGAGTTGCTACTTCCAGTTGGTATGAAAGAGTAGAGACTCTATACAAACTGCTGATTGTTAGAGATAATTCAGTATTTATAAATTGGTATTCATGTGTACATAATAAAAGAGTGGGAAACACAGGAAATATTCTAAAATTCCCAACAGCAGTTACAGCTTCTTTCTCAGGTCTAGATGTATCTATTTATGAAGTGTGGTTTGATTTCTTGACTGTTACTTGACTTTGAAATTAAAACCTCTCTACTCGTGTCTTGTGACTAACTATAAATGAGTAGCAATTCTTGCATTTCTGGAGTGACAATTCTTGTATTTCTGTGAGGGAAGTAAAAATTATTTTCTTTGATATACATTTTGAGCTAAAATTGTATATTTAGTTTTGTGCCATATGCTATACCTAGAAACTACTAAGAGAAAGAGACTGAGAAAGGAATCGGGAGAGTTAACAGTTTAGTCAGACCAAAGGTTCTGTAACTTCATTGCTGAAAAGATGTAATTTTGAATACTTTGTTTGTTATACTGTGAGAAATAAATGTTGTAGGCAAAAATGAGACTGAAGTTTAAATGAGAAGTTTAAATCCCAAAGAAAAACTAGAGGAGGCAGAAAATTTAAATGAACCAGAAAACTAAAATCAGGCCTAGTTTTTGGTGTGGATAAGTGCAAAGCAAAGGACTGTTGGGATTTTTTTTTTTTGTTTTGTTTTATTTGTGGGTGTTATTGTTTTTTTCTTCTCTGTTTCGAGAGACTGAAATCTCAGTTCTTGCATTAATGTGCATTTCAACTTAAAAATAGTACTTTATTTTTAACTGTCTACATACATGATATCTAGCTAAATGTGCTGTTAAGTCCTCATTTCCAAAGGAAAGAAGACTTTATGTGATAATTCCTTCTCAATTCTCCCCTCAGCATTTAACCTATTATTCCAAAGAAATGCCTGCTTAGCTCTTAAACATCAGAGAATTCTTTGCCCCCATAAGAATCAAAAAGTTATACCTTATTAGATATCTAGGTATCATACCATGAGAGAAAAAGCCATGTGCAGTGGGGATTTTTAATTCTGCTGATTACTGAACTTCTTGTATAATTGCTGCAGAATTTTGTGGCATATTGATGCCAGAAGTAGATTACCCAACCTTTTACAAACTTGAGTCCTTGTTGTCAAATGCACATAATTAAATGCATATTTGTCTGACATGTGAATGCTTGTAGACAGAGATTTTTCCAAAAACCGGAGCAGTTTCTGCTTCCTCAAAACTGGCATAGTTCTGGAATAAAATAAAATAAAAATAAAAAATAAAAAGACACTAAATAGTTCTGGACATTTTATCTTTTGTTGAATAGCTTGCTGTCTTTTTTCCTTCCTGATCATAACCAGACTAACCTTTGAGGAAAGGGTCTGAATGTCCAAAAACTCCCATAAAGCATACAGAAACTCCCATAAAGCATACTGAAAAGGTCACCTTTTGTGTAATGCAGAATTGTGTAATTCACAGGATGCGGTTCATCGAATGGTATTTAAGTTATCTTGTCACTAGAAGAACTGTTTCCTCTTAACTGATAGAAAAATGGTCCTCCCTAAGGTATCTTTATTTTTCCCTTCTTTTTCTCTGTTCATGTGCATATTGTTTTGATTTGCAGAATTTTACAGTCACATACTACATAGGGCAGCCTCGTGCTTGAACAGTGTAATAGATTTATTTATTGGGTATACATCTCGTCCTATTGCTGTGAGCTAGAATGAAATATTCAATTATAAACAGGTATACACTAAGTTGGATTCTTCTTATATTAACTAAAATTTATTTTTGTGATTTACAGATTTGTTCAATTGCACAATATTTCTACAAAAAGTAGAAAGTTCAGGCCCATAGCTATTTAAATAAAGATGACAACATGGCTGAAGGATGGAGCAGCAACTAAAGTCTGACTAGTTGTTGGAGGCCATCTATTCAGAGGAAAAATAACAGATAAACATTGTTATTGGGTACCCAGTGGTAGGCAGTATGGAGGGGAGCTTTCTGTGTGACTGAACATTTTAAGGCTTCAGAAGTCTTTCCCAGTTCCTCTAACTTCAGCCATTTTTACACAGTCACTTTAAATTCTGCTTTTCTGAAAGGGAACAATGTTATTTTCACACAAACTTAAAACAAACAAACAAACCAAAACCAACCAAACAAACAAAGACCCCAGACTCAAAGGATGAGTGGTCTTTGCTTCTCAGATCGTTGGCGGAGAACCAATGTGCAAGGAAAGAAAGGAAGCCGGCTTTTCAAAAGTCAGTTTCCTTGTTTGTCTTCTTTCTTCACAGCATTTCATTTGTTCACATCTAAATCAAACAATTGTAGTCCTCTCTTTAGAGCAATGTCTGCTTCCAAACTTCTTGTAATTGGTTTCTATTTTATGCTTTTTATTCTGTTGAGAGCCTTGCTAACTACTCTAGGAATTCTTGGTGCTAGTAATGAGATAATTCATGTTTTAATTAAACAGAGCTGCTACAAAATATTACAATGGATGCCAGGAGCATTTATCTCTTGACTTTTGTCTCCTTGAATTTTCAACTGCATGGCACTTGGAAAAGTGGCTTTTGCTGTCCAAATCCCACACTGTGTCCAAGCAATGCTCTTCCTTTTATCAGACCCTTTCTGTATTTAACGACCCTTCCTATTTGTCTGAAATATATAACTAGTTATGCAGTGGAAACAGTACATCTGTTTTTCAAATACAGACTTAAAATAGAAGATTACAGGGCAGGGTGGTTTTTTGTGTTTTTTATTTAACTTTCCCTTGTCAATATAGTGCACAGTAATAGTGTAAAAAGAACCTCTGACTCTTTAGATAAAATAAGGTTATTCTGGCAAGAATACTTTTTTTCTTTATTGTCAACCCATTGCACCATCTCCACATATAGTATACAGGAGCTTAATTTTATACGGATCACTGCTGAGAGCACTTAATTCAAAGTAAAATAACAAGTCTAGCCACCTTATGACCTTCAGCAAGAAAGAATTAACTTTGCAGTCATATTTTTACACTTTAGAAAAGAGTTAAAATGGGAAACACAAGAGACTGGAAAAACAGTAAAAATTAAAACCCCAGAATTTGTTCTATGTGTACATAGCAGGGAAATGGGGAATAGCAATAATTGCAAAGGAGTGAATAATTTAATTTTGAAGCTAAGATGAATGCTTCTAAATTCCCCCCTGAATTGATCCATTTTTAGTATATTGCTAATTTTTATATCCAGGCACATTGTTGTCTAATTTGATGTATGATGTTAAAGAACTCCTGCTGTGCACAAGTATTTTGTGTTAAAGCTTAAAATTCTCCAACCATACACCTTATTAGTAATTTAGATTATTTTTACATGATTTACTACGCATATCATTGTGCATTCATGGTTGACATTGGCAAGTTATATGTTCACCACTGTGAATATGTTTGTGATTAAAGCTATGATTTTCTAAATTTTTTATTATCTGAACCCTTAAAAGCCCAGATTCTTGGCTTAGAAACAACCTAAATTTGTTTTTAAAATTTCTTTTTAAATTGTAAAATATTTTAAAATTGGACAGTTAATTAGATTCTGCAATTTCTTGGCTCATTTAAGAACCTGTTCAATTTTAGATTAATGGACATCATGATAATGTTGTCCAAGTGACAGCTTACTTTCCTCTCTCCACTACATAAATGTGTCCTCTAAAAATTATGATTTTTCCCTGTAATTTTCTATATAAAAATAGTAAAACTTATTGCTGTAGCATGCTACAGTGGGGACCAGCACAGAGTAGGTGGAATGAAAACACAGGAAAAGAGCTGAGATTTCTGTGGAGTGACTTGTTTCTCTATTGTTTTGCCAAAAAAAGTGCATAGACAGTATTTAACAACATTTATCTTCTTAATTTGAAAGTAGAATGTCCTAAAAATGGCCCTTTTAATACATGTTTGCTTTCAACTGAACATACATTTATTGAATAATCTATTTTCAGCATTAAAGCCCATTGTACCTTCAGTTAACATGATCATCTCCTTTAACGGGCGCAGGTGGAATCAGGAAGAACAGCCATCTTAGCAAAGCCAGCTGAGAAGTATGCTCAGTAGCAATCCTGAATACTTCAGTAGGATGATAAAATGCCAAATTCAAAATATAACTAGAAGTGTGTGCTAATTAATAATGGCTTATTTGACATTCTAAGATGTTACAGAAGGAGAGATAGAAAAAGCTTAATTAACAGATAGGGCACTTGTTCTTGTCTCTGCCTATTAAAAACAGGGTGAATATGATATCTAATTGTTAGACTTCTATGTTTAAATAAAAGACAGAAGTTTTTGCTTGAAGGCTAGATATACTTAAGTCAGATCACTGACACACATTTGGTCCCTCCCTCTGCAGTAACAGGAAGCATTTCTTGATGTTTTAAGTTTAAAGATGAATTGTTTCTAGAGGATGAAGTTGAGGCCATACCCTCAGTGGGAGAAATATGTTCCTTGAAATACAAAACTTTGCAGTAGCCTGTCCAGCCTTATTCATACAGTTATGATTTCTTAGCTTGTGTTTACTCTTGACAGAATGACTGTGTGGTCAATTGGTGGTAGTCTGGCAAGGAAGGGGGGAATAATATTCTAAGTACACAATATACTGTGTATCACTTTGCACTCCTCTGTTTCTATTCAACTGTTGTGTAACTAAAGTCAATTTCCATTATTTACCCACCATCTCCTTCTGCCCAGTCCTGCTGTTAGGACATAACATGTTTGTGACATTCATCTGTTACAACAGAAATTAGAAGATATTTACGATTACTGTGATTTCAGCACAAGATTCAATATGTACTGTAAGTTTTCAGATGCAAACCCATCAAGGCTAACATAAGAGTATGTCAGGAATAATTACAGAGAATGAGTTGGAAATAGATTTGTCTGAAACATTTTAAACTCTCCTGAATCATGGAAACCTATACGAAGAAACTATTCTCGAGGGACTGACGTGGCCTTCCACTTGCTCAGTTTTTTATAACAGCACTTACTATGCTATTTTAATGATGGCACCATATCTTGTGACAATGACATGTCTTTTCTATCACTATAGTGATAACAGGATAAAATACTGGTTTCCTAAATTGCTTAGCAATGCCAGTGATTCACACTGCTGCTCCCTGGGTAAAGTAGACAAAGAAAATTATCTTTCTTCTCCTCAAATTACTCCCTTCTTTTATTTTTATACACCAATTTAAAAAATGTATTTCCTATCCTCATCCTAAACCTGTTGATTCTGTGATTCCACAGTAATTTCTGAAATCTCAGTCTCTTTCTTCTTCAATAAAAATGCCTGTACTGCACAGTATTTGGTCATCTCAGAAGCAGCAGTTGGCAGAATAGTGCTTGGCTCTTTGGTCATGCTCGGGGCATGACTGGTCCCCCCAGCACAGGCAAAGGGGAAGCAGAGGAGAGAATTTCTCCAAGCCTGGAGAAGTGGAATAAACTTGCAAGGGTTCTCCAGGTGCTTGTGGTGAAGTTTAACAGACTAGAACTCTTGTTAGATCTCCCCCGCCATCACCTCAGTTTCCAAACACTATTGACAAGAAAAGGTTTGGTTGATCAGTTGCCCAGCTGCCTCCTTTCCCTCAAGGCTGAGGAGGCAGGTATATGGTCAATGTGGAGGCTGATGGGGCTGTTCCTCTGCCAGAGGCCTCCTGTGGCCTCATGCGAATATATAGGATGAATTTCCTGTACAGCTTTTGTGTGGCTCCAATAACCAGGGACATATGTGTTGTGCAGCTCATTAGTACTTCTGCCCTTCTCAGAAAATGGTCAATGTCAAAAAGCCAAAATTATATGAACAGGTTTGAAAAATGAACTGATGCATGCAAGGATGTTGTTTACGTGATTCATTTGACATAAATGCAGACATGTCTTTGAATGCTGATGCAAAAATAGAGCGCAGCTGTTGTGCAAACAGGTTTGAATTGCTTTGTGTTCTCAAGGTTTTCTTCAAAAAGCTTAGACTTTTTGTTTGTTTTGAGAAGACAACCACGTTTTTACTGTTTAAATGTCACCTGTGGACAGAGGTTCTCTAATAAGCAACCTCTGGCTTCTCCTTCTAAGGGATGCCTAATAGTAAGAATGTTGAACAGGTACAATATCATTATATTTCCCCTAATCATGTAGGCTGGAAAGGCTTCTTCAGAAGTAACCATTCCAAGCACCAGTATAATGTGACTTATTTAACACCAGTTATTTAATGTTATTTTACGAAGTATTTAATTTTATTTTTTATTTAAAATTAGTGGGCACCAGATTGTGGACTACAGACAGCTAACTTGTTTTGATATACAAAAGTGTTTCTTATTCTCCTTTCTGTAGACATGTAAATTATTAGTAAATTGGTCATTTTGTGTGGTTTTCTATGTAGATAGCTATCGAGCTATGGATGCAACAGGGATGATAAGACTAGTTTGTAGTGGACATGGATTACTGCTTGCTTGAAACTTTTCTCATGCTTATTTGAAGAAAATAGGCAAAGTGCAATATCTTGTTTACATTTTACTGAATATTTAGCATTATTTAAAAATAACAAAAAAATTCCACAGCAGATGTTCATTTACACATTTCAAGGACATAATTCCTTACAATGCTTACCCCATCAACAGTTGCTGGGCATTAATGTTATTCTCTGGAGGGAAATGTCTGTTATTTCTTCCATGTGAGTAGATCTTTTATCAACAATAATTACTAATCTAGTTGAGGGAGACCAGAGAGGCTGTTAATTATTCTGTTCAGGTGTGCTTTAATGAAGTTATTTGCAAAGTACATCTGTGAACTTTTTTTAAAAAAATGAAGCTTGCAACAAATCTGAAATTGGATTTTGAGGGAAGAAATTCTGTCATTTGCCTGTAGGGTGAATTGCAACATTTATGAGCACAGGTATATTTGTTAGTTTACCAACAATCTTCCCTAACGTGGTTCATGTGAGAAAATTTCTATTTTAAAAATAACCATTACTTATGTTGGTAGCTTCTTTTCCTGATAAGTAATGGCTTTTCCCCTGTCAAGTTTTTTAGCTCTGGGTATTTTTTGAGTTGTCATGTCTTTCCTCAAGACAATGCCAGCAGTCAAATACATACTTGCAGCTGGTGAGCCTGAACTGAAAATCCAGTTACAAAAAAGAGAGTAGGACATCAGCTTGGGAGAACAGGGCAGTAATAGCTATGTGGGAGATATTTCTTCGCAGAAGTACAATTTTGTTAAAAGGTTGGAGTTTAGGGGTTTTGTGCTTCTGCTCCCTTCAAGTGCATATGTGTAGGCAAAGAGATAAGTGGTACCGTATAATTCCTTCATTCCCATCTGCTACATTCTTCCCATGAGTGGGTGCCAATCAGTGGGAAAATCTCAGTATCTTTGCATAACCATAACCATGTGTCTGAACCACAATTGTTGTCAGTTATTTTATTAGTGTTTTTTGTTGTGTTTTTTTCATTTTATTTTTAAAGAGAGTGGTTCAGCAGTGATATTCTAAGTTTTCTACTATACCATGTGGTATTTGGAGTCTCACTTTTTACAGCTTATTTGTGTACTGCTGTACAGCAAAAGTCTTCAAAATAATGTTTTTAGGTCAGATAATCGTGGTGTCTCCCAAGCTCATATTTCATACACCCAGAACATATTCTTGTATACTGTCAGATGTAAGGGATTTGGGGAATTTTGAGTGAGTGAAAGTAATACTCCCTGAAGACATCTCTTTAAAAACAAAAGCCTTGTGGTGGTGCAAGTTTTTACCAGAACAAACTGTAAGCGACAGGGTGTGGCTAGCAAGAAAGATGTGTGCATGAGGGTGGATTAACAGTAAACAAAGTTTCTCAACAGACTTGGATTCCCAATAGGAAAAAAGGGATTGGCTGACTAATACTTAAGGAGTACACATAAACATGCACAGCCTCTGCAGCTGCAAAGTTATTGTACACCTTCTAATACTTGAGGGCAAGTGTGAACTTCAGCTAACAAGGCTTATGTTTTCTCTTGCAGTCAGTTTTTTGTTTGTTTGTTTAACATAATGAGGGCTATGTTATTATATAATGGAGAACCTGACCTACTGTAATGTTAATATTGTTCTGTAATGTGGTGAGTCCAATCATTGAATTACATATGAAAAAATAGAGACATATTACATACCACAAAAATGAGATCTCACTGAGTGACATTGCAGAATTCTCTTTGATTTCTTCCAAAGTGACAAAGTTAGTTTTGTGATATTTTTTCCTAGCAAGGAGAAAAAATGTGGATCTAACACTGTTTCAAAAATCAGTGTTTCAAAATAGAGAAGTAAAAAGAAAAACAGCAACAAAAAAATCTCAAACCCTAAAACATCTCAGATATTGGTGAGTTTAAATCTTTTACCTTTTCTAATTTACATGAGAAATGCAGTCTTCGGATTCTTTCTGGAAGTTTATTGTTCAGGAACAAAGGTTCTGGCCATATGAAAAGAACACAGCAGCAGAGCTACACTTGGCTTTGAAACCTTGTCTGTGATTTGGATTTTGCTTGTTGTTGGTCAGGTCAAAAAAATCAGGTCTCATTATTGCTACTTGCTTAGGTCTTGATCTTGTTAACCCTTAGAATGGTATTTAACTTCACAGAATCACAGAATCACAGAATCTAAGGGGTTGGAAGGGACCTCGAAAGATCATCTAGTCCACCC
>VZRW01008269.1:25184-134948 GCA_013398125.1 Aegotheles bennettii
CCCAGGTCCCTTTCTCCTACACTGCTCTCCAGCAGGTCAGCCCCCAGCCTGTACTGGTGCATGGTGTTGTTCTTCCCCAGATGCAAAACTCTGCACTTGCCCTTGTTGAATTTCATTAAGTTTCTCCCCGCCCAACTCTCCAGCCTATCAAGGTCTCGCTGAATGGCAGCACAACCCTCTGGTGTGTCAGCCACTCCTCCCAGTTTAGTGTCATCAGCAAACTTGCTGAGGATACATTCTGTACCCTCATCCAGGTCGTTAATGGAGATATTGAACAACACCGGTCCCAGTACCGACCCCTGAGGCACTCCACTAGTCACAGTCCTCCAACTAGATTCTGTCCCATTGACTACAACTCTCGGACTTCTTCCCTTTAACCAGTTCTTGATCCACCTCACTACCTGATCCCCAAACCCATACTTTATTAGCTTATCTACGAGGATGCTGTGTATTATTATAACTTGCAAGTGTATTATTAGTTTTGGGGTTTTTTTCAGGTCAAAAAACCACATTATGTTTAATTCATACAACACTCCTGGTTCCTTTCAACCCAGTAAAATTCAAATAATTTTCTTCCACTGAGAGTCTTTTCCTTACTGTATTCTCCCTCATTCATAAACTCTATGAGAAGGAAGCCATATTAATGCTATTCTTAATGATTTTTTAGCATGCTGTCTCTGAAAAGAAATGTGCAGTCTCAGTATTTTTAAATTTTAATACATATTCTGTGTTCAGAGACTCACACCAACTTTAGCAGTAATTTATTTTGTAAATTTCTGCATGTCATATTTGTAATTAACCTAGAAAAACCATTCACTGGATAAAACAGCAAGTAAGAAATCTACATCAAATATTGTAAATCTGGTTGTTTTCTTTTGGTTTTCAATACATCAGCAAATTACCACTGAAAAGCCACCTTCAATGGCAAGAATTGTGTATTTATTTATAATTTATGTGATTGGGAGAAACCAGTAAAAAGTCTTGTTGCATGTTCTTGGTATCATGCACTTTGTGTATTCCAGTTCAGCACTTTGTTTCTAACGTTTTTGCACTAACATAAACTTTAAATAAAACAATGTATGGTAATATCCTGCTTTAAATTTCACTCCTGAGAAACAAAGAAGCAAAAGGATTATATCTTGCAAAATTAGATTCCATATTTTTACATGCTTATTGTGAAAATTCTGTTGACATGTGTAGCAAACACATTTCATATGTAATTTAAAAGGAGAGCCTACATGCAGATACAGAAAAACACAGAGGTCACCCCACTCCTGGCATCACTGTTGCAGCCCCCTTCTGACCAAAACCTTGCCACATAAACCCAATACAACCAACATTGCAGATAGCAGTAAAATTGCCTCCCTACTCTAATTTGCTGTCTTTGTTTCTTGGCCCTGTGACTATAGCACTGGGCTGGGACTTCTGTTATGGTGCATGGTTCAAGTCTTTGTGGGTCACCCTGTACTCCACTTTGACTGCACAGCTACAGTATATTTTTAAAAGGGTTACTTCTAGTTTGTCAGTAATAAAATCCCCTTATAACAGAATAGAACTGTTTGAAACAAAGGTTTGTATACGTATAGACAGTGGCAAGCTACTGCTGGTTCTGACAGAAGTCGCTCTATGTAATTTTAGTTGCATTAGCATGTACCAAGCACAAATTACAGAAACGTAATGAGAATCAGAGTGTACAAGCCTGGGCTCCCACCTGACCCACAAAATACCATGTAACTCTCACCAGGAGATTCAGATTGAGTATTGTGACTGATCTTTCATCATGATTATTTATTGTTTCACCACTCCTTATGCTTCACAAATTTTGTAGTGGTTTTATGGTTCTCTACAGATCACTCATTAAAATGTGAAATGTTAATGGACTTATTAGCATCTCCTGTGGGTACCACCCTCTAATTGGTGATTCCCTGTGGAGAGTTGCTTTTCAGAAGAAGGACCCAAATGTCTAAGATATTAATGTTTTTTATAAGCTCTTAGATGTATAGCTGTATAATTGTCTTTTTATCGATAGTATATGAGAACCCCAATGATTTACAGACTGAGGGTGGCTTAGGAAGAGTTGTTGACATGAAGAATTTTCTGCAGAAAATTCTTTGTTATGCTAAAGATCCTTAAGTATCTCAAACTTCAAAAGGTTTTGCTTTTTTCTTAAAAAAAAAAATCAATTTTAAAGTTCAACATAGATAGAAGAAAATTAAGAAATTAAAATAAATTCTTGGTTTGGGCCGGTTACATTATTTCAGTGATACAAAATGTAACCTCTGAGGGCAGGTTTATTTTAATCTCTGCTGTAATTCTCCTTTGAGTGTAAACCAGCCAAGACTTTGTCAAACTCTATCCTCTTCCTGCCAACATTGCAATTTGGATACTGAACTGCATTAAAAATTACCCACTTGTACCTGAAGAAGTCCAGTACTTTAAACTAATTAGACAGGTGTCATTTGCTATTCCTCTCACTCTCCATTTTTAGTTCAGATGTCAATATAAAGGCCTTTATACAACCTTTGCCATTAACCGCATCCTAACTTTTTCTACACCCGTTAGTCTCATTCTTCCCTGCAGCTGACTCCTTGCCTTTTTTTATACTTTTTTCCTGCCAAAAATCCAATTTTATTACTCTTTTCACTGTGCCTTTATTCTTCAGCTCTCCTCTAGAGCTCTGGACTGTATTTTGCATTTTCAGATGCCTTAGAGAGCTACACACAGATTGGGCTGATAGAAGAGGAAGAAAGCAGAACGCGTCTTAAGTCCTGAGCTAGAATGGAACGGAAAGCTAGGGCTGAAATCACCACCCTGGTACCTTCCTGACCTTTCCCAGTGCAGTTAAGTTTTCCAACACTCATTCTGTAGACTTTTTTAATTATCAAAAGCAAGTGACTATTTTTACTTTAGTGCATCTGGTAACTGTACACAGATACTTCTCACAAAAGTAATTTTCAAGTCAAGGGCACTCTAGAAAGTTCTTCCATCTGCCTGATCTTCAATGTCCATATGCATTACAGGCAACATAAATTAGTATAAATATAGAAGCACCTGACCATCTACCAGAAATCCATCCTTTCCAGTATGTTTGTAAGGCAGACTCGTATGCTAATTTGCTGTGTGGAAAGTTACCTTGTGAGATAAATTCTGAAGGGCTGATTTGAAGATATTGGTACCCTTTAAAGTCATGCGTGTGATATGCATTTTGTACTTAATAATAAAGTATGCTTCCTTGGCGTAGGCACTGTTTGCAAAGCACTTTTGCTTGTTTTTTTGTTTCCACACAAACGTAGAGATCCATTTAAAAGAACTGAACGTTATACAAATTTCCTACCCTCTTCTTCCTACAGTACAAACTCACCAGTCTTTTATAGGAAGTGTCCCACGTAAAATATGAGGAATTTATTAATAGTAATAAACTAAAAGAAAGGACATTAATTCTGCACTGAGGGCAGAGACAAACTCTAAGTGTTGAGAAAAAGAAATTAGTATTTGTAGGACCTAAATGAAATTGGGGTTTTTCTTGGAAGTGAGGAATTTAACTGCATATTTAATTTCTTTGTCAAAATATTCAATATTTTATAAGAAATAACAGATTAAATGTTTTAGGTAAAGAAGGAGGAGATAAAAGTTTGTCTTGTGAAATTATTTTCTCACCATCTCCTATTTACACTGCATTTGAGCAGTGAGCAAAAAGTCTACCTATCCTCAAACCCTGTAGCCATTGATAGAAATGTATTTCATTTGGAGTAATTTTCTTTTTAATATCAAAGCCTTAGTAAGAATTTAAGGAATCTACGAGTAACATGACCCAGTGGCAGTAAGTAATTCTGCCACCTGCACTAGAATGGCATGTCTGATGTCTTGTTTTTCATCTCTGTTATTAGTGTCTCAATACAATATTTTTTCAGACTATAATGAAAATGATAATGTGGTCTCAGTTTATTTATAGGTACACTGCTGTGTGGTGAAGAAATCCACCTCTTTTGTATTATTAATCAAATTCCAGGCTGATGTTAGTGCAGCACTCAACCCCCTACACATCACATTTCTACAGAATTGAGCTGTTTTTACAGCTATAAACAATTTTTTTCCAAAATTGCAAAGACTAGTAAGTGTGTGGGTTTGGGTTTGTTTTTTGGGGTTTTTTTGTTTTTGTTTTTGTTTGGGGTTTTGGTTTGTTTGTTTTATGTTGTTTTTTGTTTTTTGTGGGTTTGTTTGTTTGTTTGTTTTCCCTGGAAGATGCAGGTAATATCATGGAACCAAAACTGTAGCCAAGAGATGCTGGGTCAATGAATGCATAGTGATGGTAATGGAATTATCCCAAAGGGTCTTGTAACAAAGAGGGAATAGTTGAACCATACACCATGATAGTGAGTGTCTCCAGACTAGCTGAAAGAATACACAAGATGGAGAAGCTTGTTTTCAGCTGAGAATTGAATTATTTCTTGTGTTTCCAAGGGATTTCTTTCTATTCTATACCATGCTTTTAGAGATGGAAGTCCTTGCTATAATCACTTGTGGGAAAGCACCTGTACAAGAATATGTAATGGAGTTTTCATGGTTAGGCAAAAGAAAAGAAGGTAAGATATGTGTGTTCTTTTAAAAGAACACTATACATCATATAATCCCACTGTGCACAGTGGTGAGTGAACAATCTAGTTCTTAAGATAGGGATTTGGCAATGAGTCATCAGTCTTCTCCAAAATATATCAAAACTAAAGTAATGATTAATACTTTGAGATGACAAGTACCTAAACAATAAACTCTGCTACACATTATGGTACTGATTAGTGATTGACTAGGAATGACACATGACTGTGCAAAGGCTGGTGTGAGGAAGGTAGTCAGCTTCTTATTTCAGAGTGGGTATTTCAAAAAAACAACTGATACACAAAAGAGAGGAGAAGAAAAGGACATGCAAGGAAAATCAATAGTTCTGTGGTGATCCAGGGTATTTCAGCTGGACTTGAAAGCAGCTTGGCAGAAAAGAATGGGCTCTGGTGTTACCATGAGCCAGCAATGTGCTCTTGCAACAGAGATGGCCAACAGCCTCCAAGACAGTATTAGGAAAAGCACCACCAGCAGGCTGAAGACAGCGATCTTTCCCCTCTGCTCAGCACCGGTGAGATACATCTTGAGTGCTGCATCCTGTTCTGGGCTTCCCAGTACAAGGGAGACACAGATGTATTGGAGTGAACCCAGCAAAGTATTGCTGGGTTTGAATTGTCTGATGTATGAGGAGAGGTTTGAGAGAGCTGGAATTGTTTAGCCTGAAGGGAAGGTTCAGGGTGATCTAATCAATGCATATAAATTCCTGATGGGGTTGGTAAAAAAGACAAAGCTAGACTCTTCTCAGCAGCACCCAGTCAAAGGACAAGAGACAATAGGTTCAGATTGAAATACCGGAAAATCCATTTTTAAAAAGGAAAAACTTTTCTACAATGATCAGGGTGGTTGGGCACTGGAACATATTGCCAAGAAAGGCTAAGGAGACTCTGCCCCTGGAGATATTCAAAACTTGACTTAGTAGTTGCACTGTGGCACCCTCAGTGGCATTGCTCTGACTAGGGATTAGACCTAGGTGATCTCCAGAGATCTTTTCCAACCTCAAAAATTCTGCGGCTCAGGTAACAAAGAAATTGGCTCCAGCTATGTAACCTTAAGCCTTTTGAAGGCAAAATGAAGGGGTTTTTTTCTGACTCATTAGTTTAGTGTTTCTGCATTTAACTTCACATTTAGCAATGTGAGCTCTATTGTTGCAGGCTTGAACATTTTATTATAAACTGCTGGTTTAGTTTGCAAATTGGTTTTGTTTTATTGTTGTACCAATCTTTCTTTGCAGGCAGTGTAAAAAACTTTGGTTTAGACATTGTAAAAGATTTTTTTCAGCATATCTTTGTCTTCTGAGAGAAGAACAAGACTTCCTCTTCTATTTTCTCCCTATGGGATCTAAGGTAAAGAATTCTGTATCTTTTACCATCAATAAGGCAGCATGTACAGTTAATTAACTTTGCATTTGTTTTCAAGGTTTCTATAGGGAGAGGAAGGCAAGGGAATAGGTAAGATGTAAGAAGTAGAAAAAGTCATACTTGTTTCCAGAAGTTTAGAAGAGAGCAACTCTCTTGTCTTATGCTTCCCAACTTGTAACAGAAATGTTATCTACGGGAACCATGAGAACCAGTTTTATCTTCTTTTCACCCTTAAGAGAAATTCATTTTTTTTGTAGAAGACTGAGCTATCCTGGGACTGTGAAATGGAGTTTATGTGGAACTAGAGGTGTGATTACATGGGTATGTGGGGGTCAGGGGCACACTGGTCAGCACTGATCCTGAGTGTGCCCTGCTAGAGTAGGCAATGCTGTTGCTCTACTGGCAAGGCACTGTGTAGTTCTTGTGTGGAGTGTTGGAGTTTAACCCCAGCCGGCAACTAAAGCACTAAGCCACTTGCTCACTCCCCCCTGGTGCAATGGGGGAGAGAATACCGCATGACATCATGCTCAGCTTATAAAGCTGGGGGAAGAAGAACAAGTATTCATTCTGCCAAAACAATGCAATGTGCACACAGTTGTCCTCAATGGGGAGGGTAACAGAGTGATCGCACGTGATGGATGTTAGTTGCCTTGCTTAATGTGCTGTTGGAAATTACACAAATATGAGAGCAGTGCAATTAAGACCTAATCTAAAGTAGACTACCACAATTTTAGGATGACAATTCTGTCCAGGGCCTACTGTCTAAATTTATTCCCTGACAAAACATAGCGAAACTTCAATCAAATGAAAACTTGGAAATTTAGTTTACAACTTGGAAACCTAGAGTCTTGACGCTTAGCTGTAATTGTAAAAATAATGAGAGAAAGATGAAGAAAATACTTACCCTGCTGCAGGGCATTTTGGGGAAAGCCCGAAGCAGTTTGTTGCAGCACTGAAGGAGTGAGGCTTGACAATAATTTTTGTAGTTCAGACGGAGGCCATTTGAGACCCACCTTCAAAAAGCATAAAAGCAGAAAATGTTAATCCTGAGCTTTCTCCTTCCTGTGGCTTAGGTGCTGAGGATGCAGGGTGGAGCTCTGTGTAATAGAAGAAAGTTCTTGGAGTACTTTGATGTATGTTCAAAGCTACATAGACATGAAGGGGCTCTTGCACAAAATAAGCAGAAATGCCAGAGAAAGCAACTCAGTTACGTAGTGTAGGTCTGATGTTTCCCTTGTATACAGAAAAGGTTCTGAGCTGGAATTGCTGCTGTTTAACTACAGCCAACTTGATGTCTTTTTGATTCCACTGTTTCAGTTTTAGTGTTCGGAACTGAATGAGCTATATATCAAACAACTTTATGGCTGGGAAGAAGATACTTCAGTTTAGTCTGCAGGGAAAATATCTTAAAAGTTTTCCTCTAGTTCAACAGTTTTTAGTGCAGTTGTTTTCAAGTCTCATCAGCTATTTAAATCTTAGTACACTTCAGGGTGAAGGCATAAATGAAATAATTTGATGTACAACCCTTTTGAAGAGTTCAGTCTTTCTGTCACTGAGGTTAAACACTTCCTCTAGAAGCATATATTTTTCTAAGACTGTGCAGCATATGTTTTGAAATAACTTTCCTTTGTTCTGACTGGAGCATAGGAGGTTCCATGTGAATATCAGGAAAAACCTTTTCACTGCGCGAGTGACGGAGCACTGGAACAGGCTGCCCAGAGAGGTTGTGGAGTCTCCTTCACTGGAGACATTCAAACCCCGCCTGAGTGCGTTCCTGTGTGATGTACTGTAGGTGACCCTGCTCTGGCAGGGGGGTTGGACTAGATGATCCTTCGAGGTCCCTTCCAACCCTAGAATTCTGTGATTCTGTGATTCTGTGTGTGAAGTCTTTACTAGCACCTAGATAATTCTTTCTCATAAAATACTAATAATGAAATCCCAAACTATAAGATGGCTTCATTGAACTAGGTATGTTCCATACTAAAGCTGAGAAATAGTTTATTTTCTTTCTTTTCCTGTATAACTCAGTCTAGATGGAGAAATTAGAAGCAGAAAGACTGTATCAGCCATATTTTTAAGATAGGAAACTGACTTGCCTGAAACCAAGCTAACAATTTACTTTTTTTCATATTCTGAATAATAGTACAATTTTTCTTGTTTTTCTGCACTAAAACAAATTCAGGCTGATGAAGAAACTAAAAGTAGTGGTTATTAGCAACATCATAATGTTCAAGTCCAAATTATGTTCAAAGGTTTTTTAAATTAGTATTCTTAATTAAGAAGTTAGTATTTGATTTTTAAGTTTCCAAAATTATCAAAGATAATATAAGCAAAGAATCTACTGTTGAACTCTGGCATTCTTCTTCCTTGTTCCTAGAATCTAGCTTTGAATTATGTTTGATGGCTGCTAATTTGGACAGCTAAAAATAGGATGCAAAAAAAACCCCAAGTGTGTAGAGTTGGATGATGGGTGGATATCACCTAAATTATTCAATAAGAAGCACTATAGATGAGTCTGGTTTAGGACTTGCCCTTTCTAGGTCTTAGATACCCAGATGTTGATCATAGAAGCTGGGATTCACAACCCTGTGTGTTTAAGTCCTTCTGTCATTGGAACAGGATACATCTTCTTACTAAGAACAGGTTCAGATGTTTAGGCTGAAAGGTCATTCTCATTCCTCTCCTCGGCACAAGGAGAAGCAAAAATGTTATTCAGGCACAGTGGATTTATTTTAACAGGTAAGACTGAGTTCATCCTACTCCAGAAAAATCTTCTTCCTTGACATCAGTATACTCTCTAGTAAAGGTAAGACTTGACAAATCCTCTTGTCCTTGGATCACATATATTCTTGGTGACTGTTTTAATTTCTGAGTTCTGGAAAAAGACAGAATGGAGCTGGTTCCTGAACAGGCACAGTAAGAACATCTGAGTGGGCATGGAGAACTGGTGAACCGAATATCTTTGTTTAGGATGCATGTCTGACTATTGAAACACTTCCTGTTTATGCAATATATAACTGAGGAAATTGCTTTGCCATGTCAGGGATGCAAATTTAAGTATTAAATCTTGTAACTGTTTATTACAAATCCTTCAAAAACAGTGATTTCACCTGAGAGGTCTCTGAACACAAAAACAACCCTTGAGCTTCCTGAGATGAATTGTACTGATTCCTGTGAAATATCTGTGGTCTGCCAGACTTACCACCTCTCTCAATTTCTAATTGCAAAGCAGATGAGGCAAAGTGCTGCTGACAAGCCATCTGGGCAACCTGTGTAATGCAGCAGACCTAAAAATGCATGGTAAAGGAGATCCTTTCCCTTTTTCTGTGGCAGCTCATCATGGGATTTTGACGGGTTCGTTGTTGTCAGCAGCATGGTTGTTCCTCCTCAGGCTGAATGTGACTTGGAGGGGACAGGGGGAGGGAAGGGGGGACACAGGGACAGAACACTCAGAACACTGAGAACTCCAGGTTCTATTACTGATATCACTAATACCTCACCACAGTCAAGCAACTTCAGTTTTCTGTTTCAGTGCTCCATCTACAGAATAGACACAAGGAATGCATGTTTAAGGTTTTGGTACAAAGATACAGAAATATATACATGACATTCCCTTGGGCTTTGGATTACAATCTTTTCCTTCTTCCTGTACAAATATAGCCAAAGGAAGGCTTTGTTGAACTTTCTTTCAAGAGTACAGTACCTCCATTTTTTGTCAGAAACAATCATTAATTTTAGAAATAATTTAATAATTTTATTCTTGTTTGTCTAATGAAAACTGGCTCTGAAATGGAGAACATAACCTTGTTTGGTGTTTGCCACCTGCACAGCAGCAAATGCTGAACATCTCCTTTCTGCTATATTGAGGAAGAAGGCGAGATCATTCTGGCACTGAGATAAGAATTATATCAGCCCTCAACTCACACAGGTATCACTTTTCTTTTTACCTGTCCACTCTTATACAGCCTCCACACCTCTGCCCAGCACACACATAGTAGGACACTGGTATTCAGGACCCATTAGGTTATTGACACTCCTGATCCCAAGGAACCTCCTAGGGCCAAAGCAGTTAAGCTCAACTGTTGACTCTATATAGAAATATCCCTTACTCTTTGCCCTTGAAGTCAGTGTGGTGGGCATATGTGAATGCCAATTAAGATGGCATGGATGTTTTGACTGAGGGGATTTCAGAGTAGAATTGGGTCAAATATAGCTTTGAGGTTATATAATCACATTTCTTATTAACTTCTGAATTTCAGACGTATGGAACCATTCCTTTCCCACCTTCCTTCCCCCAGTGCATTTTTATTTATATTTGAAAGATGCTTCCTTTTTTGAAAAAGCAGATCATCATCAGCTACTTTCAAATCAATCAGCAGAATTCTTAATCTCCTGGAAGATTTATCTCTGTAACAAAAAATATAGCGTTCTGCAAAAGAGGATGCTTCTGCCTTCCTTTGCCGTCCCTTCTCAGCTAGAGTAAGAAAATGAGAAGATGCATGTGCTGAGGGTGATGGTAAGACTGAAATGAACACCTGCTCACAGTTCTGCTTAGTTCAGATCCTTCGTTACAGTGAGCCTGCTTTCTGAATTGCAGCTGTTAGATTTTTATGAATTAAGAGTGAAAATTATCATTGTATCAAGCAGGAAAGTACAATGACAGATACTGAACTGGATGAGCAAATGGCCAAGGAAATGAGGAAAAAGAGTTCCCCGTCTATAAACTACACCACCTGCACAAGCAGTAGGGTGCAGAATTGAAGCCTGTGCTGTATACAGTAACTCCTATATCAAGCCAGCGAATTTGCACAGGGGACATGCTGTAATCCACAAGGATCAACAGCAAAACAGCTTGAGTGTTTTCTATTTCATTTGCTGAAGCTTAGTCAGCTTTGCCATAGGAGTTTATGAGGACCCACTTACACATTTCCATCCCACATTATTCTGTGATACATACCTTCCAGTTTTAAATAATATATGGGTAAAATCAGATTGGTTTCTCGTGTTGCTGATGTGGTGAGGATTTTCCTGGTAAAATGGAAAATAATATCAAAAGAAATTAATGTCACCTCTGGCCTCCACTTTCTTCTTGTGTTATGAGTATGATGTGCAGGGAGGAGAAGGCAAAGATTTCATTAGAAATTATAGGAAAATAAGGGTATAGTAAACAATAAACTAATGAAAATTGAATAGTTCAACTAATGCATCATAGTAACTCAGACAAAAATGTCTGATGAAATATTCATGAGGAGGAGAAATCTCAAAAAAGAATATGCTGGGAGGAATTGAGGGAGCAGAAAGAGATGTGTGAGGGGAATTCAGAGGACATGCATGGGCTGGCACCGAAAACAGAGAAGACTTCATTAGAAGGAAGTGAGTAAAAAATGGAAATGGAGGGTGAGAAAAGAGCCTTTTTGTGAAAAGGTAATGCAAATCCTTGCCAGCTAGCAGGAGTTGATCTTTATGGGAGCCTTTTATAGCAGCTGAAGAAGCTTGTGTGTGTCAGTTGTTTGGGACTAGGGGTAAAGGTGAGGGAGGTCAGGGAGAAACTTACTTTCAAGATGGGAAAAGCTCGTTAATGATGAATGGAAATTAATACATCCCACAGAGACGTGATTCCTTGATTTGGGCTGGAGATAAGTGCTGTTGTCTGTGAGGGTTATTGGTGATAACTCAGCCTTGTTTATAAGCCACTTGTGCTGCACAATTCTGAAACCGTGTATTTCCATTGTGTGGTTTCTGTCATATAGTCCTCTGCGAAAAGCTGCATTATGAGGCAATTTTCAGGTTGGAGTTAATGAATAAGGAATTTACTTTGATAATGTATCATTCTGCTAGTGCTAAGAGAGAAGCTTCTGAAAGAACACAGTAATACTTAGCTTGCTGGGAAAAGCTATTTCACTAATTGAGAAATCTCATTTGAGAGGTAACTTTGTGTCAGGCCACTACTGCAATATTATACACAGAGCACGCATGGAAGTGATTATATTTTAATCTTTGGCCTTGATGGGGGTCTGCTTCCTACAGACTTTCAATTTAAATTCTGGCTTGGAAAATGTAGAGGCTCCCTGTAGAGTGACATTTATGTTCTTGTTTAACTTCTCGTCCTTGAGGTTGGCAGCTTGGGTAACACTGCTTCTGGAAACCTGACATCACACTGAGAAAAATCCGACTCTTGCCCTAGGAGAATAGAGGAAACATGATGGTCTGTACACAACAGTGTTCTGACTGCTGGTGCAGTTACAAATGGGAGGAGCAACAAACTCTCTACGTTATCTATGCTTCGGTGGTTTGTTGGATGATTTTTTTCCTGTGTGGGGTCATGTTAGTTATATCTCGTTTTGCAATTTATAAGTGTTGTGGCTAACACGTACTCATAGGATCTTTAGGCTGTGCCTTAGGGAAATAGTCACTATGATTTAAGGATAGGTTCATGGAACTGCTTGAGAGAGTCCAGCACAGAGCCACTAAGATGATTAAGGGAGTGGAACATCTCCCTTATGAGGAAAGGCTGAGGAAGCTGGGTCTCTTTAGCTTGGAGAAAAGGAGACTGAGGGGTGACCTCATCCATGTTTACAAATATGTAAAGGGTGGGTGTCAGGATGATGGAGCAAAGCTTTTTACAGTAATGATCAATGATAGGACAAGGGGCAATGGTTGCAAACTGGAGCATAGGAGGTTCCATGTGAATATAAGGAGAAACTTTTTCCCTGTGAGAGTGACAGAGCACTGGAACAGGCTGCCCAGAGAGGTTGTGGAGTCTCCTTCCTGGAGACATTCAAAACCCGCCTGGATGCGTTCCTGTGTGATGTACTGTAGGTGACCCTGCTCTGGCAGGGGGGTTGGACTGGATGATGCTTCGAGGTCCCTTCCAACCCCTAGAATTCTGTGATTCTGTGATTCTTTGAAATGGGATCTGAGGCACAGCTCTCATTAATTTTGAGATTATAGCACTTTCTCTAATGTATGGATGTTGAGGTACAGAATTGTTAGATGACTTGTCCAAGATAATCCTTGTATTTTCAAGCACAAAGCCAGAAAACACTTGTAAAAATAGCACTGTACAAATTATATTGACCACAGCACTGAGAATAGCAAGCCCCTAGATGTGACTTTTTCTCAGAAGAATCCACAGGATGTCACCGACACATCATTATGAGAAAACAGAGTAAAAGACAGAAATGCAGGTATGTCAGGTTTTGGACTTGTGATGGTATTTTATACTACACTTTTGGTTTTCATCTGAAATGGAATATACAGTGCTGGATGCAGAGACAGCTCACACATTAGGATCTACATAAGCAAGGTAAGGGACAGCAGCAAGAAGAGTGATTAACTCAGCTGTTGGTTTATTGGGAGTCATTTATTGATAAAAACAAGAAAAGACATTTCTTTTACTGCCAATACCCTTTACCCTGCACCATGTTTTATTTCTTTTCTTTTCTTTTTTTATTCTGTAGGAAAGGAAATAGTCGTACTGTTCCTTTCGGACAAAACGATGGGACTACACAAACTTTATAATTATGTTGGACTAGGTGATCATTGTAGGTCCCTTCCAACTGAACTATTCCATTCTATTCCATTCCATGTCTATCTGTTCATTGCCACACTTGAAACAAGAACAAAATAAGTTTGTTCATTGTCCCTCATATTTACCCTGTCAATGGATACTGGATGTGTTTGTGTGAAATCTGAAGAGAAATATACTAGCCTTACCTCACAGATATGTTTTCTAACATCTTTTCCTGCCAGCTGCTTGTGAATATTTGTAAATAATGAAACAATTCTGAGATATTCATCAAGTTGTTTTTGGAATTATGACTAAAAGCCCAGATAGTAACTCATATCTAGAGGGAGAGACAAGTAAAGCCAGTAACATGTGGTTTTGAGTTGAAATGATACTTCTTCCTCACTGGGAGACAGTGTGCATAATCCTAAAGTGTGGAAAAAGAACAGGCAGTTTCTGCCATGTTGGGAGCAAAGTTTTGAATAGTTAATGACAGCTTGTAAAGGCAGGGTTGGTTTGAAGTTTTAGGCAGCTTACCTCCTTGTTCAGTGGTTTTCTTGTGAAAAGGAAAGAGCTCAATTTACCTACTATGAGTACAGAAAATGGAGAAAAGCAATACTTGTCATAGAAAAAAAACTAAAAACAAGAATAAGAAATAATAAGTAGGCAGGTAGCTTTGTGATACAGAAATGTTGCAAATGGTAATCTGAGGAAAGGTATAGAAATATAATACTCTTACACTGCTTTGGAGACTTTAACGTCATTCTTTTTCTTTTTTTTTTTTTCTTTTTATTTCTCTTTTTTTCTCCTTTTTATTTTTCTCTTTTTTTTTTCTTTTTCTTTCCTTTGGGTTTTTTTTTTTTATATATATAGGAATCTTGTGTCTGTTACTATTCTAAAATCTAACAAACAATATACAAGAAGTCTATTAAGAGACAGAAATTCATACTTGAATTAGATCAAGGCTTGACCAGGAATCATAATTTTTTTTCATTTTTTTCCATTTGGTCCAACTTCAGGAAAACCTTAACCAAGATATTTCTGCTATTCATAAAACATTGAAGAAAGATGGGTTGACTAAGGCCTGCTTTGTCTTCCGTCTAATTCTGTCTGATCAGTATTGTGTAATTGAGCAAATGTATAAATGATACAACCAGCTCCATCATGCAGCTTCTGCCGAAACCTCTTGAAGATAACAGGGAGTTCCTTGTATCGCTGACTGTGATCCTCTGTAGTGAGACAGAACAGGATGTTGAGCAAAAGCAATGCAGATGAATGCTGATGGTGGTGCTGTTGAGAGCAATGAAATCACATCCCACCTGGGCCATTCAATGAGGCTGTGCCACAGGAACCCTCTCTCTTCTTGGGAAGGTTATAGAGAAATTGCTTCTGCTGTGAGTGAACAGCAAAAAATCTTCCTTTCTTTCTCATCATTTTGGCCTCTTTTGCAGTGGTGGTTTGACAATCAGGTGCTCAAGTG
Organism: Aegotheles bennettii; assembly: GCA_013398125.1. Taxonomy (NCBI): domain Eukaryota; kingdom Metazoa; phylum Chordata; class Aves; order Caprimulgiformes; family Aegothelidae; genus Aegotheles; species Aegotheles bennettii. The sequence goes on from VZRW01008269.1 coordinate 40,144, forward strand.
TGCCTGTCAGTCAGTCTGAAACAAAGGGAAACATTGATTTAGAGCAGTATTCAGTCACTCAGAAGAGAGATTCAGCACTTACTTTTGTCTGCTAGATCTTTCAGATGTGACTCTAGCTTTCAAAATGCTGCAGTAAAAATGGTTTTATGAGTTCCTATATTTATTGCTTCTAAGCAATTGTCAAATCAGATTCAGAACTGTATGACATATAGTGGCTTTGCATTTTGATCTTTATATATGTCTTCTAACTGCCAGTCTTATGTATTCAACCTAGATCCTGAAAAGCTGTTCAGGTTCCTTCTGACTCATGCGTTGTCAACGAAAGATTTTGCTGGTGGATAATACATAATGATAAACAAACTTGAATATGATCTATTCATTTCACCATTTATTCCTGTAGCTGTGCCTGCTTTCCCAAATCAGTGTGGAAAGAGGGGACTTGTTCCATGAACGAAAAGTAAACTTGGTGACAAATCTGTTGTTTAATGTTACTTCATTTGCAGTATAATTTAGTACCTTTCACCATAGTTCTCCAGGAGCTTTATGAAATCAATTAACATTTGCTTATTGATAGAGAAATTGAATTGTAGAACTAGGATTGCCAAACTATGTTGGCAAGTTCAGTGGCTGTGAATTGAGAGCTGAGTTGCTGATGTCTTTTAGGGACTCCTGTCAAACCCTTTTCTTCTGATGTTATTTTAGCCAGAGCTTATCTAATAACATTAGTGGTTCATGTAAAAAAATATTCAGTTTTCATTTTAGCAAACACTGGAAAATAAGCTTGTTGAATATTCATGCAGAACAGATTTATGTTTTCTAAAGAAATCAGACTCAGTTTTTCTGTCAACCTTAAAGAAATTACTTCAAGAATCTCACCTTAAAGGCCAGAAACTTTTCACGGACATTTTATACACATTAACATTGAAAAGTGGACTAATCAGACATACCAAGTTGTCCTTTATTTAAGTGATAATTTTAATTGCTGACTCCAACTGAAAGCAAAATTCCTTGTTTTGTATGGGTAAACAGTTGCTGAGTTTGTTTTTGTTTTTGATAATTTCAGTAGCTGCCAATAAAGAATATATTGTGGTATATTTGTAAGTATTGTGGGAAGGAATGGTAGTAGGGAGATGAAGAGATTTTAAAATGAAACTGCAATAGACCTTTTAGATAAGTGGAAGTGGCATTTGAGAAAAAGTCAGCTGTCTTGCAGGTAGGATTTTTACCTATTTAGGTGATTATCTTTTATATGACTATTAAATGGCTCTTTCATAGGGGTTTGCAGGTTCCTATTGTTCAGACTTGTTCTTATGTAAAAGACAGGGTTAAAGTAAATTGAAATATTTTGTGTAAGGACAAGAGAGAAAGTAAATGAAAATATAGGTTAGGGTGCACAACATATACAAGTGAAGGCATTTGGGAACATGTCTTTTAAAATTGTAGTAAGTTCTCTCCTTGTTTGTGTATGCTGAGCATAGCTTAATGGAAATGACATGGCTCATTTCTTCCCTGTATTCTAGTTTAGACATAACTCCTTTGTTTTTAAATAGTGCTCAGTTTATTTGAATTCCTTCTGACTGAGGAAAACAAGGCTGCCTTAAAAAACACTGGGGGTTATTCTGTTCAAAAGTATTAGCTAAACAGTTCCTGTTTGTTTCAAATTTCAGTGTTTGTCCTCCTGGTTAGACCGCCAGGAAGAAAAACTTTCATCTTCAGAGACAGAAAAAAAACAAAACAAAACAAAACGTGGATATGCTCAGTTTTTGAGAAATCCCTATCCCTCTCATAGACATTAAATATCTAAGATAAACTCTACTTGTAGCTGAGCAAATGCATACGTGGAAAGAATTGACATGATTTGTTTATATTAATGTCCCATTGATAGTAAAGTTTCCAAGAAGAAACTTTCCCAAGTTGAAGAGCTAGAACTGGGTTGTCTCAAAGCATGGATGAGTAGGCAGGCACCTAGATGTATCTGGCCGTGTGCACATTGTCTCTGCTACATGTTTCGTTAGATGCAGCTGGCCATGATTTCCAGTGATGGCAGGTGTTCCTGACTGGAAGGGGATCAGGATATCTCTTATATCCCTATTCAGTGGGAATCCAGGCAAGATTCAGCCTTAACTTCAGTAACTGATTCAAACCCTGAGGAGTGCTAGGTTTTGCTTTAACCATTTCCATGCAGCTAAAATTTGAATAGATAAGCAAAGGTGAATAAACTTTATGTAGCTGAGGGAGGAAAGCAAAACAAGGATTTTATTTCATTGAAATGATACCTGGGAGTTCGCATACTAGTCCTTTACATCAGTTTTTCTCTATTTTACTGATTTGCTGTGATTCACACATGAGCATATTTGATTGTCCTTATATATACATATGTAAATTTGACTTACAGTGAACTCAAGAGAACACAATTGGAAATGCTTATTCAACCCATACTAGGAAAAGTTGCTAAAGTGGGTCTTAAATAGCCTCAAACTAGTACAGTTACAATGAAGTGCTCTAGAAACTTTCTGACTTCACTTGAACGACCAGCCTGAAGGAAGGTCACATCATGCTGGGAGGTGATCTGGCCTGACACAGTGGAGTCCTTTTCAGACTGAAAAATAAAACTATACTAAGCAACTGAAAAGAGAATATAGTCTATGTTAATTTTTCTTGTTTTGCTCTCAGTGGTGAGCTTGCTTTCTATAACAATCTGCCCTTGATCTGAAACCTAAGAAGTCCCTGTCCTTGGTGAGGACGTGCAGGTATCAGCCTAATGGCACTGCCTTAATTTTCTTACTTTCTTTTCTTTTATATATAGATACATATATGTGTATGTATACATATGCATATATATATATATGAGTCTGTGTGTGTTTACACACAAAAATTAAAAAGTTGTGCCCTGTTACAGACTGCCTTGGAAGAAGACTTCATTCCTATTTTTAGGACATTTGTGTCCTAGATTTCACCACATTTACTGACCTAAGAAGTGAGAAAATTAAAGTGGAGTGTATGAGAACAGGATCACAGTTTAGAACCGGCACTAAGAATAAAGAAAAAGAAGCTGATTGTGTATTAGCCACACACTAAAGAATGCAGTTTACTTTCTACCTGTCCAAAAATCTTTCTACTATTTCTCTAAATAAATCTTAGGGCACACGCTGTACATCCTTCAGTATTGGTTTGGGTTTTAGCCTTGTAGGGATTGCTGTATCCAGCAGTCTGTATCCAGACCCAGGTCTGTCCCAGCTCCATGCCCTAGCTCCATGCCCCAGGTCCAGCCAGTAGCAAGGCTGAATGTGTACCTGCAGTAGACATACACACACACATTATGTATACACATACATATAACCAGCCACTCAGATCCACACAGACAGACATGCTCAGCACTCACACAAACAGCATCAGTGGCCTCACCCTGTTCCTTTCTTTGGCTGACCAGGATAAAGATTCATTAGTGGGAAATATATCCATGTATATACAATACAGATCACTCTGGTATCTGGCTTAGGTGCTAAGTCTGCCCAGTAGCTTCCCCTGGATCCTAGGACTTCCCAATCCCTTGCATCAGGGCACATGAGCCTCATTCCAACTGCTGGTACAAACACCCTTACACACATCAACACACACACACCTGCATGTGTGCACATGCACACACACACACATTCTCTGGATCCCTTTAGTAATTGCCCTCTGCCATGCTACTGTCCAACCAGGAGCTGCCTGGCTCTTTGCACCCCCAGGTGCCTCTCTTTCCTGTAGTCCTCCCCCTAAACATCCCATAATAAGTTGTATGCAAACTCCAACTCTTCCCCCATCATAAGCCCATATCCCCCAGCAGTGACCCCTCAGTCTGTTGGTGATCTCAGGACAGGATCTCCTGGTGACTCACAGTGGTGGATGTGATGGGATGCCCTAAAGGGGCAAAGGCAGACACTCCTGAGGTGTCCTAGGGAGGCCAGGGAAGAGGCTTATGTCCCTGGCTGTGTGATTGGGGTTTACTCCAAGTGTTGGGCTTCTCTGCTCCTTGTTGCCTGGGGAAATCAGCTTCTTATCACACATCTTAACAGTGGTGTTGTTCAAGTGCTGTTTCTCTGCCTACAGGACTAACAAGGTTAACAAGTTTCCTGAGCAGTTTTCAGCTAAAATTTTATTCCATCTCTTCATAGCTTCCTATTTTACTATTTTAATTCAACTCTTTTTCATGGCCTAGGAAAATGTGCTGAAATGCAGTGCGTTATTAACTAATTGCTCTGCTTCCTCCAGAATGTGTTTGTATATCTCTGGTAGTGTAATAATTTGCATGTCCTTGTAAAACATTTTGGAACTCTAAAAGTACTGTATAACTCTCCTCTATATCATCATCTCTTCAGGTGTTCAGAGCTACCTACTTAAACTTACGAAAAAATGAACAACTACTATATTGTGTTCAAACTTGGTAAGAAATATGAGGGATTTCATGGCTAAAGGCTTCAAGTCAAGTGCTTGTACACTTCAAGAACAGCATTATGGAAATAAAATAAGACTGCAGTCTTTAGCACTGAAGCAAACCTTCTTTCCCCAACTCGTCTTCTTTTTTTTCAGAGTCATTGTTGTAACATAACAACCTCTCCAAGTTTCTTTCTTTTTCTAAATTGTATTTTGATGAGCATATATTTGCACTCAAAAAAGCAAAAGGCTGTGATTTCCGTTTGAAATTTAATTGTGTTAACTTCATAATCAGTGCAGTGTAACTTAGGCCCGGGTGTAGAGCAGACAGTTTCTTTTAACTAAAAAGATTTCCTTTCTTTTGACTATATAGAACAGGTGCATTTCAGGGCTCCAGACTTTGAGAAGATCTTACTTTATGACTAAAGAGTGTGTGTGCATATTCGTAATTGATATGGGCAATCATTTATTGCCATTATTCTTTGAAAGGTTTTGGTTAAATGGTCCTTCACTGGAAATGCCCACCTTGAACTACTGATTCTGCAGCTCACTAACAGAAACCTGGAACTCAAGGTTTTGGTTTTAATCAGGTTTGCTTTTTAAAATTAAGGCAGCACATAAATAATCTTGCGGCATTAGTTCAAAGTAATTGTCATACTTGTCAAATGTCTGTAGTCTGCACAATTAAAGGCCCTTGGACAGAAGTGGGTAGGGGGTAGTACTGTTTGAAAGAGAATTTAAAATGAAAAAGAATCTTCTCTTAAACAATCAACAGGATGATAATGAGGTCAGGATAAGCAGAAAATAGTGGATATTTTTGCTTGGTAGTTAATGCAGGACAACCTGAACTTTATCAAGAAGAAAATTTACTTGCTCCATACACATGGAGATCTGTCTCTCCTCAGTACTCTGTCACACTTTCCCCAGGGTTGCTGTTAGAAAGCAGCCTGTCCCTAGAGTTGTTCATTAATCTTCAAATCCTTAATCTGAAATCTAAATTTGTATTCTTTAGAGCTTTTGAAAGGAGGGAGAGGAGTTGCATTTTTGTTTTGCAATGACCTGTTTTTTTTTTTTAAAACCAAACTCTAGGCCTAACTTTCAGAAATCATTACAAATAAAAATTTATTTTATTTTATAGATGAAAACCAGGAGAAATTAAATCCTTCATAGTTTGTCTTGAAAACTCATGTTCACTGGAAAAAAAGAGGGCTTTCTTAATGTGGCAAATCATTTTTCAATATATAGAATGAGAAATGAACATTTGTTCTTTTCCTCATTTTTCTTGCCTCTGAGATGCTGGATCATAATACATAGAGGAGCTGTTTTATGATCATCTAAGGTGTTCAGGGACAAGTACACATTTAATCATTCAGTTGTCTGACTAGACATGACAGAATAAAATGCATTCATGAGTGTTAAACAAGACATGCTGTTGAGGAGATGGCCATCTTATTAAATAACATCTTAAGAGGATCACCTACCTTTCATAGGATTTATTTTTATGATGTTAGCTGTGCATTTCATGCTCTTTTGCCCCCTCCCCTGAGATTCTGACTCATTTTGAAATGGCAAAAGAGGAAAGCTGTATCTTCCATTCAGATTTTATTCGCTTGCACTTCTGTTTCTTTAAAAGTTATTTTCTTCTTGAGATTTTGAGGCAGGCATTTCAAAGTACTCATGAATGAGATAGATGAAAAGAAACACCATATCTGTGGAAGAAAATGGATCAGGTAAATACACAATAATGGTTTGCCTGCACAGCTTTCAGTGTTAGCTTTTAGGTTTTTCAAAGCACTGTGTGGGGTTGTTGCCACACAGGCTCTGTAGGTAAAACTCTGCATTGCTGATAGAATATGCTGAGCTGCTACTGAATGAAGAAAGGCCTAAGTATCACCTTTAATTTTTTTTGTCTTGTTTTCTCAAGCGGTCACATTTCTTCTAAACATCCAGAAGTTGTAGAAAAGAGGAACATCCACTCTGAAGTTTCAAACTTGACTTCCTAAATCTCTTGGTTTAGCAAACGGCCAGGGCAAGCCACAACCCAGACAGAGTTTTGTTTCTATCACTCTCCCCGGGAAAATAGAAGGGGAGCAAGGAAGAAAGGCTCAACAGTCGGAAATTAAAACTATAACAAATTTAATGGCACAAGGAAACGGAGTAACAGGTGGGGAAAAAGGGGAATATATATATATACAAAAATATACAACCCGAACTCTGATGACCGGCGATACAGGCTCCCGAAAGGTCCTTCACTGCAAAGCCGATGGGGATAAAAGAGTCCAAAACTCCAGCACCCGATGCAGTCGGATGCCGCAGACCACGTGGAGAGCCGGCAACAGAAGCTCGGCCTCCTCCGGGCTGGCTCCACGTGGCAACTGGCAGGCGAGGGAGTGCGGGAGCAGAGAGAGAGAGAGAAGAGAGAAGAAGAGCAGAAGAAGAAGAGAAAGAGAGAAGAGAGTCTCCTGTCCTCCTGGCTTTATAGAGTTTGGCAGGAAATGGGAGGGAATATTGATACCTGATACCTGATACCCCAGACCCCTTTTCACAACAGGGTCCTAAACTCCACCCCTCCCTCATTGGGTCCTTGCAGCAAAAGCTGTAAGAATTTTGCCTGCCCCCTTCAAACTATAACACTAAAGTATAACCAGGCTTCTGAAAACCAGTCTATGCGTTTTCAGTTCCCTAGTGACTTACTATAATGGTAAATATTAACATTGTTGTTTCCTAGTTATATTACATTGTGGTATACCAGACAGTAAGTCAAAAAGTTGCCTGTAGCAAGGTCTTGTTCATCATGCTTGGACCCAAATGTCTATCAGAAGTTTACATTAATAAGTCTGTTTACATATGGAATGAGTGTGCTCATTCTTGCTAACTCAGTGTAGTCCACTATGTGATAAGACAGTTCTTATTGAAACCTGAAGTGATTTGGTCAAACATAATATAGAAAGGTCATTATTTTTCCTCTCTGATCAGCCATGAAAAAAAAAAATTATTTATGTGCTGTTTTTTGAGAATCTGATCTTTTTTTTTTTCAAACACAAAGGCCTGTAATACCTCTGAAACATTTTGGCAATAAATTGTGCCCTCTACCAAAAGATTTTTCAGACACATCACTTTACCCCTTCCCATGACAGTAAATGTCAGTCCTACATCACTGGAATGAACAAAGTTGATTTAATCAGTCTTAATCCTGAGCCAACCTGAAAAAAGAAATTAGATTGTCAGGGAGTATTGGACTGGAAAGAAGTATCATTTCACAGGCTTCATTTTTATCACCCTGTTATCTTACAGTTCTTCCAATTGACTTTATAAGAAACTTGAAACGCAGAGCATGTAGATCTCTCTGAGACTCCAGTCTGTCGGACAAACATTTGTTGAAACTCTCCTCAGTAGTCGTTTGAGACCAGGGAGTGAGACCATCTACAAGATAATTTCAAGACTGTTTCTGCCTTAAAATGATTGTGTACTTATCTGCAATGTCGGATAAAATAGTTGGCAGGATGGTTCCTTTGACCTAGAATTGTCTTTCATCCAAAGGATCTTGAAGAGGTTTAGTTTGGTAGCATGTTCCTCATTAACTGATGATTTCTTGTAATTGTCTTCCAAAATTTCTTAGCTTCAGAACAATACAGTTTATTGCAGAAGAGCACCCTGGGCAGTAATATATCGTAAATGCAAACAAATGTGTTTCCAGCTGTAAAATAGAGTAACAAATCCTATATTGAGAAACAACTCATTATGTTTAAGGCTAAATTTAAGAAGTTATTTGCTAATGTATTTAGGATCCCAGATTGCATGTGTTTGGACCGGAGAAACCACAATTAATAACTGTTGTCTGTGAGATTCATACACTTCTAGGACACTGGTTAACTGCAGAGTCAAATCCAAGCAAATATGTACAGTTACACTTGTCTACTTGTTCAAACTCTGAAAAAGTATTTTGGTTCAGTAACACAGCTTTCTTGGTTGCTGTCTCTCTAGCAGTAGACTGAATAGCTTTTGTGTGTTCAGTATTAATATTTTTTTAAATTTTAATTTATATGTTCCATGACGTCTTCAAAGAGTACCACACAAGGTTCAAAGTAGTATGGTCATTGTATTAGTTTGACCTCAGTGCTAATGAACTGTCTCTTCCAAAAGTGTTATTGATTAGAGTAGAATCAGGGTTAATTCCTATAAATGGTTTGTTACTATAACAACTTATAAAATCAATTTTTTTGTTGTTTTTATTTGTTTGTTTTCGTACACATATGAAGATTTGTTTGGCTTACAGTATGGGAGGATGCATTGCTCCAGCCACGAATGCTGTAGTAAGAAATGGTCTTCAAATAAAGTGATGTAAAGAAAGTGGTGTGTTTTGATTCACAGAGGCAGAGTGGAACTCACTGCTATAGCTGCTAATTATGGCAACACCTAAATAGCTTTTGTAAAAATTGATTTCAAGTTAGGTGATAAAGGCAAAGTTCTGAGGGGTATGTTATCTTGCATTTTTCCTTTGTTACTTTTAAATCTCTGATTTACTTCGTCATTTGCTATTTACTCCCTAATATATTGTCTTCTCTGGGAGAGAAGGAGAGTGGTATATTGGTGCTGTGTGGTCAGAATGGAAAAGATGTTTGTTTCTAAAAAACTCACTTTTAAGTTTCTTTCAATAGAGAAGACAGATACACATTCTTATCTTTAAAAAAATTATTTGAAAAATTTCAAAAAAATCACAATGTCTAAAATCTTCCATTTGGTGGCAACTGTTGAAAGAATCTCTTTTTTTGACAGTTAGGAGTGTTTTCATATGTGAATATTTCCTGTTTCTGGGTAATATAACCTTATAAAGATGATTTGGTCATTCAGAAACCTTTCAAGACAAATTGAATTGTTTTTCCTAATAGTGATTCAAATACTATCAATCAAACATCTCTAATGTCTGTTCTAAAAAGTATATTTAACACACATGGAATTTTAGGATTGTAGAAACAATACTGTTTTGCTCATAAGAGCGTCTTCTGATGATTTTTTGAGCTTTCTGGACTGAACTGTGATGCACTGAAAACTGTCGCAATTATAGTGTACATGCATTATACTTAGAAATTGCCATTGGCTTCTTCTATAGGTGTGTATGTACATATATGTATATATACAACTCATACAAATATATACACATACAAAATATACATCTTTATATGTACATTTATATATATATATGTATATATATATGAAAAGAGAAACTTGTCCTTTACTGTGTGGTTCTATGAGGAAATATTTTACTGTAAATTGCACATACAGTAAATTGTCAAATTAGCATAATTAATAAGGGCTATACCACTTTAGCATACCTTAGGTACTCTAAGTTTGGAGAAGATGCCAATTTCCATAGGTTTTTTTGACAGTGAAATCTGATCCACAGCTTCCAGTGATTTTAATGTTTAGACTATTTAGAAACACATATAAAGAACTAGTTCTGATTACTAGCCAGTTGGTCCTTTGATTATCACTGAAATAGAAAAAATAAGAACACATGACTAGTTGTTAAAGAATAGTTAAGAGTGTTTAAAATAAATAAGCAACATCCAAAATCTTGTTGTTTCAGACGGAGTCTTTATTAAAAATCTGAAACTAGATGAAGGAAGGGAGGATGCAAATGTGTTAGGGGAGAAAGAAAATAGAGGCAAGTGACACTTTTGTACTGAGCATATTTGAACCTCATTTATATGTTTAATTAAAGGATATATATTTCAGGAGGGAACACCAAGTGGTTGTTTTGTAATGTTTCAATGCACAAATATGTGTGAATTTGCTCTTCTGCTTTTTAATTTGGACTAATCAGCCATCTTCTGTCAAAACTGATTGTAATGAAAAAGTGGGGTTTTGATTAAATGAGTGATTTCATGCCTATTGTCTTCTATCCATGGAAATCTCCAGAATTTTTAATGGAACAACTAAAGTAATGAAAATTGGCTTCATCTCCCAATGATGTATTCCTCTGTATTGCATCTTGTTAGTGAGGAATGCAATTGAGCTTAAAGGGGAGAATGGAAGCATATGAATCACAGCATTATGGATCAACATTTTTATTTCAGTTAGCTTTCTTTTTAAAATTCAGCTTTCCTAAATAAAATGCTCTTTCCCTATGGTCAAAGTGCAAATGGAGCATTTAGAATACAGGGCAGGTGTTTTGGAAACATCTATATTTCAAACATATGAAAAGACTTCTGGTCATCTGTCTAAAATAACACAAGCCAGAAAGCCTTAACAAGCTAAATTTGTGAATTATCAGCAGTTTGAATTCATAGGTCTTCTTTCTCAGGCAGCTGCAAGCCCTCTGATCGATTTATTTGCTGTTTTTCAACACTCCCTCCTACCCTTGGCTCTTTTTTGTCTTTTTATTTTCTTTTTTTTTTAATATTTTTTTCATAAATTCTTTGAAGTTATCATCTTCTTACGTATTTTCAAGGTCTGGTATTTTTAGAAGGCACGATTGTTCTCTGAGGATAGGGATTATAGCTTTAAAATACAGTCCTAGAAGAAATCCCAGAGGCTGTTGGTGTTTTCGTTGTTTGTATGATTTCAGCTGGGCTTGTCAGAGTGTTTAAGTATGGTTCTGAACACTCAAATAAGTGATCGATCGGCTTGATATATGGATAGCTGGCACAGCCAAGAATAATCTTGTGTCAGACAAATTGAGCATTAATGTACTTAATTAACACATTTTTTTAGAAGTGGACAAGCCTATTGAGAATATTCGACAGCATAAGATCTGTACTCTTAATTCCTGATCTCAATCTCATTCCTCCCTGTTCTATGACAGATGGACAAGTGAACAGGTGCAAAGAAGCAAAAATAGATTATATGCTCTGTGCTCGTAAATGAGTGTATGTGTTTCATCCTTGTTTTGATTGATGGAAGCTTTAGTCCAGGAAAGGTTATTCTCAATTTATTATTCATACCTTGTGGATGATCAGAGTAGACTAGAAAAATGCCTTTTCAAATGAGCTTCCTCTAACAGAGCCTGTATGAATGAACTTGCAGGCTTTAAAAAAAAGAAAAGCAAAAGGGAGACAAGTGTCCAACATGGTAGATGTTCTCATCAGTATGTATGTAAGCAGGAAACAACTCCTCCTGCATGTACAGAGCTTCACTGGACATAAATGACCTGCTGTTTTTCTGCCCTATTTTTCAGACCTTGGTTTAAGTTCTGTATCCATTTGTGACTACAGCCTGCGCACAAATTCAGAGGTTTACAGGTCTCCACCTATCAGCTTTGCTGGCATGAGAAAGTTATTAAAATGCAAAAAAAGTAGGTCCATTGCATGTGTTATTATATAGAAGTAAATAAAAAATTAAGACTTTTATAAATTAGATATTTTTTTCCTGAAGCTGAGGAGGTCTCTTTTCTTATTTCATTCATTATTTTTATATTTGGCTTTTTTTGGTTTCTTTCTGAATACTGACATGATCAATGTAGTAAAAACACTGAATTTTGAAACTCTATAAAACCATACGATTTTAAAATGTTTGTGAGACTGTAGTAGAACTACATTTTACAGGTTTTAACTTATATATATTCCTGTATCCTCCGCTAACTCTTCATGAGTAACAAACTTGTTATCTAATACCAAAAACAGTCTCCGCAAGTATGGGGCAATAACTGTGTATGCTTGCTGCAGGTAATGAAAGAGAGCATTCAATAAATTTACTTACAACTCCATTGTGGTATTTTAGAGCTTCTTTCTCTCCCACCCTCCTATGGCACTTTCCTGGTCAGATCTTGTGTCAATTCACACAGTTCTCTTCCTCTCTCATCATTCACCTTCAAAACTTACAAGCAGCAAGGAAAAATTCATTTCTCCAAAGTGGAAGAAACCAAAGCAAGCCATCTCTTCTGATAAAGAAGGATGTTCACTTGAGGCCCTAACCTCTGCATCAGGTTTTGAGTACAATAACTCAAGATTTATTTTTACTTGTATGTGCTCAGTGAGTCAGTTCAAGTGATGGCCTCACAAATGGTTGTGTCATTAAAGTGAAAGAGGCATCACTGTATGCAGGGGAAGGAGCTCTGAATTCCTGTTACTTCTGTTGGAGATCCTGCACCATGGATCTGCTGTCTTGATGTGTAATTTCTTTCTTTTAGCTAATGTTTATCTCCATTCTTCAGAGGGAAGTGGTTAAAGGGATGACTAAGTATAGAAACCATAGAAACTAACACTTCTACTTAAAAGACTTGTAGTTCAAATGTAACTAGCAAAAACATGAAACCTCAATCATCTGGTCTTGTACTATAGCATATGACAGCTCTTGAAGGCTTTTTCTGTGTTCCTCCTTTGCCTTTATCTGGAGTATCAGATGTTGGGGTGCTCATTTTCAAGCCAGGTGCTGGAGCTGGCTTTTTCCCTTTCCTGTTTGTCACTTTAAACAGCTGAAGTCTGTGTTGTGGAGACACTCTTTTTCCACAGAAACACTCCTGCAGTTTGGAATTCCTATTTATGCCTGGCTGGCTGCCTTACCAGCTGTAGTTTGATAGTTACTGCAATTAATTTATGCATATAATAAAGGCTTCACTCTGTACTGCTGGGGCATTTTACACCTAGCTGGCAGAACAAGCACTATCCTAATTACAATGCAGTTCTTGCAGTGCTATGTCTGACCTTGCTGATAAATCTGAGACAGACAAGTGTACAGGAACCTGTAATTCAGAAACTGCCAACATTCCCAAAACACTGAAATCAGAATTAAAAACTTCATTAATTTGAAAGGGAAAATTATTCTTCTTAATGACTCAAATGCAGTCTTTTGTGAGAAAGAAAAGAATATCATGGGGAAAAATCAGCATTCAAAGACATAATTTCATATAGATGAATACATTATTTTATTGTCTTTCAAGTATTGGAAGTGGTTTAGCTAACTATGTGTTTATAAATAATGGTTTGATCTGAATTCAGACTCACCTACCTATAAGCGGCCATCTACATATTCCTATTTAAAACAATCTAACTTGATTTCCTATGATGTATATCTTCTGGATTTGGAAGAAACAAAATGCTGCATACAATCACCTGTTATCCTAAAATATACTGAGCCCAGATTCAAAGAGAAACATTTGTGTTATTATTCGGACTTTTGTAGATGTTTGGCTGATACAAAAGGTCAGCAGCAGTATTATAACCAGATTGCCAGAGCATTTGGTTAAGTTGTAGACCCATATTTACCAGCACTTAACCACTATGCAAAAACTGTGCAAGATCCTGGAAATGAAAGAAGCAGCAACAGCTGGATGCCTGACTATGGTCTGTTTGTTAGGACACTTGCTTAACATATTTTTTATTTACACACTTACTTCTTCATCAATTCTCCCTCTCCACCTCATTTTGTGTTTTGTTTTGGTTTTTTTATGCAAAAAGTATTGAGGAAATCCTGGAGTTATTCCTTCAGGCTATGGCTGTTGGATGCCCCTCATAGATCAAGAAGACAAGTTTGCGAACCTCAGATGGTTTAGGTATGGCATGAGGGCTGTTTCAGTGCCTTGGCTGAGCAGAGGATATGCAGTACTGAGCTTTGAAGTACATGCCACTGAACATTTTAGACATTTAACAAAGATTCCTAAGTCAAGATCATTATTTACATCAGGGCACTCATTTAAAGACTGAAATGATAGGCATCTTGAGAGGGTGGTTTGACCCTCTGCTGATGAGCTGCATTGCTGTCTAGATCCTATCTCTTACTGACATGAAAGACCCCAATCTTCTCATTTGCTTCAGTCTCTAATTTCTATGAAATCTCTCAATGTTACACATTTAACTCTACACTTGGCTTTCTACATGATATCCTATCAGAAACCTTGGAAGCATAAATTGTTCAAGCATGAATTTAACACTGGTGAAAGAGGAGTTAAGCTTACCCAACAAGAACTAGATTTTCCTAGATTTCAGGTTCTTTCAGAAAAGGACTCTTTCAGTAGTTATTTGAATGTTACTTAGCAGAAGGCCTGACCTTGGCAGGGGTTTATAGATTGGTTTTAAGACACCAAATGTTATTAAACCAGTAAAGACATCACTAAATGGAGATGCATAATTCTAATCTTATAATCAAAAGTCTGAAAAAGCACTTGTCTGGATTTCACATACTGTGAGTCACTGCTTTGTTATGTTGAATCTTTAATAACTGACTTCAAAACAAAAGATTAGAATTGATGTAAATTATGAACAGAGTGGAAAAACTACCCAAAAATGCACAAAAAAACCCACGAAAATTTGCATACAAAAATGCATAATCATGTAAAATAACATTAAATAGTTAACAAGTTTCCACCTGGGAAATTATACCAATTTATCCCAATAAACTTCTGAAATAAATTTTATTTTTAATATCATAATGCATGAGGAGGGAGCATTTTGTTATAAGATCAAGATGTTCTGAAAATGCTATAAAAGTGTCTGCTTTTAATTTGCAATGACACTTTTAATTTTAGACGTCACTGTAATTATAAAATAATAAATGGTTTCACAGCAAATTTGGCTGCCTTGAAATATGTGCAACAGAATCCCCAGATGTCTGAAGTAGGAAGGAATATTACGATGTAAGGAAAGGTTGTGGAAGACAGGTAACCCAGGAACAGTGATGCTTGAGATGATAAAGATCAAACAGAGATTCTGTGTCATTGAAGAAAGTTTTTCTTTGCAGTCCTGGTCACCATGCCTTACATAGGAAGACAAGAAGTGCCTGTGAAATAATAAAGATTTTTATCCTGAGCATTTGTTCTTTTAACATCTTATTTTAGGTGTGGTAGGAGATGTACTGTACTTAAGAAAATGAAAAAAAATCTGAACAAAAGTGAAACAGAAGTAAACATAGAATAAAAATGTAAAAATCTGATAACTTACCCAAAATTTGCTGGTGGTGAGACTTTTAATTTTTCAGGATACTTTAGGAGTGTATGAATTCTGATTATCTCATTCTGACCCAGATTTTAGAAGGGGAAATAATTGGGTCCAGAGGTAAATTCAGTGTCTTCAGTGTCTGTAAATACCTCAGGAGCTTCACATGATTAATTTATAATGTGAATGTATGTCTATGGACAAACATTAACCTGTCCTTCAGTATTCACAAAGTGTATGTATGTGTATTCCCTATGTGTGAAAATACCAAGAAGAATACAAAGAAACTATGTTAAACAGAAAAAGAGCCTAGCTAGTAGGACTCATACCGGCTACTAGAATTATAAGGTTCAATGAGATCCTATCTTGTAGCAATGACATCCTTACTGATTATTTATTTTGGGGGTATACAATATTTCATTAATCTCAGGTTTTTTTCTTTCCTTTTAACCCCTTTCACTGTGATTCCATGTACTGAACTTCACATGTTAAGAGATTGCTATAATATAATTTTGTTGAAAGTGCTCCACGCAGTTCTAAAATGTTACCAAATCTGCATAGCTTATAAAAATGTACAACATCTTGGTGTGGCTTGATCTTTCATCAGCACTCTAGTAACCTTTACTGGACACCTGAATTACTTAGCCTCAGAATCAGCCTTGGTATGTAATGTGGCCATTTGAAATTCAGACATATTGACTGCTTATACATCACAGTAGCATACATTTTATCTGGAGAAGAACGTCTCATACATATCAACATAGATGTGTGTGTTGCATACACATTGTGTATTTCATCTGGACATTGCAGAAGCATAAAGCTTCTTATTTTTAATTTTTTCTCTTCTTTTTCTTCTCATCAGTTTCCTTCTCTGAGACCTATCCCTCAAGATGATATATTTGAGATTCTTTTTTTTTCCTCATTTGCCTCATGCTGTTTGAATAACATGGAAATCACTGAACTGCTAATTCATCCTGTTATTAATTTAATTTCATAAAAATTACTTTTAAAAGAAAACTTCTTGTAGAGTTCTAGTCAAGCCCTTAAAAATGATAGACAACTTATTCTAATTGTCCCACTGTCACATAAATCAGTCGTCACCAGTAGAATCTAGCATCATATGGAAATGTCAGAGAGTTCTGAATCCTCTGTAGAAAACTACAGGGATATTATTTTCCATTAACTCCCATTGGATGGGGTCTTTCTCTCATATGCACAGTCTCCTTAAGTCATGATTTTTATTAATTATTGAAGATCTTTCTTCAGTTTTTGCTGAAGAAAAGAATTTGCTTTTGCTCTTGCATCTAAGCTGTATGCTAGCTGCCATGCCATTTTCTCATGCTGTACAGTAAGGATGCAAATTGTATTTCCTAGTCTCAAATTGCCAGTTCAAATGAAGTTGTATGTTCCAACCAACAGCTATTTGTCTATCTTTCAAATCACCTGTCTAAGGTCCCATTCAGTAATCACCTCTGTCAATTTGTTTTACAGAAGCTGTGGACAAGCTATCAGATACTGGAATGCTTTTTTTTTGCTGCTTTCTTTGTTTTGACCTTAACCAGTTATTCAAGTTCTGTGTACTTGAAAGCACCACATCTGTTCTGTCAGAGTATTCAAAGTGCTTCAAATGGAGCAAATAACTCAGACTTCAGTAGTGTAGCTACCAAGTATCCATTGGATGGTGCAAACATGTAATTAACAGTGAAAAGTAGTTTGTTTCTTTTTTTTTTCAGTGCTTTCCATCTAGATAAAGCCAGTAGGTGATGGCTTTCTGATCAACTTTTGCCATTAATCTCTTGGCAGGAACTTTTATTGAAACTTGATAAACTGCTTCTGACTGCATCTCTAATCTGAGGAGATAGGAATATGAATTCCCCCATGCAAATGGTGAGGGAACCGCCTGACCCACATTATGCTTGCAGTGACTTGTGTAGGGTCTCAGTGTGATGGCCCTCAGACACACAGTTGTGACACTATAGATATGTATAGACTAACATTGCAGGGTGCTGCACCTGGGTTGAGGCAATCCCCAGTATCAGTACAGGCTGGGGGATGAAGGGATTGAGAGCAGGCCTGCTGAGAGCAGGACCTGTTAGGGTGGATCCAGAGGAAGGCCACAAAAATGATCAGGGGCCTGGAGCACCTCTCTTATGAAAACAGGCTGAGAGAGTTGGGGTTGTTCAACCTGGAGAAGAGAAGGCTCTGGGGAGACCTTACTATGGTCTTTAAATACCTAAAGGGGGCTTATAAGAACTTGGTACAAAATTTTATTAGGGCCTGTTGTGGATAGGACAGGGGGTAATGATCTTAAAATAAGATTTAGACTAGATATAAGGAAGAAATCCTTCACTATGAGGGTGGTGAGACCATGGAATGTGTTGCCCAGAGACTACAGGGACTGGATGACCTTTAGAGATCACTTCCAACCCAAATTGTTCTATGATTCTGGCATAGTTGCCAAGTAAGTGTAGTGTCTCAGAACTTGTCTTCATTATGTTGAGGTCAACAGCTTATCGTGACTTCTGGAAATAAGGCTAATTACAGTAAGAACTTAAGTATGAATTTAAATTTCTACTTGGAAATTAATTTTGAATCTAAGTGCTTAATTATAGATGCACATATTTGAAAGTATTAAGTATCTCTATATCAAATCTGCTTTCATCTTTGGACCCTCTTGTGTTGACCCTATAATTGACAGTCTCCAGGAGACAAGGTGGTTTCCCCACATAGCTTATGCAACATCAGATGCATCAGATGCAGAGCAGGAAGATGGTCTTTCTGACCTCTGCAGGCCTTGCAGCTTCATTATCTTTGTTTTATCTCACATAGGTACAAATTTGTCTAGCTGCAATAGAATAATTCAACTCTTTAGAGTGCTGCAGATGGGAAGTTGAGATGCTGACCTCCTCACCATCAAATCCAGTTTGAATATACAATGTGTGCAGAGATATTCCCTTGAGAAGTGCTAAAATGACCACTTTAGGATTGGACCAACGTTTTCACTTCTTTTATAGAACTAGAGAAGGTAGAAAGGGCAAACTGATCAGTCTTAAGTGTACGGATTTTAATTATGAACTTCTTAATTGAATCTCCATTAATTTGTCTCTGTCCTCACCAGTTAATTCTCATAGTTAGAATCTCCTGGCATATGTAAAATATGCACAGTAATTTTCTGCAGACATTTGCAGATATATCAGGAAGTAACACTGCCGTAAAGGTTGTATTAAGCTTTTCAATTAAAACAGACATAATATTTCTCTATTTCACACTTTAATGATCAATGTAATCTTCAAAGTTTCTAATACCTGTTAAATTTTTCTAGAATGTTTTTAAACTAAAAAGAACTGTTCCATGAGTAGCAGAACTAATGAAACTTGCTTTGCTGTTGTCATCAGTCCTTACACAATAGCCCACCTTTGTACATTTTGTCATGCAACCACCACGGCAGGCAGTGTAGTTTGTCTGGAGCTGTGCACCTGATTAATGGATAAAAGGTTTTTTCTTTTTTTCCCCTGTATGTTGGCTCTTGCCTTTTGGAACAGATTTGGACTGAGCTCTTTCTGATTTTCCATTGCTAAGGGGATAAATAGCATCTTTCTCTTCTTCCAGGGAGTAAATGTCTACCATAAAAAACAAAACAAAACAAAACAAAAACCAACCAAACAAAAACCCCCAGACTAATATCCTTAAAACCTTGTCGACTTTCAAATGCGAATGAAATAAACATATTGAAGAAACAGTGCTAGACAGTATAATTACTTGAGTTTTATGTTTTAGGAAAGGTCACTAAAATCTGATATGGTCTATAAAATAAACTAATTGAGAAGGCACCTGGTTTTGAAATGCAGCATTAAGGGCATCACTTTAAATATAGGCTAAGAATTTGTAAGGTAAAATCCTAGCTGTATGGAACTTCGTGTCAGTTTTCTGTTCATTATCAAGTGGAGAGAGTGGGGTGCTTTAGGAGGAAGTTCAATTCAGCTGGTTTTAATGCTGTGGAACATTTGCTTTGGGATTGAACTAACTCTCAGTAGCTCTATTCTGACTTAAAAGGGGGTCTGTGTTGAATGATTCAGATACTGACATTTAGTCAAACAAACCCATCCACAGCCATCTATCGTCTGCTGTTTGTTTAAAAAAAAAAAAAAAAAAAAAAATCCCCACCCAACTACGTCTCTTTAGGCTTCATCCAGAAAGTATTGTGTAACAAACCTGTTGCAGGTAAGGCCAAAGATGAGTTCTGAATTTGGGAGATATAATTGGGGCATTTTTTGAGAATGGATCTGTGAGTGAAGTTTTGACCCTGTTTTAGCAGATGGGATCTTACTGTAGATATTTTTGTAGGGAGGAATTAAGGTGGAATGGGTAGTGCAGCTGTGAGCTCTCTAACTGTGTTAAGGTTGATGCTTGGCAGTCCCTTCTAGTTCAGGTTGGTGGGGCAGCATTGGTGGTTAGTCTGCCTTACCTGTTTTTAGGTAGAAACTTAAATACCATTCTACCACATATGCTGTAATCATGATTTTTTAATTGTCTAATTCAGCGTTTGCTCTTGTGTTTTCAAAACACTCTGAAAGGTGAGAAGAGTCTTTATAGTGTCTGTTTTCTGTTATTTCCAGAGCCCACACTGAACTATCAAGATTAAGGAAATGTGTCGTTGTGAAATTTCCACTGAAGTGTTTAGGTCTGTGCTTTTACAAAATGATCTTACATGATAGAACCAGTTAATAAAAAAGATACATAGAACTCAATTTTCTGTGACATTTGAGGCAAAATAGAAATGTCTTTGACCCAAAGGAGTTACTTTAAATTCACAGTTCAGCTCTAGGTTCTTCATTTGACAATGCAGGATTTTAAATTAAACAGGTTATAAAATTACAGTGGTATTTCAGTTTTTATGGGGATAATTATTAATTTACAGTGATAACGTTACTTGCAAATAAAAGAGGTGCTAACACTCTGCCTTTCTGCTAATGAGTGCAGTCTCCCAGAACAGTAACTTGTGGGTTTTTTTCGGTTTTTTTATTTGGTCATGTGTCCCTTCCTGTGTCCTGTCCTCTGTCGTGTCATGTCCAACCTACACCCTCCTCACCACGTCCGTGTCCATCCGTTCCACTCCCCACCCCACACCCACGCCCCCCCCCGAATTTAATCATAACCGAACAAAAGTTACAGAAGTTTATGCCAGTGTCTTATTGAAACCAGAGTTGAGAGGTGTTATGGTCTTCACCAAGGGATGGAAAAGCAGCTACCACATCTGGGGCCTGGCAACACACCCAGCACCAAGACACAGTGGCGTGGATGTTATTGGACCTTTCGTTTCCGCAAGAAATGGGTTTCTGCCTGAAGCAGTGACTCTTCTAATTCAGATAACAATTTGTGCTTCAGTAGCTACTTAAAAACAACAGTCACTACATACAAAGTAAACTGATAAGAAGCCCAAAGACTCAAAAGCCAGAAAGATTGAAGGAATTTGTTTTTCCTGAAGCCTCAGAACTGTGAAATAAGAGTGCTGGAACAACTGTCTCAGGCTTGTTGCAATTAGCTTCCGACAATTACTAGATACACAATGTTATGTAGGCAGTTGCTATTTTTTCTGTGAGCTTTTGTTTTTTGAAACAATACAGCAATTAACACTGGTATTGCTGGGGGTTTTGTGTTTCTGCCTAACAGAAAAACATCCTCTATTACTTTGACAGGTGTATGAGCCATTTTGTCAAAAAGATTTCTTTGAAAAGGAATTACTGTGTTCTGCTACTTTGCAGAAAACAACTATGATTTGGAAGATAAAAGCAGTTACAAACAAAAGGCCTTCATTTACATTCAGGCATCATTGCTCGCACAAGTATTTGAAAGAAATCCTCTTTTTAGTATGTATTTCAAAACTGAGGGCAGAAAAGCAATCCTACTTCTGAATTTAAAACGTGCTCTTGTTAGTGTTGAAGAAGTTAATAAGTTAAAATTGTGATTAAGTTTTAAATTGTCTTCAACCGCATTTGCTGGTGCAATCTCTGATCACAGTCCTCAGATGGGAAGTTGAGATTTTAAAACTGCAAGGCATCTGGAGCATGAAACCTCATGCTTCTGACAAATTCCTGTTGGTCCCAGGAGATACAACTGAGATTGGAAATTTAGATCTTGGGAGTAATAAAATGCTTGAGAGGAAGATATTCCAAACTCTGAAAGGAGGTAGACATAGGAAGCAATTTTTACTTAGGAACCACTTTCAGACAAAAATTTACAACACAATTTTCAGATTTAAGACTGTATGTGGTTGAAGAATATGACCTGTTTTTACTTTCATCCCTTGCTAGAAGGCAAAGGTTTTGAAGTTTGGTGATGGCTGGTTTTTGTTTTGGTGTGGTGGTGGTGTCCTGATGTGGTAGTGAATTCTAACATCTTGTTTTTTCGTTTTCAGAAGGCTTAAGAGGGAAGGAAAGACTGTGACACAGCTGGTGATTCCGATACCACTACCGTTGTTGACACACCAATTTCAAATGTTTATTTTGAAATAAAACTGTCCTATGCTCATTATTATTCTACTTGGATGTTTTAAAGTTATCCTTTCAGTGTTAGAAACTAATAGCAATGTAATAAAACAAACAAACAAACCCCCACACACCTGTTGTATTATAAGTGTTCTATCAGTTTACCATTGTTCAAGTTGCTAGCAATATTTGGATTTATTAGACGGCCACTTAAGAACTCACCATGAATTCCTGTGCACAGGTTGGAGAAGATGCCTATTTTCTTTGTAATTTCGTTAAGGATCTAAGACACACTTACACCTGGTTTTCTCCTTTAGTTGTAGATTTTTAAGGCATTGTGGTTTAAGTAGTCTTTTCTACACTGCTATCTTGAAACGGGAGGTTAGAAATACTGCAATCACTGGAAAAATAGCACATTCTTCTAAAAAGGAACAGAGTTTCAACCGTCTTGATTGCTTCTATATTCCTGGGTTTTTGGTTTGAACTAGCTGCTGCCACCTTACACTGGCCTGTAATTCAAGGATCTTCTTGGCATTCTTATGTTTCCATGCATACATCCAATGTTTCAATGATAACTCTAAGTCAAATTTCAAAATGAGTTATTATTTTTCAGCTTTTCCTTCAAACCAATGTGAATTTTGGTATTTACCTCTGAGGTGATTGTTATCATCAGGTCGTGTGTGAGGAAAGCCGCAGTACTATTCAGACAACATTAATAGGTGCCTGGATCTTTTTATCTGTTCATTTTACACAAGCCTAATAAATCTAACTTACACAGAAAAACCTGTCTTTATAAAGCTAAATTTTTAATCCTCTTCTTCCTGTTTTTGAGGAGTAAAAGGTATCTCATAATGAATTCCTGTGACATCAAAAAATTTAGTTAATGAAACGAACTAGTCAATGCACTGGTTTTAAAATGTGTAAGCATTGCTATTCAGCATCTGTATTAGAATTCCTTTACAACTCTTCATCCATTTCTATTGAAGTAATGGAAAAAGGATATATCTTCCCAGAGTTAATCTAATATCTGTGAGCTCTCATAACTATTAACTGATTAAACAGTACCCTAATGGCTAATGTAACAGTACTGTATGTTCATAAGGCTGTGAGTTCAAATTCTACTGTGACTATCTTAATTTAAAAGAAGTAAATGGTTATTTCGTCACGTATTTTGCAATCAGCTTATATGTGTAAAATACTTTCCATGTAAAGGATGTTTCCAGCCTAAGCATTGCAACAACTCATTATGATACAGAATCAACTCTCCATATTTTGTTTTTTATTGAAAACTCTATTTCTCAGCCACAATAAGTTTGTATATTTTTTCTCCCTTTGAAAAAGGCAGAAGGGGGAATTTTCTGAGGTGGCCTATTCTTTGGCTAGAATGGACCTATTCTTTAGTGTTTCTTGGTTCATGGTTCTCTAAGTGGAAGCTGTGCTGTTGGTTAGGTGTAAATTGACACATTTTGTCTGTTTTAAAGAAATTTTAAAAGTGCCTGTGCCATACATGAAATGTGGTATTATTTATTTGTAATGAGAAAACAAGAAAATCGAAACAATTTTAAATTTCTGCATGTTGTAGTTAAGGGAACTCATTTCCTCTAATTAATAGCCAAACTTTCTCTTGTGGTTATCTAATATATTAGGTGCAAAGAAATTTCAGTTTTCCATCCAATATTAAAAAAAGTTCCATTTTGCAGTTGAAACATATATGCAATCTCTCTGTGCTTTTATTTCTGTACAAAACTGCAGAGTATCATCTCCAAGTGTATAATTGTTTTGAGCCTCTATATACTAATTCACAAGCCTCTGTATATTCTCAGCCTGTGTTCAAATTGATTAAAAGTTGCATCCTTGAAGAAATTTGATAACTGCAGCCAGCTTTTCTCCATTCCAGAAACTCTTAACAGAATAACAAATATGCGTAAAGCTTTTTATCTTAAAAAATATTAACAGAAGGATTTCAGTCTGTGTTTGAAGAATGAACTTTCGAAATTCGTTTCCAGTCTTATTTAATATGATCTTACAGAATACATTGTAGTTGGCTAAAATATTTAGTGACTTCTACCTAACTACTGTGAGTATGTAGTTCTACATTGACTCAAGGCAGCAGCACAGGATTACTTTGATTGAAAAGCCACTGTAACATATGATAAGAAAGCTGATCACCAGCATCACTAAAGACTGGGTTTACATGACTGAAATAGGCCTATCAAGACTTCCCATTCAGAAGCTGACAATCACAGCTTTTGCACCTCACAAGTTCTTATTATCAAGCATGGGGTTTGTTCAAGACCTCGCTTAACTGTTGCACCTGGAGTTTCGGTTAACTTGCTGCACTATGCTGCAGTATTCATCTGTGGCAAGGATTTCTGAGATGCAGCCTAAGCTCTAGAGGAAGACAAATTTTCCTTGTGGCCTTATCACACTCTCTGTCCTCATAATGTCACATGATGTTACATTACATCTCATGCACAGGCCAAGAAGTTAGGAGGTCTGTAACTGTCATTGCACCCACAGTTCAAATCAAGTTCCTCCTAAGACTTCTCCTGCCTTGGGTCACTGCAGACCAGAGGAGGCCTGCAGGAGGAGCTGAAGTGAGACCAAGGAATGCTGACCAGGTTTAAACAACAGTGTCCAAGTTCCATCCACTGAGCATGAAATACAGCTATTTTTTGTATGAGTATAGATTGCTAAATGCTGTGCTGCATCACAGGTTGATCAACAGATGTAGTTGTTTCTTTGCATGTCTAACCAGCCAAGTTAAATATGACAAATGAGAACATCTAGAAAAGGAAATGAGCATGAGAAAAATAAGCTAAGTGGTAGTAATAAACACACTATTATTGCTGAGTTAATCCTCTTTTCTTATGCATGTTAGGGTTCAGAAATGCAAATGTGGGAACTGAGAAGCAGGGGAGAATTTCCCTACAATTGAAGAACATTGTAACCAGTTTGTATATGACCAAGCAAAATGCAAATTTGAATTAAAAGTTATAAAGTCATAAAAGTTATTAAAGATGGAGATATTATAGGAAAACCATGGGTTACCATTCTCACCAGAGGTAATAAGACACTTTAATAATTTTTAAATTATTTTTGCCCTGCTGTAGTTTTTCTTCTTACTGAATTATAGACCAATAGGTATATATACATATCTTAATACAGTAGCAGTTTTGTTGGAGACTTAGAGCATCTTAATGACACTTGAGATTTTTTTTACCTTTGGAGAAGTATGATTTAGTTTTATATTCTTTCCAATCAACCTACAAAAAACAAGATCAGTTGAATACTTTCAGGAGTCTGTAAGAGAAAGGAACCCTTTTATGTGCAAATTTAGTTTAGATGCAATTTCCAAATATATGACTAAGTGGTTGGAATCTTTCTTAAATCTATATTTTGTCACTGAGACATTCTCTCTACCTCCTCTGACCTACATCTTCAGTATGCAGAGCGGATATCTTTGTTTTAGCATTTATTTAAGGTTCCACCCTGTCAGGAAACAACAAATTTTAGAAATTCTTCTCTTCAATCAAAGGTAAAAAAAGCAAATGTATTCAGAAACAGTCAGAAAAGTTATACAGCAGTACATTATTTTATGTAAACATGTAATGGCTATAATATGTAATTCTGGGTATTTATAGTGTAGCAACATTTTTTCCAAACATATTCAACTTGTTGACCTGCTCACTAGGTAGCCAAGTATTAGAAAATGTCAGTTAAATTTAGTTGTTATTGCATCTTCCATTACCAATAGAACAGTGTAATCAAGACTCTGCTTTTATATGTCACGGCTGAAAATAAGACTCTGCTTCTGAGTGCATTTAACAATAAACCACTGTGTCCGAAACATAAGGTAAACTTCCTGAATTCTGTTTGTATTACATGTTCATTAATCTTATTGCTTTTGCATTGTCAGTTTTGAGTGCTACTTAAATTAATATTGAGAATGCAAACTCAACAAAATATATGAGAAAGACAACATGGAATTGTACCTAACAGATAAAACAAATATCATAGTGTATTTGGGCATTTATAAGGCTAATATTAGTAAGTATGACATTCGTATATACTTTTTGTTAATATTAAAACATATTGTAGAAGAGGACATTTCCAACCTATGAGTAACCTACTCTATTCTAGAGAGTTAATGTGCTAGGAGACTTGTGACTACAGTGCTGTTTTGAGGAATATTTATGGAACACATACATGGTCTGTCTTTTAAAATAGCCATAATATAAAATTATGAAGTAGACTTGGTACACATGTTCCTTTACTGGGACTCTCTACAGAGTAAAAATGTGACTTCACTAGTCTATTGGTTTAGAAAAATGGAAATCATGTCTA
Source organism: Aegotheles bennettii (assembly GCA_013398125.1). NCBI lineage: Eukaryota > Metazoa > Chordata > Aves > Caprimulgiformes > Aegothelidae > Aegotheles > Aegotheles bennettii. The sequence continues at coordinate 66,260 of VZRW01008269.1, forward strand.
TGGAGATACAGCTTATTAGCTAAGCAGATAAATATTATCCATAGCTATTTTGACTTTTTTCTTACTCAGTTCTCAGTACTGACTAATTATTTTAAGTATTTTGAAGTACATGGCACTCCTGGTTGTTTTTGTGAATGTTGCTTGAATGAGTGATCTCCAGATTCCTCTTAGGTAAGATGCTTAGTTGCATAAGAGAAACAGCTTTATGTACAACTATATCTCTAAAACATTGAAGAGAGTTTCTTCTGTCAAGAACCAAGTGGCACAAGAGATACTACAGAGCAGTGTGTTTCTCTCTTTTCAGTATTCCCCCCACTGTCACAAGAAGGTTAGGATAAAGCTGCTGTAATCTTTATTCTTGTTAAACTATTCTCTTAATGCAAACTTAATTTTGTTCAGACTGGAAGTGTATGTTTGCTCTTTGAAGATGAGGAAACTAAATCACTTCTGCAAGTGAGTACTACAACTCTAATGTCTGTCAAATGAGCCATGTTCCATTGTTTGAAAGCTGCTGTCACATATTCATAAGGTCAAAAGCTGTGTCTCTACCTACATCAAATAGATGGTAATATTCAACACATGCTGAAGTTCAGAAGTGTGAGTGACAGGCACATGAGACAGATATAAAACATAGAGGATATGGACAACTGCACAGGCAAAAGTAATTTTGCATGACCTTTTGAATGCTTGTGTGGAAGCATGTAATTTCATTAATAACTAGGGAAGGACTGTACAGAACAAAACAGTGCTGGTAGGTCTGAGATCAGCTCCTAAGCCACATTTGAAGCCCTTCAGCAGACTGGAACATCTATTATTTTGTTTTCGTTTCTAAAATGTGTTACTAGTCAAGGACTGGACAGCCAATATAAAAATAATAATGTGTATTAAAGGCTCAGGGGAGACCTTATCGCTCTCTACAACTACCTGAAAGGAAGTTGTAGCAAGGTGGATGTTGGTCTTCTCCCAATTCACAAGCAATAGAACAACAGGAAATGGCTTCAAATTGTGTCAGGAGAGGTTTAGATTGGATATTAGGAAAAATTTCTTTACTGAAGGGGTTGTCAGGCACTGGAACAGGCTGCCCAGGAAAGTGGCTGAGTCACCATCCCTGGAGGTATTTAAGAGACATGTAGATGTGGTGTTTAGGGACATGGTTTAGTGGTGGATTTGGCAGTGCTAGATTAATGCTTGGACTTCATGACCTTAAAGGTCTTTCCCAACTGAAACAATTCTATGATTTTAAAATTTATTTTAAGAAATGCAAACTTTTGCTACTATATCTTAATATTTGGAGTAGTTTGAATTAAATAGTGTTTTTAAAATAACTTACCAGGAAATAATAATATCTATGGAATTTTACAAACTGGTATAACCTGAATCTAAACCACTGAATACTAAAACCTTTACTCTCCAAAATAAGAACTTGAACTTAGGTAAGTACAGTGATTCCTGAAGAAGAAATCTGATCCCTAGATGACTTTCTTACGGTTTTAAGTCTGTTTTTTCCTAAACTTCAGTGCTTCACTATTAACAATGAAAGCTAAGTTAGACATTCAGAATGGGTAACTGAATACAGCTGATATTTTTATGCATACAGAAGAAGATTCAAGCAGACCCTGAAGGTAAGTCTTAAACCCACTGTTTTAGACATCTAAAATTAGAACTTCAAACATAAGTGATAATGGGATTCATGGTGTGCAACATCAGGTGATAGTATCCTGTCTGTTCATTCATGTATGACAGGTCACTGACTGACAGAAAATCACTGAACTCAGTAACTAAGATTTGATAAGCATGCCTGATCAAGAAGGTTTAAATTATTGTTGTGAAGATGTTATGAAATCAAGATTTACCACTTCTTTTGTTCACTTATTTCAAGCACTATCTTCTGATTTAAAATATGTTTACTTTTTAATTGGAATACTTTGGTGTATTCTTCCAGACTATAGAAACATTGAATGCTCAGAGCACAGAGGAAGTAAAGGATGATCTTTCTTAAAGTCAACACTAGAAAAGAGAGTGTAGGATATTTGGGTGAATATGGGAAATTTTGATAGTTAGGTCTGCATAGGTATAGCATATCTTTGCAACAAAACAGAGCATCAAAACTTGACCCTAAATTCTAGCATTGAAATCGTATGCAAATGCATAATGTTGTTTTCTGAAGTTCAGAAATGTTCTTATGCGACATTTAGAGAATACTATGTTGGAAATCCTTTCTTTTTTTTGAACATAGATACACAGTTTTTTTGTGTGTGGACTAAGAAATATTTTTTCTCTGGTTCTAACAGAATATTGTATGTCCTCATATTTTAACCAGTATTGAAAAAATGGGCCAGATTCTCAGTTAGATCAAAGGCAACCTTACCAAAATCATTGGAACCATCTGATTTCATATCAATACATGAAGAACACTGCCAAAGAAGAAAAGTGTTGCTAAGCTCTTGGTGGGTAATGGAGATGGGGCAGCTGTTCTGTAAAGTTGAGATTCTATCTCAAAATTTCTGCTTGTGATTTTAATAGTCCCTCTTAAAAATAAACAGACATTTGCCATCTATAAGGTGTATGCGAATGAGGGAAGGGTTTTACACCTGGACCTCAAAAAGCAAGCTATTCCCTGCATAATTGTACTTCCTAGGCTTGTATGATGGATTACAATGTTCTGCAAATAAGCAGCTGAGCCCTGATTGGCAAGTAAAACCATGTAATTCTTAATGGGTGCAACTGCAAAGCAAAATAGGTATTGAGCTGGGCAGCAAATATTCCTCAGTAACAGTGTGTCTGCGCACCTTCTTTTGTATGACCCTAGGCTAAACATTTTACCTCTGTCACTGCATCCATGCTTAGAATGAGAGTAATATATGACATCATTCCATTCCTAATATTGTTCCTTGGAGAAAAATTATCCAAATTGTACACGGAGTTCTGAAAATATAAAACCCTGTGTGAATCCACAGATGGCATTTGATTCTTAATCTAGATAGACAGCTGTGTTTCTTAATACTTTGTTAATTATTAGCACTAATTTGACAACACGAGTAATACACTAGAAAAAGTTTAGATAACGCCAAAAGGAGTATTATAAGGAAAAAGGCAAAAATGACTGTGAGATCACTAGTTGGAAAGGACTTGATAACTTATTGCAAATAATAGAAAAGGTTAATCTACAAATTACAGAAGTATAAGGTAGTGACTATTGCTCAGGTGCACTACAATTTTTAACTTGTCCTAATTTAGTGACAACTACATCTCCTGCTTTCACTGCTAAGAAACAGAATGTTCTTCTCATGCAGTCAAGGTATGAAATTGCCCTTTGTATAGCTTAGGTTAAGCAGTTTCATGGTTTTGAGGGTTTCATAAATCTTACAAGCCAAGGTGCTGATGAGTTGGTGTCCTTACACAATTGTTTTAAAGTGACTGCCTATTGCTCACTGTAGTTCTTCCATTACACTGAGAATTAAAGATTAAGGAGGCTTGTTTAAAGAATGTTTACTGCTGTCTTTTAGCACAGAGAGTACTAATTTGCCATTGTAAAAAGATGAAAAAGTACAGGGATTCTTCATCATCTTAGTGTCTGCAATGAAATTAACTCTTGTGAGAAAAGGATTTGGGGACACTTCTGCAAGAGGTGCAAAAGCGTTAAAATCATAAAGCAATCAACAGTGACAACTATATATGAGACTTACTGGGCACTATAAAGGAGGATGAGAATATTCTGTTACTTTCACAGGTAGCATCAGGAGTTATTAATAATGAAATGATGCCTTAACTCCACAAAGAAAAAAATGAAAGAAAACAGCTAAAAAAGAGGCTGGGATATCTTAGCAGCTGAAGGTCTAAGAGAAGTAATTTTCTAAGGAAATCTGTTTTTTCACAAGTTGAGTAATTTCAGACAAAGGAGCAATGTGTGCCCTTGTGCTAGTTTTCCTGCCTGTCTCCAGTTTCTTTTGCTGAGAGATTACAAGGGGGCCCTTGTCAACTTTTTGTCTAGACTTCTTTCCCTGGCTCTGCTTCTTGCTAGAGGCTTAGAGCTGAGAAGGTCTCTAGTCTCAGGTTCTGCAGTTCTCATAGACCATCTCAAAAGGCAGTTTCATGTTTTATATTACTCTTACAAATAAGACAAGTAATAACTTCATCTACGCTTGTGTTTATTATAATTTTCAAAGTTTAAATCAAGGGCAGCAAGTAAGATGCCTTTTGAAACATTTCAGATATTTTAAAATTTTACTTTTGCATTTCCTATCATTGAACCTTTGCTGACAACATGATTTTATCTTTGATCTGCCTTCACCAAAAAAGCTAGTCAAGCATACAGAAAGTTGTTGTGTTACTAAGATAACCGATTCCTTAGATCAGGGCAGTTGAACTGCAGGAATTTTTGGCTTTTTTTTTTTCCTGCTGGAATTTTCTGCTTTTCTTCTAGAATAGCCTAGTTTCTATTAAATTAAATACAGCTGTAATGCTCCTTTTTGTCTCTACTTTGTTTTTCTCCCTAACAGATGATCATCAGATGTTCATCAGTTTCACCAGAAGATGTTCTGAACTTCTGCTTCTTTTCAAGGTTTACTGAGCCACTTTCAAATTAATCAGGCAGTGTGATTCTTATTTTGATTAATCTGATTCTTGTTTTGAAAATTTTCAACAGAACCTACATTGAAAAGAAAAGCATAGAATAATTTTATAGTTAGACATATCAGGACAGGTTTTCTAAAACAAAGGAAATAGGGCTTGTGGACATCCAGCCTGGTTTTTTCTCCCGGAAGGCTTTTCTTTTTGATTTAGCCCTAAGATGTGATTTACATTGGACAGCTGAAATGCTTTAAATCAGCTGCCTCATTTAAATGCCATACTCTGGGAATTTTGACAATGTCCAAAAGACAGAGCCTTTTTGGCCTGAAAGCTAGCACATAATATTTTATTTGTTGGCCCAGCAAAAGGTATTGCATTATCTACCTTGTCAGTAGATCCTGACATTCATAGTGCTTGGCCCTTACCCTGGGACTCATAAAACTGTCTTGATAAATTACTTATGAAAAGGCTGGGTAGACAACGGGCACAATGATAGTAGCATATCTCTCTTCCCTATCTAATTTGAACAAGAGAGACAGTGTGTTTAGTTTTTCCAGTATGGGATGTTTCAGAACAATTACAGTAATTGAATCTGGTGGTAGACACATTTGTGGCTTTGCAAACTACAGCGATGTTGTAAAACAGCATTCATTGTTTTCTATCTTCAGTCTCCTGCAATGGTCCTCTCCTCTTCCCACAGAGAATAATACAGGCTGAAGTAATAGCTTTTATATCTATTAAAGAGTTAGCCCTTGAAGTGCACATAAAATCAGCTTTTTTATGTGCATATTGGCTTTCCACAGAATTTAAAGAAAAAGACAGAGATTCAGCATTATCCAGACTGTTTTCAAAGCCATTCCTTGACACTTGGAGTTTCAAGATGGAAATCTAGTCCTAAAAGTTAGCTCACTGCCTGCTGGGCCAGTGCAGGGTAGGAACACTCTGAACTGGTCATGGGCAGGACTTACTGTTCAGCATCATTCACTAAGGAAAACCCAGATCCAGGCCCCACTACAATAAAATATCATGCAGCCATTCTTCTGGAAAGTGGATGAAAGAGTGGACATTGTTTATGCAGCTGATGGTCTATAAATTCAGAGACTGAAAAATGCTTGAATGCCAGAGTGAACTGTGTTTCTACAAGTCCATGGAGTTGATGTAGTTTCAGTATAGGCTTAAGAATCCAAGCAGACCTTAACTGATATATGGAGCTACTCCATCCTCATCCCTGAAGATTAACACCCTAACCAGCAAAGTCTGAAGGTATAGAATGATATAAAAGAAAATTCACTGGCTACTGAGAAATCATACATTTAAATAGGTTACAAAGATTAGATCTCCTAAGGAAAAAATAATACCTTCTTAAATCTCTCAGATTTTTAGGGATAGGTATGAATGATGAACTTGCTATTCAGAAGTCACTAATATTCTAGGTGAAATATTTATGACATATTTTGTGGTGTTGTTTTTTTTTTCTGAAGAGATTTTTGTTCATTTTTCCCCCTCTACATATTTTAATCAAACAAATTAAAATGGTGTAGAATAATATTAAAACTATTCTTGTGTCCACAGAGATTTGTTGAACAGGAATTCGGTGAGATTTCTTGGTTTGGAAATGTAAAAAAGACAGTATTCTTACAGTACTCAAACGTTCATCTAAATGACATGATTCAGTCTATAAAATGAGGCAAGAGATCTATAAATGAGTCCTATGTACTAAAGTTCTGGAGTATTGAATTTTAGAAAGAAGTATTTATACGGGAAGTTTGGGTTGAAAGAAATGGGAATTACTGAAAAGTGGTACTCAGAAAATATTATAGAGTGAATTCTTATAAGAATGATGTGCAATAATCTTATTGGGCCATCCAGAAACCGTCATGACCTTTCAAAGAACCTCTGATCTAACTCAGCTTTGTAGGTTGGAAAGTGACGCTCCTTAAAAAAGGTATCTGTAATCTATGAGGGAAACTACTTGAGTACAAAAGAATTGCTGTATTTAGATTGTGACTTTCCTTTTATCTTCTCTTTCTGGTCTTTCAGGTCTCGTCCAACAACTGTGCAAGGATGCAGAGTAAATCAGAATATAGTCATTTATATTTCATTTGAATGCAGGTAGTATGTTTTGTGCTGGAGTCTTGGTCTTCTTACAGTGGAAGATAACTTTGGGAGTACTAGACAGAAAGTCCAAGCCTGTAATAAAGAAAGATTATAAAATACTCCTCTGCTTGCCTCTTACTTCTTCAGTCCAACTAGCTATCTGTTCTCCACCCTTGTAAATGGAGACAACAGTCTCAGCTGATCTGTAAGAGAGAAGCAAAATATTAGCTATTACTCCTCTTTCCTTGGTTCAAGAAAAAAATCTAGAGAGAATATCTATATGTTGTTTAATAGACCAAAATATCCTGTATTTATTGAGTGTCAGAGAACGAGAGGCCAAATGCACTACATCTTTTCAGCTGAATTCAATTTGTGAAGGCTTTTACTAATAAAGCTTGTAGCGAGGCTAAGAACAGAAAAGAAGCCCTTTGCTCTTTTTGTTGCTCATTTCTGGGACTGATATGTGAAGTCTGAACTTTTGCAAAGGTGCAGAACAGCACTTTAGGATTTCTATTCAAGAAATCCTTCTTAATGGCCTTCTAAAAATTCTGTTCTGAGTGTTTTTCAGGTTGTAGTCTGTTTCAGCTTTCATCTAGCTCTTTTACCTTTACTCCACGTTAGCTCTCCCTGTGATAGCCAGAGACTGTCTGCATTATATATCTGTGTTTCAGGGGAAGGCAGGTGGAATTTTTGTTTTGCTTTGGTTTTTCCTAAGGCTTCATATCTTTTGTTAGAATACCAAGGCATTTACTTGCTTATGTCTGTTTACATTGCTTATTGCTAAAACTAGGGTTCAAGTTTAATCCTTATTGCAGTCCTAGAAGTAGATCCTCGTAAGGGTTAATTTTTGTAGTTGCAGAAATTTTTATGAACTACTGAACACTTTATGTCAACAGAGCATTGTCTCTGTTCGGATTTAATGTTCCATTCATCTTGCCAGGAGTTTTCTCATCTCTTCTTGAAGGAAAAATTGAGTTATAGGAAAGAGACAATATCCTCCATAACTCTAAATCACTGTAGGATTGATTTTGGAGGGAGGAGGAGATGGGGAAACAAAGGTATAATGGTTTATAAGAGTTGAAATATCTGGCCATAATAGGCAGATGAAATAAGAATTCATTGCAGTGTAGTATCATATATTCCTTCTTTCAGGAAAGATCTTTCTTGCACAAAGGTGGTATCCATTCAAGTTTGTAATGCATCCAACCTGCAAGTACTGCATTGGGTGACGAAACTGTGGGGAGGAATTGCACTTAGCCCTACCCACTGCCTGTAATGTGCCCACAAATTTGACCTTGTGAGGACAGTGGGAGGTCATTGCACTAGAAAATGCTAATGAGCTGAATTAAATTCAAGAAAGGGTGATTTCCTCATCAGAGTGTGCTAGCCTGAACAGAAAGAAATTGGTATTCAATATGAGTGGACAACAGGCTTAAAGGCTGTAGTATAACCACCACTGCCAGGAGACAGCATAGACAAATCTTTGTATCTGAGCTTTATAAAAAGCTGTAATACTTGGAGACTGTCGAACCAAAAGTTTCTCCTCATTTCCTTTCTTTTTCTTTTTTTTTTTTTCCATATATACCTGAGGAATGAGAGAAGTTTTAGTATAGCAATACTTACTAACAGGAGTTGTTGAAGGTGTCAACATACTGTAATGTTTAGAGCAGGAAGCAAAAAATTAACCAGCCTCAGGGAAGGCTTTTAAATGGGCTCCAGGATACCAAATAAGCTCTGTTTCGAGGGTTGCTCTTGATTTTACTGAAGTTAAGGAAAGGAAATGTTTTCCCAGCAAAGGTCTTTCTGAGTTGACCTTATAAATGTCTACTCTCTAGTCCCTGTTGAATGAATAGTGAGGGGTTCAACACTGTCAGTTGTGATACATGCAGACGTAAATAACAAAATGTGAAATAGAAACAGTTTTCTGTAGTTTAGTTGGGAATCATGAAAGTTATAGAATTATGTGAGACATGTAGAAAGTTGCACGGTTTCTTGAAAGGAGAAGTGCAGGCTGGGAGTGTATTTCATTAGATCTGTTTGTATCTCTAACTAGTTTTTAAGCATACAACAGTCTAGCAATTGAAACCCAGCCACTTCATAATGCTGTGCTACTGTAGAGTATCACCTTTGCACAGGTGATCTAGACTGATGTGAGCATTTCTCACAGGCAAAATTTGGGAAAGATCTCAGCTATACAAAATTTGGTTCCTGAAATGGTGATTCATAAAATTTTATAAATGTCCTGGAGTCTTTTTAGTTTTCCTCAGAATCAGCTCTTATAATGACATAAACATGAAGCCATAATTTAGCTTCATTGTTACTAGAGAAATAAATCAGAACTTACTTAACAATAATAGAAAAGGGCATGATTTCTTATTCTTCCTACAGATGTTAAAAATGCTGCAGAAATTTTCACTTTTAGCTTCTGAATTGAGGAGGGGACATTTTTAAATTTTTGAGAATTTTATCCATGTATTGTAAAGGTTTCTGCATGCACTGATGATGTTCAGAATCATAACTTTTATTTACAGAAATGTAATATTTCTGTGTATTTGGTAAAGACCAATTTGATTTTGAGTGAGGTTAAAAAGGATTAATCTAATGACAGCCAGTTATGTTCACAGCAAATGATATGTGACTTGTAAATGAAAGCTCTCTGGAGAGCGGCATCAGTTCTTATATGGACTGGGAAAGCAATCTGAACCATTCCTTATTTTACTCATCTGCTTTTTTGGCTGTCTTGGTTTTGCAATACCAAATCAATTTATCAGCAGTGACATTTTGTAAGAAGAGTTTCATTGCCTATCCATTATGCACTAAAAAGCCTATTGTTCAAGACCAGAGTGTCAGGTAAAATGGACATATGCTATTTTAATCCTATCTCAAAGTTTGAGCTTCTGATGATGGCTGTTACTTTCTTAAAAGGGATTATGTTTCAGGTATTTCTGTGAGCACAGAGAATCATTCTAAGTACCTCAAAGAGGCTAAGGCACCAAGTCACTCTCTGTCAGCTGAAGAATGATCAATTTTTGGAATCAACAGGAGCCAAATGTCAATTTTCCCTGACACACTGCACATCCAGCATTGATTTATTGCTCATGAAGTCCCTCTTCTCTCTCACTGCTGCTATTAGATTACCAGGCAACCTCACAGAGGAGCAGACCATTTTATTCCACATCATGGTGTGTAGTAAACTCAAATAGGGTGACATTAAAAAGCTTGGGATGAACTAACTATCTGGAACTTTCAAAAATCCAACTTTTGGTAGAGCTGATCTTGGTGCAGGTACGACATGCTAATGTCTGATTCAGACCTTAGGACTGAATTAGAGCTAATCATTGCAAGCAGCGTGGCAAGGTGGAGAGTACAAACAGCAACTTTCAAATAAAGCAAAAGAAATTTGTGCTAAATAAGAAAGGACTGAATAAAAGGATGGTTTCTTTATTATTTTGTAATGACAAATTTGGTTTTCTTACTAACATATTGCTGAAGCCAGTACCATTAAAGTGGAACTGGAATGTTAATAACCTAAGTATTTCTTGCTGATAATTCAGGCTTAATGCACCTTTAATTAAATTTATTGGAACAAGTGCTTTGCTTTTCTTGGAAAGGTGAAAAAATGTTGATAATGATCCATTGCTAATTTAGGGATTGCATTTTTGTAACAATCAATGCAATTAGTGAAGGTTGCTTGGAGAACTTGAAGCAAAATGTAATGTTAGAGCTTTGGAATGTTTTCTGTAATCTTTTTATGTGTGTATTTCTTAGCAGGCTGCTAAAATAGGAATTAAAATGGATGACAGTAAGATGATTATTCCTTCTTGTTCATTTTCTCAGTACTATGCTTGCAGCAAGTATTGCCAGTAGTATTAAAAAAAAAAAAAAAAAAAGAGTTGACAAAGGGAAACCAGAAGCATTATTCTTTCCACTTTATTGCTGGACAAGTGAATAATATGCCACTTAATTTTACCTTTTACATACAAATAAAGGTGTAAAAACAAAAAGTGAATTATCAGTGCTGTTGAAGTTGATGGGAAAACTACCCTAACTTTATCAGAGGTTAGTGTGAACTCAGAATGAACTCTAAATGGCTGAAAGTTCAGTTCTGGCAGTAGATACTGAAAGCACGGCTGGCTGGCTGATATACCTCAGCATCTCACTAGTGCCTATTCACATGCCCGTGACTTGCAGTCACATCTTAGATACCAATAGTGGTAGGGTAATGAGGTTGGGTAGCATCTGCTCCAGAGAAGGTATATCTTCCTCATTTCCTGTTTATGTGGGGACATCGGGGAAGGGAAAGAACAAGAAAAAAGGAAGGAATTGACACCTTATTCTGAATTTTTGTTTTCTAACAGGGAAGAATATATATAGTGCTTAATGGGTGATAGTAGGCTCTTTAAGGGGTGTGACAGAAAAGCCTATCTGTTTCTATTCAAGAATATAGCTGGGGAAGTTTTTCCACTGCTCTGATATCCGTGGGAAAAGAGAAGAAATTACTAGGAGTATTACTAACGCAAAGGAGCTTCTCTTCTCATTAAAAAGTCTCCCCCATGCTGGCATATAGCGCAATTTCAATAGTTGATGTAATGAATCAACAGAGAAAAAATCCTCCTGAAGCCTGAGCACTGGGCTATAGCAATGGATGGTGATAATGACTGCCCTGGGGCTGTGTTTGTAGACAGAATTAAGGTCTGCTGTGGTGCACCCAGTATTGCTTTGCTTAAGACAGAAGAGTTTGTACCAATAAGATACCTTTAAAGCAGAATTGGTATCCAATAAGATATCATTTGTAAGACACTTCTGTCTTTCCCAGACCAGATATTAGTGCCAACCAACCTCAGTGACAGAGTGCATCCATCTCTGAAATACCTGTTTTGCGATGATTAAAATTTGTTGCTTGCCAAGTGTTTTGTGAAACAGAAATACCAATGGTACATCTGTTTTTTCAGATACTCTTTGCACAGGGAAATCGAAAATAGCTGAATGTCATTAACTGCTCATGGGCTGGGAAAGATTTTAGCTCTGGGAATCTCTATTCTTCCATGGCAATATAAAATATAAATACATGCTTAATACTGGTAGATGTTATAATGAACTATTAATCTGTTTTTTAAAATGCATAAAGGAAAGCAACCTCCCAAATATGTGAAGAAACCCTGTAAGTTCCTGTTTACAGTCATTCATGGTGAGAAGGAGAGGGCTCGGGCTGGAGGCAGAAGTACACTGAAGCGTATTCTGCTGACATAGTAGCAAAATTGCTAAACAAAAAGTCCCAACCCTAGTTTTACTTGTCCAAAAAGTATAGTACACACATATGGAGAGGCATTTCAGGAAGAAAGGCTTGTTATAAACTGAAAAGAATCAAATTCAAACACATACTAATAAGATATTAATAATGGATATTAATTATTAATTAATTATAAATATTATTAATAAGACCTAGATATTTATAATTAGTAGTTGAGGAAATATTATGTATAAAGATTCTTTCAATGGATCACTTTTATATGGATTAATTTTCAGATATAAGAATCATGTGTACTGGTCATCAATAAGATGTGCTGAAGTTCTCAGAAACCACCTCAGGAGAAACATAATTTAGACTCATTAAGGATGTCAAATGACAATCCCAGGATGATAACAAAAGCCCTGGAAGTATAGGAACAGGACCACAGAGAGGCCCTCAGACTATAAACACAAATGACTACTTATTGATCAGTCTGGATGCAACCTGGAGAGAAACTGATTTTAGAGCATAACAAAAAATATATTGTTTGGTTTACCTGTGCTGATTGAAGGCACCAGTGAGGCCGAGGTGTGTATCCTGAAGAGTGTTGAAAACAGGAATCTCCTGCTGGAAGAAACTGTTTATTGTGAAAATGGTAAGGCTAAACAGCAAATTTCTGTTAAATCTTCTTCCAAGCACTGTAGGCAGGGTTCAGGTAGCTTAATCATTAATAGTATTGTGTACCAGCCTGTGAAAAATGACTACAACTCATTATATAGGTGAAAGTGTCTTTAGATTGTTTTTGCAAGTCTGTAAGACAAATCGCTGAGTTCGCTGTTACCAAAAAGCAAAGAAACTGTTAAAGACAAAGTTAGTATTTGATTTCCTCCTAAAGTATGGTGATTAGCAATATCAGAAAAAAACCACATTGTGGTGGGTTGAATGTGACCAGCTGCAAAACCCCCACCCAGCCGCTCTCTCACTCCCCTCTCTCAACAGAACAAGGGGAGAAAATATAATGTAAAGCTCATGGGTGGAGATAAAGGTAGGGAGATCACTCACCAGTTACTGTCATGGACAAAACAGACTTGACTTGAGGAAAATAAATTTGTTTTATTGCTAGTTAAAAATAGAATAGGATAGTGAGAAACAAAGGCAAAACTAAAACACCTTCCCTCCCACCTCTCCTGTTCCCTGGTTCAGCCTCAGTCCTTCATTTCTGACTCCTCTATCCCCTCACACTATGAGTGATGAGTTTCCTCTCATCCATTGCTCCCGGGCAATGTTTTACCCTTCCTCACACACTCTCCCTGAGGCATTGCCATCGTGGCTGCAGGGCCCAGCCATGCCCAGTGGTGGCTTGGATGGAGCCAGCTGGAACCGACCATGTCCTGCATGGGACAGGCCCAGCCTCTCCTCACTGCCCTGACCCTTCTGCAGCCCTCCACCAGCACCTGAGCACCTGCACCCAGTACAGACATGAAAGGGACATTGAAAGGAACAAAAGATGAAAACATGAATTTTTAGTATATGCTGTAGAAGAAAGGAGGAAAAAGCAGGCAGAAAGAAACTGTAGTATTCATTTATACGGACATCTGGAAGGAGTGGCCACAATATTCTCACTGCTTTGTTCTTAGTGTGGTTTCCATGGCAGGCTGCTGAAGTGCCTTCCTTGCTGCTTTCTAGTTTTTAAAATATTATCTTTAAATGCTAAGTTCAGTTTCAGAAAGACATTTTATAAAAAACTAAGGTTTTTTATGTTCCAAATGATCTGCTGGAAACTTAGCAGTGTTGAACCCATGTTGGAAGTGGCATATGCCCTCATGGAGCGCCTTACAAATTGGGGCCTCTCAGAGCCTGCAGCTCTGCGCGCTCGTGCCTGGCTCCTGGAGATTAGGCAGAAAAAGAATGAGTAGAAATGCTACTCAAATAAGTGTTTATCTAAGTCTTAATTGTCCTGTTTTAACCCCAGCCGGCAACTAAGACCCGCACAGCCTCTTGCTCATTCGCCCCCAGTGGGTTGACAGAATCGGAAAAGTAAAAGTGAGAGAACTCGTGGGTTGAGATACAGACAGTTTAACAGATAAAGCAAAAGCCAAGTGGACAAGCAAAGCAAAACAAAACAAGGAATTAATTCGTTTTTTCCCATCGGCAGGCAGATGTTCAGCCATCTCCAGGAAAGCCGGGCTCCATTATGTGTAACTGTTACTTGGGAAGACAAGCACCATCAGTCCAAACATCCCCCCTTCCTTCTTCTTCCTCCAGCTTGCTATGCTGTGCATGACACTGTGTGATATGGGATATCCCTGTGGTCAGTCGGGGTCAGCTGTCCAGGCCCTGCTCCCTTCCAGCTTTTTTTGCACCTGCACCCTAGCAGAGCATGGGGAGTCAAAAAGTCTTGGATTTTTTAGCAATAACTAAAAGCATCAGTATATTACCAACATTCTTCTCATACCAAACCCCATACTAAATCCAAAACACAACGCTGTTCTAGCTACTAAGAAGAAAATTAGCTCTATTCCAGCCAAAACCAGGACACTAATATAATTTGGGGCTGGTCATTAGTTATAAATATATAAATCTATAAATTCAGAGAACTCTGGCTTGTAATGAATTAATCTCTACTGGTTTAAGCTACAGGTATTCATGAGTCTACTGCAGTCTTGGTGCTATGGGCAAACTGAGTTTGAGGGAAACTGAAGCAATAGAAAAGAGGATCAGTGCCATATGCACAAGAAGTATGGAAAAAGAGGTAAGGTTGAAAAAGTAATCATATTAAACATGGGAAGAATGTTTGTAGAGAATGTAGAGGTTGACCAGAGGGCTACCTGATTGTTGATCGACAGAGCAGCCCTCCTGGTCATCACATGCAGGTGCAAATTGTTTAATAATAATAAAGCTAATTGCCTAACAAGGGGGTGGACCATAAAAGGCAGGGCTCGAGGCATTAGGGGACCTTCAGTGCCTGAGCACTGGGGGAAGGAGCAGGATGTGCTCTGCAAGTTGCATGTTGAGATACTACTCAACCTATGATACCAGCAAGGACATTGAGTGCTGGGAAAAGAGGCGGGCTCTGTGCTCTCTGTGCACCCAGCGCTCCAGGGCAGCTTGCTACCATCTTGGGATTTCATTGCCTAGCTTCGCCTGGATCCTGGACACATCACCTTGCCGGGATCCCCAACAAATGTTATCAGTGGTCTTAGGTTGTGAAAAAAAAGGTCTTTAGAGTTTCTTTACAAATGTTATACATGTGGTGGTAGCACTGGAATGGGCTGCCCAGAGAGGTTGTGGAGTCTCCTTCCCTGGAGACATTCAAAACCCGCCTGGATGCGTTCCTGTGTGATGTACTCTAGGTGAACCTGCTCTGGCAGGGGGGTTGGACTAGATGATCCTTCGAGGTCCCTTCCAACCCTAGAATTCTGTGATTCTGTGGTAGCAGCCGGTATCAGTTTCTTTTATGGACCTCTTTTGTGCACAGGGAGGGTGAGATTTCACACACGAGTTAGGTATTATATAATGCAGGTTTAGGAATTATGGAAGAGCCAGGTGTAAACTTTAGTTTTAGTAAATCTAGAAAGGTTGCATTTGGTTTGGAGTTCTCCCTGTCTTTAGCTTCAGAGGCTGAAGTGTCCACAGGGTTGGATCAGAGATCAGTAGTGATTTGTACAATATCAAAGGCAGATTAACTAAGAATCATAGGTAGTTGTGTATTAATTCTTTTGACATTGTGTCCTGCATTATATTTTCATCACAATAAAAAAAGTATAAATACCTTTCTCCTATTTGCATTAGTCTGAGGTGCAGAACAGAACATTAAAGTTATATCAGAAGAGAATGAGAAAAAAATCACTATCTCTGTTTTTATTTATTCTTGGTGGCTTGAGGGCTAGTTTGTTTTCTTTCACTTTACTGGGAAGTTTGAGAAACCTAGATAATTTGTAATTAGTTCCTCTGTAATTAGTCTTTTGCCACTATCTCTTCTCAGTGTTTTGCTTTCAGTCTAACATACAGCGAGGAGAATGTTCCCTATCAAACTGGGCATGGGCTTCGTCCCTACTTTTTTGTGGGTGAAGTGAGTTAATGTTTTTTCCAGTCTGAAATCCTTCTTTTTGATGAATGGCCTATACTGCTTAAGAGCTTTCCTACCTTTCATCTCTAGACCAGGTGCATTGCTGCATTTCAGAACAGATTTTCTCAAACAGTGTTCCCTATTCACAAAGAAATGAATGGCTCTTGCAGAGTCACAGCAAAGCAGAGTGGGGAGATGGGGCTAGTCACAATTTGAAAATAGTTAGAAAGAAAGCATTCTCCTGAATGAATGCTTTCCTACTGTATGTGGCTAATTAAAATCCATTATTGCCTTCTGCTTTGCTAAAAGCTGTTGAAATAGATTATTGGTGGATTATGGATAAAGCCTGAAGAAGGTCATACTGGAAAGCAGAGAGAAGTATTTGCAGGTAGATATTGGATGGTAATGTATGTGACGTGTATCTGAGACTGACTGTCAATGATTAAAATATTTGAAAGAAACTGAGCAAATTCTTAGGACATATGCCCACAGTTGGCAGTGGAACATTCAAACACAGTTTTTAAAGCCTTAGATTCTTATAAAGATGTAAAAAGCATCTTTAGAAGGATCTAAGTACATATGGCAATTTGAATGCCTATACAAAGAATTGGATGCCCAGTATTAAGTGCCCCAAACTTTGAAACAAGTATGTTTCTTTAAGCTAGTTTCCAGGATTTGTTATCTGTTGTAGTGTTGTTGGAATAGCTTTACCTAAACAAATGTGTAGAGCTGGGAATTACAGTTGATATGATTTAATTGGTTTTTTATTCTAAAACCTGGGACTATTTAAGCACTTCTGTATAATAAGAAGGTGTTAGAGCTTGCAGTTTCTCAGTGAGATTGGAACACGTTAGGCTCATATGGAGATGTACAATTATGTGCTAACTCAGAGATGATCACTGTTGCCTGGAAGTTGTATGTGTGCATTCATATCTCTAAAAGTCTTCCCAACATGGACTGGGCTGTGCCTCATTAGCTGACAGGCCAGGCAACTTGTCTGGTGTTACAAGATGAGTACTTTCTTGTGTGCTTTCAATGAGGTTGCCAACGCTTCCAGAGCAGCCAGGTTGGGAGGGTGGGAAGAGCTTGATCTGAGGTAAGGCAGGCAGGGTTTTTAAAGTACCTGTCATGGGTTTATAGAAAACTCTTCACTGTAAGATGTTTCAAAATTCTGCCTGAGGCCAATACACTGGCAGTTTTAACAAAATGGTTCTGTCAAGAAATTGTCAGCTGTGTAAACACAGGGCAGCATTGCACAGAAGACACCATTCTACAATAGGGTGAGAGCTCTGTTGATTTCATATACCCCTTGGGTCTGATTTTTGTTGCAAGTGGATGATACTTTCATGTTCATTGAAACTGCAATTTTAAATTCAGATGGTCTCTGTTGTGCTCTGATTATTTTATGAAGGGCCTTGCTTTCCAACTCCATGCTGGCATACTAATTTGATAGTTATTTCTTTTCTAATTTCTTAATCTCAGACCTAATGTTTACACTGCCTCTGATTGTCTTTTATTATTACATTTACTGTTTTTCTTTCTGTACCTTAAGAAGCTTGCTGCCAGTGCAGAATCTTTGCTACACCACTGTGCACACAGTGTTCACTGTCTGCATTTGCATAATGAGCTAATCTTTGTTGGCTGATTACTTTGTGGAAAGAATTGAACATTTAACTGATAATAATTGCAATCTATCAAACTGCACAGTCGCCTCACAAATGATCACAGTATGTTTGCTAAAACTTCTGCTGAATTTTATGAGCTCTAACTCTCCATTTTGACACCTGACTTGAAACTTTACCTAACATTCAGCTCTATCAGAAGGAACCCAGAAATCTTATCAGGTCAGTTGCTCTGGAATTAATAAAAGCAAGAGATTTCTCAAAAAAAAACTTTTTTGTTAAGGCTAATGGTGTATCTTAATATAATGTTAGTTTGAGGCCAACAGAGAAAAACACATGCTTTTCCAAGCTATTGTGTTAGATTGACTGACCTGCCTTGTTCTTCACTGAGCTTGTAACGTAATTCTAAGATTTTATTTGCAATCAGAACACCTAAAGCTTTAATTTTTTGGCCAGATTAAATAACTCTAAATTACATATTAACTTAATAAAGTTACATATTAACTTAACCATCACATCTAGCCTAAATTCCTCAATGTACCTTTTTTAAGAAAATATTCAGCAAGTCTTGGCATGGGTTTCTGTATTTACAGGTGAAACTTTTGAAGCTGAGTTTAGAAACAGCCTGACCTAATCTCAGTGAAATTATCATTGGCATTAAATAAAACAAAGATATGTCAACATTGGCCTCTACTACATGGCAGAGTAGCATGCTTTTCTAAAGTGTTAAATTGCAGCTAGATTCCTTGGCTTTTGTGAGCAGCACATTTTTTGTGACTTTGATTTCTTCATAAACATAAACCATGGGACTGTTACTGTAACTCAAGGAATTCTTCATACCTTTCTGTTTCACGTCCTGAAATGTTTTGAAATTGCATTAGAAACAGCTAGTACAAATATTGACAAGAAAACTCTTTCCTGAAGTCTTACAGGAGATAAGATGGAGAGGAACCAAGTATTATTCTCCATGTTGTACAGTCATGGATCTGCAGCATGGAGAACTTGTGATTTGCAGACCATTGTCCCTGAGGAGGGATGCAGAATCAGGAATTAAATGCAACCCTTTGTCTTGAGCATCTGATGACAAAAGACCTTTGAAGACTTGTATGTGGAATTTCCCATATTGCTCCTATTTTTAAGTAACTAACACTCAGTTAGAGACTATATTTAGAGCATTCAGTTAGGGACAATCTTCCAGACAGATTTCCGTTAGGAGCTGTGACAACTATTAAGCAGTATTAGGCTGAAAAAAGCCTTGTGCAAGGAGCCTGTGGCTACAGTCAGTGAAGATGGAAAAAGGCTGGATGATCCACAATATATATTGTGAGACCCCAAAACCATCACAAGTTGACTGTATTGTCATCAGTCTAGAATTTGCAAGTAATGGTTCAAGTACTCCTTTGCAGTGACTGGTTCAAGTGCAACCTTCTGCTTGAAGATCACAAATGCTTTAAAATTAATTCCTGATCTTATACTATTGCAGACAGTGTATAATTTTGCTACTGGCTTTTAAAAAGTGCAAGTAAACGGTGGCTATACAAGAACCCTAGGGATAGACACTGGCAGCTGTGGTAAATAGTGGAGGAAAAGGACAGTTCAATCAGCAAGCTGAATTAAAAGCTATGGGCCAAAGAAAATTTACTGTGAGTCTCAGCCAGGATTTTCCCAAAGGAAAACACTTGCTGTGTTGTAGGTGCCAAGCTTGTTTTCTTGGTTAGAATTGGAGGGAACATTTGGTGTTTTCTAGTTTATTGCCCTTTCTTAACTTCTGAAAGGGTCATTTGGAAGACCAGGTTCCGACATTTACCTCCTCTGCTCTTCAAAGTCAAGTCAAACTGGCTACTGACAATCCAGACCATGCTATATCATAGAGTATGTTAATGTATTTCTTTAAATCTTTCAAAATTCTTCTTCAATAGCTGAAATTTATAGTAGGAATATGTTTGGGGGGGGGGGGGGGGGNGACAGTTTCATCTTCTCTACTGTAACAAATGACAGTTTAACTGTGCATGACACAAGCAGAGGAAAGATTTTTCCATGTGCACACTATTACTTGTGTTACAGGTTCAGCTTGCAAACCCAATGGGGCTTCTGCTCCCCATCTGAGCGCCTAAAAAAATCCAAAATCCACAAAATAAGATGTTCTTCTGCTGTTTTAATGATATAAAGCAGCTAGTGAAAGGATCTGGTAAGAATCTGAGTGGTGCAAGTGGTAGGGGTATTTAACATAGGAGCAGGGATCATAGAAGGTAGCAGTTTGTTGGTTGTTTTAGTTGTGTGTAAGAGCATGTCCTGGATATACTTTGGTACTCTCTTTCTCTGAGGAGTATTATATTTTAAATAATTTCCTGTTATTTCAGGGAGCAGTGCTGATGGAGAGGGGGACTATTTTTATAGGAGACATTTAAAAGGGCTTCCTTCTCTGAAAGAATCACTGTGCTTTTGGAAAATAATTGATGAAATCTAATGTTGAAATTTTGTTGCGGCAAACAATTCCATTATTATCGACATTAAAGAACGACCTAGCAGCTTGCACGTGGAAGATGATGCTGTTTCCCTCAACATAGCATGATAGTATTGCAAGATGTTGTCAATAGTTGAAACTTTAGCATCAGGGATGAAAAGCAGATGGCATTAAGAATAGCCATAGTGGTAGTCTGCAGCAGCTTTGCAGAATAAATCCACAAGAGTTAAGTGCTACACTGAGATTCTCCCACTCCTGCAGTTCGGGATGTTTGTCTACTGCACGTTGAAGGTGAAGGCAATTATTCAGGATATAAAATTAGTTTCTCTAGTGGAGTTTCTCTAACAGAAAGCTGTTTGGCTCCAAGTGATTTGGCTGAAAATTCATTAAATTTAATTTTAATGGAAATCTGAAAGGGCTGAGATATCTAGAGTCCATGGTTTCCCCTCACCTCCAGGATCTGTACTAAATTAATTTCCTATGAGTATCTGAATGATTCCAAAGTGATTTAGACAGATGGTCTAACTGGCTTCATGGGCCTGTAATTTCCCTTAGAAGGAATTCCTTGCCAAAATTATATTTGTTCCAAACCTTGGTTTCCTATTTTCTAGCAGGAGGCTTTTCTTGTTGATTTAGAGCTGGAGAAAAATAACATTATAACTAAACACCATCCTGCATAAAAGTGGGGAATAGTTATTTTGGACCTGAAAGCTTTACCTAAAAGGTCCATGACACAAATCATGACAGTATATGGCATTGTTCACAACAGTGGGTTTTACAAACTAAGATAAGGTTGATCTGAAGAATCAGGAGATAGTCTTGATATCTCCAGAAAATGTATCTTATCTAAACCATCAAGATTTTGGACAAGATGGAAGTCCAAATAGATGAATGCAAATATGACGAAATGAACACAGTGATTTTTTTTCATCACTTCTACAGATTTGCTAGAAATTTCACCTCCTACTTTAGAGAACAGCTGACACTTTTATTATTAGGCTCCTTCCCCTTTTAATTAACATTCAGTTTATCAACATGATGAGATCTTCAGCATCCTGGTTCTATTAATAATATTGCTTTCTTTTGGCTGTGATGTTACCAGCAGCTGTGATTCAAAGGAATGCTGCAGTGTAAATGGATTGCTGTGTTGGCTTGCGAATGTCTTTATCAATTGAAATATTTTTTTGAAAGTTGAGTCCATTTTAAAAGCAGTTAATTCCCACATCATGGATGAATCCAATACCTTGATAGGCTTTGACTTACATCACAGGAAATACCAAGAGCAGATGAAATCTTTGGAGAGAGTAAACAGTGATTTATTTCAAATGGTTAATTTCCCTTGGAGTTGGACTTTGTTTTTAGGGGTAATTTTTGTGTGTGTGTTTGTTTTTTAAAAGCCTGCTTTTCCCATTCATCCATTGTTTTAAGTGAATTTCATGTATTCTCCTTGTCTCATGCTATTTCTGAGCAGGAAACCAACCTGATGAAATATTAGTCAAGTACCAGTTCCCAGTTTTACCCTATCTAAACTAATTTTTCAAAACATGTTGATACCACTCTATGCATCACCGCATTTTTATGTTATGCTTCAAGATTATTTTATTGGTTTGGGTTTTTTTTGTTTTTGTTTTTGTTTTTTTTGTGGTGAAACAGAATCAAACAGCATTATGCTCTGGAGCTGTGCATTTGTTGGTTTGGGTTTTTTTTAAAATTTATTTGTGGTTTGGTATCAGAGGAGGAACAGGAAAGGTGTTTTTTCCCTGATACTCAGCAGAGTATACAAAAGTTTTTGAACCACTTCTTGTTAGGTGAAGTACTAAAACTGGTACCTCATTCATGATCTGAAATTAAAAGATCTGCTCTGCTTTAGCTTAGATGTTGAACAAAATTGAAATCTGAAAGGATGTGGTCTATGTATCTAGAAATAACATTTAAATTATTGGAAACTAGGTTTAAATAATTTAGCTTTGAAGTAAGAGCCATACATAAACAAAATGCCAGAAGAGGTGTCATGAATATACGTCACTGATTTGCAGGAACCACAGAAACATTGCAGGTCTCCAAATGACTTCCTTCCAGGTAGTAAAGGTTAGTTACTTCTTCTGACACTAATGTAATGTTCTGTTTCAAACAAGTTTTGATTTTCCATTTGCTCAAACTACTTAAAATTGCATTTTCAGTTCTAGTCCAATGTGGTACGTAGGTATATATTATAATTTAAAAGGGAAAAAATGCACTGTCATTACCATCTGTTCTTAAATCCTTTATATATCTTTTGTTGCTGTTCTGCCCCAGATTTATCCATCTCTAACTCCTTGTGTTGGTTTTGCTTGAGGTTTTTTTGTTATGATTTGCCTAAAATGCACCAAAGTGAACTGGAAGCAAACATATCCTATTGATACTAACTGAATTTATTTTTTTTTAAATATATTTTAGGGACAGGAAGGGACAGATATCACCAGGTTAACTCACTGTATAATTTGGGCCGTGGAACCTGGAATAAATTATGTATTTTAGAATTGCATGCATTGTAGAATAATTTATCTCAAAAAAACAGATCATGACTGAAAACATTCATCTGATGATTTCTCATTTTAAAAGTAACTTTGTTCTACTGGATAGCTATAATTGTAAAATGACAGCCTCTTCCAGTCTGTTTCTCTCACAGTCTTGTTGGTGATGTGCTTCTCTTGGTGATGGGGTGGGGTGGAAGATACTGGGTTAAATTAAAAAGATGTTATTAGAAATCTCTTCTCCACATGGGCAATCACAATGAACGAATCATCTTCTAACACTCTAACCTAACAATCCTCTCTTGAATGGACTAATTAGACTGTGCCTCACAGTTCCTTTACTATAGGACAGTTATTTAGTATGACACTTATTGTGGCTCTTTTCTCAGCCTTCTAATTTTTACACATGCTTCCTGGAAGCATTAGGAATGAAATAGGACATTATTTCTTTAACAATTTCTGGTGCTATAAATAGAGGAAGAAAGTGTCTTCATTTACAAATTAGAATTTCTTTCTTAGACACAACTCAAAAATTTCTCTATTGAAACAGTATGGGATTCTTTTGGATAGCAAACTTGTCTTTATCACTGCCCTTTCATAACAAAGTCCTTTATGTTGCAAACATGAAGAAATATATGTTGAGATATATGACCTGGCCACTGGCTGTATTAAAATGCATGCATTCTAATTAGCCAGCTTCACCAACTGACCCAGATCCATTTCCATCACTTACTTATCTGTCTTTATTTACCTCTCCGTCAGTCATCTGGAAATGTACTGAGAGAGGGAGTTGTAATTTCTCCCATATCACTGGTTTTGTCACAGTTTCTGCTGGTGCAATTCCTGTTACATGTCCTTGACTTGTGTGGATATGCCTAATGAACCTGCCCGTTTCCCTACAAAATGCAGCCTAAAGTAATTGCTTTCAGTGGTTGGTTTTCAGTAACAATGGCCAATAGTGTCCCTTTTTCGTCAAATGTGGACAGACTCCCAGTTTCCTTGTTCGGGAAGCTGCTGCTGTAACTGTCTGGCGAGGAAGGGACCTGCTGTAATCTTGAGCATCATTCTTAATAGGGACAGTGAATACATGTATCCTAAAATTCTTCTGGTGCTAACTCCATTCTTTGTGCCAAATTTCTTGCCGCTCTTGAAGCACCTGTATCCCTGTATCAAAAATGCAAAGGGTTGAACTGAGTACATGTTCACTACTACTACCTGGACGAGCATAAAGAATGATCCTCATGCCAGAGGTGATGAAATGTAAAGAAATTGGCAATGAAGCAGTGTCACCACTTGCGGGGGATCAAAGATGGACTTTGCAAATTCAATGTGAATCAGGCGAAAGACCTCTTTATTTACTTAACTATCCCTTATATACATTTGCATCACGCACCTAATACGCGCTGATTGGTTAATGTCCTTCTTACGTGGGGCAGTCATGCGCACTAGCAACACTTCCATTGGTCCATTTTCTTCCTGGTAATACACTGTCCACGTCATTCGGAATTAGTGCTGCCTTCCTTACTTCCTGGTGTCTCTTCCTGTGTCCCTTCCTGTGTCCGACTTGGAAACAATTGATGTTCTTCCTGTTTCCTGCTCCTCGAGATGACCTTTGGTATGTGGCTGCGTGTTTAATCAAAAGGCTATCAAATGGCTGGTTCATTACATGCCATCGTCCTTCTAAACACAACCCAACAACCACTGTGTTATCTGACACCACAGCTTTGCCTGTACTCTGCCATTTTCTAACTTACTTCTGTCAACTCAGCAGTGCTTCTGCTCTTATTCTGTATTTTGTTCTGTATTTTTATTCTGTATTTTGATTGCTCGTTGTTAATCATAACATGTTATACTGAAATTCAGACTATTTACCAGGATCTTTTAATGTTATTTAAACTTAGCTCCTTCTGAAATCTATGGAATATTGCTATAGATTAGCTAGGAGTTACTTTAAGACAACACAAAACAGTTGACCTAGAGACTATTTGAGTTGGACATCTTAAACCACTGGAAAATGGAGTATAACTATTTAATCTTGATGTACTTTTTTTCTTACAAGAGCTAAAGGATTGGTGTTGTGCAGGGTTGGTACTGGGACCAGTGCTGTTTAACATCTTTGTTGGCAACATGGATGGTGGGATCGAGTGCACCCTCAGCAAGTTAACCTACAACACCAAGCTGTGTGGTATGGTCAACACACTGGAGGGAAGGGTTGCCACTCAGAGGGACCTTGACAGGTAGGCCCATGCAAACTGCATGAAATTCAACAAGGCCAAGTGCAAGGTCCTGCACCTGGGTTGAGCAATCCCATGCACAAATACAGACTGGGCAGAGAATGGATCCAGAACAGCCCTGAGGAGAAGGACTTGGGGGTGTTGATGAAAAGAGCAACATAGCTGGTTCTGTGTGCTTGTAGCCTGGAAAGCCAACAGCATCCTGGGCTGTATCAAAAGAAGCATGACCAGCAGGTCGAGGGAGGTGATTCTTCTCCTCTACTCCGCTCTTGTGAGACCCCACCTGGAGTAATGTGTCCAGTTCTGGAGTCCCCAACATAAGGACATGGAGCTGTTGGAGCGAGTCCAGAGGAGGGCCATGAGACAATCAGGGGGCTGGAGCACCTCTCCTATGAAGAAAGGTTGAGAGAGCTGAGGTTGTTCAACCTGGAAAAGAGAAGGCTCCGGGGAGACCTTAGAGCAGCCTTCCAGTACCTGAAGGGGCTACAGGAAAGCTGGAGAGGGAATTTTTACAAGGGCATGGAGTGATAGGACGAGGGGGAATGGTTTCAAACTGAAAGAGGGTAGATTTAAATTGGATATTAGGAAGAAGTTCTTTTCTGTGAGGGTGGTGAGACACTGGCACAGGTTGCTCAGAGGTGTGGTGGCTGTGTTCAAGGCCAGGTTGGATGGGGCTTTGAGCAACCTGGTCTGGTGGGAGGTGTCCCTGCCCATGGCAGAGGGGTTGGAACCAGATCCTTAGGTCCCTTCCAACCCAAACCATTCTAAGATTCTATGAATTTTTTTAACCTTCTTGTTGCTTCCACTGCCAGTATTTCTCTTGTTGCATGAACATTATATATGGTAATAGGTAAACTGTTTCCACCTGCAGAACTGTCATTTTTACAAAAGCAAGCAAGTTTATTTTTACAATACACTTTACATGTATTTTTTTAGCTAAGTACTCAAAAGTTTTCAGAAGTAAAATAACATGACAAAAAGGCAATGTCAGATATGAACAGGTGAAAAATATTTTTGTAAATTACTGATTTTATCCCACATGGCTGAGTCATGCTGCAGAAGCTGCTGAAGGAGGTGGTCTGGAAACTGTATGTCTTTTATAGGTAACACAGCTGTTTCTATTCAGCATGGTATCCCAGCTGACGGTTAAGGGGACGCGACAGACAGGCAGAGACAGCAGGGCTTAGCTCCTTCCAGCAGGACACTGGATCAGGACTGCTGACAGCTTATTTGGGGGGTGTCATTCAGGTCTTCCTAACAACTGGCATCTCAGTTTTTCTAAGTTGGGGTTTTATTTAGTGGGTTTTTTTTCATTATGTTTATTTTAAATCATGTCTAGTCACATATTTTAGGCACAAGCAAGGAAACACTTCTTATCCTTCCGTGCTTGAACCTGGAGGAACACTGGAGGTTGGGAACAAAGAAACAGCTTAAAATAGAAGAAAGAAGAAGCCTGAGAGGTGAATACAATCAAGATAGAAAGCAGTGAGAAAGAAGCTGGAAGAGGCTACCAGGAAAAAGATTTAGAGATCGAAAATGTCTACATCTCAGTAGACTTTAGTTCCCTGAAAGAAATGGGGAGCTAAGGGAGAAATTTATATATAAGCCAGCAAAGCTGGATGGAGGAGTCCTCAAACCAGAGGTAATATATAGCATGTAAGCATGTCTTCAAAAATCTGTTGCTAAAATAGTCAGGGATTTTTTAGACCATGTTCATCCAAAGAAGATCCCATTGGTTTCCCTGACTACAGGCACTTCAAATTCTGTTTCCTGCTTCTGTCATAGGGTACAATGAAATGTTATCAGGTATCAAGATTTAGCATTTACATAGAATTTTCATGCACTAAATGTTCTACAGATATTCTCTAACTAATCATCTCAGCATCTACATGGACTGTATGAAATTGTAGCTGTTTTGCAGATGGCAGAACTGTAGCCGATTGAATTGCTGGAGGCAATGAAAAAAGTGCTCCTGTTAGTAGCAGCGCTTGGTAGTCAGGCTCTTTGCTTTACATTTGTATTCAACTCATCTTCCTGATTATTGTGTACTGTACCTCTTTTCATTGATTTGATGCAATATTCATGAAAGTCGTTGATATTCAGGGTCAGCTCTACAGTGCCTCTATCTTCTTTGCTAGGGGATGAGGAATGCAAAGTGGCAGCTATTTAGATGGCAAGAGCGCCTGGGTTACTCAACTGCCTAGGCACAGGAGCTAATTTTCCTGAAAAATACCTGCGCTGACAAAGGAACTGATGACTTCATAACTGGTAGCTTAATAAACCATGGTCTCTTTAAAGATGTATAGCATTTCTAGAAACACATGTATATTAGTGCTCTAGTGTTAATTCACCATCTGGATGTTTGTCATTTGGTTATTTTGAGATTTATGCCTCAAAAAAGTTATTTTTTTAAAAAAGACTACTATTAAGGCTAAAAGAACAGTTTTTATGGGAGTCTTAGCCTTCCTGGACCCTCGTGTCAGGCAAATACTTGGTTCCATCAGTTGTCATAATTCTTTCCTTATATTTGCCAATGTAGGTGAGCCAACACAGTTCACAAAAGTCAAAAAATATTTAAAACCTTTTTTTTTTCTGGACAGGAAAAAAGCTAAACCCATGAACTCATGAAACGCACAGTCAGGAAAACAGAAATTAGTGGCAAAACCTTTGTCAGTGTTCACCCTCAGGTTGCACATAATTATAGAAATTTCATTGCAGGTTTTAATGTATTTTATAATTTGAATTTGTGTATGTGCTCACACATTCATTTTATCTAGTGAAGTTGTTTTTCAAGAACTTGGCAGTAATGTTTAGTTTGTCTCACAGCAATGTGGTAATGCTAGTGGGTAAGTCTAAATTCAACATTTGTTGTTTCTGCTGGACTTCTAAAACATTGTATCACAAATTCTAATAAAAATATTTGGAGATTCCAGACAGTCTGTAATGAAAGTGTTATTGCAGGTGTTGATAAAACATAGTATTTTTCCCTACTTTTTTAATCCAATAAAGAACTACTTTTACCATGTAACATCATCTGGTAAATGTTGCCTACATAACTAGGATGCACTTGGGGAATTTATACTGCAGAACTCGCTACAGCAGGAACTTGAGCAATTATGCTGGCTACTTACACTTCACCATATAAAGACTTCTTTCTGTAAGAGTACAGATGATAAGTAACTTTTTGCTAGAGAAGCTAAATCTTATTCCATATGATAAAGAAGTCTCTAAGCCTTGTTAGCTGAGCTAATGCCACACTCTCTTCAACCTTCTGAACTCTTTCACCCTGCCCAATATTCAGACAGTGAACCTGGGCAACCCATGAGACAGAGCTTCAAACCATGAAGTTCTACTGGTGAGGTAGTAAGAGAGGAACAGATGGAAGTCCACATCTCTATAATGCCTCTTGTAGTGGAGAACACAAAAAACAAACACGGTAAAATAGAGGTTGTGAGAAATGGAAATGAGTGCTTCTAGCATTAAGCACAAGTGAAAAGCCCTGAACAGAAGAGGCCAACAAAATACAAGAGGAAAAAAAAAAATGCAAAATGAACACTAAGGAAGGGGGTGCATGAGGGCATGACGGAGACAGGAGAGGAAACTTGGCTGGTGATCAGTTGAATGTACCAAACAGACTGCACTTTTTCTCCTCTTCCATTTCAAGACATTACTATAATAAATTTGAAAATAAATTTTAACAACTCTTCTAACTTTGGATTTTTCCCTTCATATGACTGAATTTCTGCAGTGAGTAGGCTATCATCATAAACATCTACTTTTCATCTAACTTCATGGGAGCATTGTAAACTGATATTTTCTTTTTTTGAAAAATTTTATGAAGATCTGATTGACTGTGTGAAAAATATTAAATGACAAGATACTATCCTGTGGCCACTTTCCACCTACATCCTTTGATTACTTGCAGATACTGAAAGAAGCCCTCCTGCTTGTAAGTAATGATAATTTTAATGGCCATAATGTCAATCAAATACAAAAGCATTGTTTAATTCTTGACTAGCCAGTCAAGACTACTATTTATTGACCTACAACATCATTCCCAGTAATTGAAACTTGGATTCAAAAGACAGCTATTAATTGGTGCACAAATATGTATTGATTTCTTAAATATTACTTAACAATGATATGATATGATGTAATATGGAAAAGGAAGCCACTAGAATATTTCCTCAGCCGCCCACTGACCATTACCTAAAACCTAGCCTTATAGCAAGTGGGATGCAGCACTCCTCAAGAAAACCATGCTTCTTTTGAAATTGGGAATTTCAGTCAATTGCAAATGTGTTGAAATTTTATCTACACTGCCCTGGTGTTAGAAAATATCTAGCAGCCTTAATTCTTACATTCCATTGATGATGAAAGGCAAGCACAGATGAAGTTTCTTATTAGTTTTCCTGTCTGAATGAAACCAGAATCTTTAAAAATGATACTTTTTCAGAGATATGCAAAGCAGGCCGCTCAAGGACTTTTCATTCACTTATGCAGACGGAGTACATGTTACAAATAGACATTTTATGACATAAAATGATTTTATTTTTAAAATAGATAGGAATATCAGTCTTTTTTCACTGCATGTATTGGAACACCCCATTTTCTCAAACTTATGCACAAAGTCAGAACAGTTGTGAACAGGGAACTTGTTTCTCATTTGTTGACTTTTCCTGCATACGAATGCACACTTAAGTTTTTTCTAATAAAAATCACTTTGTCAGACCCTAGCAAAATATGAAATTTTTAGGACTGTGCTACAAGGAGATGACAATAATGCACTGAGTTGTGAACAGGTTCAAGACTTCATAAGGAAGACTTATGTCCTAAGCAAGACACTTTAGCAACCTACAGGTGGGTTCTGAAGCTGCTTCCCGCTAACTGAAAATGAAGCTGCGCATACAGTCTGTGTGGAAAAATGTGATATTTTAGGTCATCAAACTTCGATTAAACCATTTTGCAAAAACTATATTCTGAAAACCCTCCTTATTTAGTTTAGAGTATGTACATTTATGCAGCCTGATTTATTTTAGGTGAGATTGATATATCAATCAATCAGCATCCTTTTAAAGGATGTAACCAAAAGTGGAATACAAAGTGCTGCTTTGTTTCATTTATGTATTCTACACTCTTATGTTCCTCATGTCTTTCAACAGCATAGGTCTGTAGATCGCCTCCAAGCTTTCCATGTATTCTAAATAATCACACACTCGAAATCCGTGGAGTGCTTCTTCCTGCAGAAATACACAAAGAAAACACTTATTAACTAGAAAAAAATAGATGCACAACCAAAGTTTTTTGAGCTCCAAGCTTCTAAATATAGCTCATTTTCTTCTGCCTGTCACAGCCTGGGTGTTTAAAATACACGTGCTTTATTACATTTCATTCAGAAATAAAAAATTAGTAATATCTGATTCCAGACAGTTCTTTCTAATTACAGCCTTGCTAACAAATACTTTTTTCAGGTGGACGTTGTTCATCTTATTTTTGGCAAATGTGCCATATAAAGATCTTTAAGGAAAAAGCAACGTAAGCTTTAAGAAGGCAAGGCCAGGTACTAAAATATTCTTTTAGCAGATTTTTAAACCAGCATGTCTTGCTAAAAGTCTGTTAATGTGGTTTTTATATCCAAGTAGATTATCAATAAAACCAGGAGAGTAACAGTAGATGCTTATTTTTAAAATCAAGAACAATGAAAGAGCTTTATGAAGAGCTTAAATAAAACCTGAATAAATGCTTTTGCATCACCATGAACATTTAATTCTTACTCATTCCAAAACAGAGTAAAAGAAGGAATAGGAAAAAAAGAAATGAACATGCCATGTTCCTTCTTGTGGCTACTACATTAGAGGGAGAGGGAGGATGCACCACAGAAAGCAGGATCCTGAAGAACAGTTCAGGTAAAATGGGTGAATGTGTTGCTGCATTGACCTGGAACAACTTGTGTGCCCACCATCTGGCTAAGCAGTATTACCACTGTTGGCAGCATTTGCTGCAAAAGAACTGTCTGGAATCAGACGGTCCTTGTGGACACATGTATCTCCTGGTGTATTGACTCCGCATGTCTGCTAAGTAGAATTCTCTTAAGAACATCTACTCAGGCTTGGAAGGCTGCAGTCTAGCATCTGTACAGGAATTCAAGATAGTCTTTATATTTCTCCTCCACTACTCACAAGTGAAAGCAAAGGCATGATTTTACCTTCCAAGTTGCTCTTTATGCACTGTAAGCAGGCTGGCTACAGTGGAAAAGAAAACTGACTCCAACAGAGAACTATAGGTAGGTATTTAACTCTTCTCTTTTTTTCTTTTTTTTTAGCAGTCAAATCCTATATTGATTAAATGTGTGCATGTATTAAAGCATTGGTCAGTCACTTAGTTGTCAATAATACGGCAAATACAGAAAATAAGGAGTAACTAAATTGCTCCTAGAAGAGACTGACATACTGGCCTACATGTGCTACTGCAAGTCACAAACCCCATAGTCCCAGTCTCTATTTCATCCAAATGAAACCAAGATAATCAAGATGGGTTTACTTAGGTGGCAGGTTACAGTGTTCTTAGTTCATATGTGAAAATTACAAAGCTATGCACCTTCACCCTTCCAGGAAATGATTAATAAAAGACCAAGCAATAATCTAAAATTCAGTTAATGATGAAATTCCAGGTATCTCAAATGGATCATAACTGTTAGTAACCCATCTCAGCCAACAGAAAAAAAACCAGAAAAACGGAAAAATGTTTGTAGACACTTTGTTACTTCTACTTTCCTCTTGGCACAGAGGAAAGGCTATTTATAGAGTAATAGAAGATAATCTCTTTCACAGGTGGTCATCTGTTTTTTATCACTAGAAAGACACATTGAAAAGGTGAACGTTTTACTTATGTTAAGTGCTAGGCATAATGTCATCTGAATTGACAGCAAAATTGTCTCCAATTTCTTTTTCCATGTGCAAATTAAAGTATATATATTTTAAGAAGAAAGTATTTGGTTTTAATTTTAATAGATAGCTGGAACTACTTATTTGGTAATACCAACAAAGGTGGATTGCTGTCAAATCATCATCTCTTCATTACAGATATAAAGCATGTTGGAAGCTTAAAGCCAGAAAGTAGTATTGGCTCTTGGAAGGAAGATAGGCAGCAAGACTTCTTTATACAGCACATGACCAATGCTAGTATGAAGTTCAAGATGTGACACTACATTAAGAAAATATAAAAAGAATATTCAAAGGCTGAAGGTGTGTTAGGGGGTTTTTTTTAACGTATGTTCTAAGAATAGTTTATACTTCCACTTCTATGAGAATTGCTCCACTACAGTAATCCAAATTTGTGAATGTTGTGTTGAGAAATAGGCTAAAACTTGAAACTGAATTTGGTTATTTCAATAAAAGGGCAGCTGACTAACATCGTTGCAAGTATTAAACCCAAGTAACCTCACACGAAGCTCATAATATAACTGAAATTTAATAAATACAATGACAGATTAATTTATTTTTTATTTAGATTAAGAGCTATCAAAAGCAAGAGCACAAGTTAAGCATGCTTTGAACTTCTCTGTTTCTGCAGTAGTCACTCAATGAATTGTAAATACTCTGGTAGTGCATTAATATACAGTATTTCTCATTAATGTAACAGTACCATGTCAAATCTTTGGCCTATTTATACTGTACATGACAACACACAAATTTTTTCTTCTGTAACTTACATAAACTATCCCAATAATGCCATAAAGATGAAATAGTTTTTAAGCTACATCAACCAAAACCACATCAAACAAAATAATTCACTCATTAGACTGTGTACTGAACATTTTCAAGGAAAATGACCGAGCTGTTATATTGTTCATATTTAAGAGTATGTAATACGAATGCAAACGAGTCAAAAAACTATTTCTGTTAGGACAGACTAAGATGGAAAACACTATACCACAATTACCTGCCAGGAAGTAAATAAAATTAAAGTACTATTTCACTCACTTAAAATCAATAAGTAAGATCTTCACATTAAGTAACATTTATTTTCAGCATTGAGAGCTTTGCTTCCCTTCAACAATTGAAAAATTAAAAAAAATCCTTACTTTAAGAAAAACCTGGAGATCTTGGGCTTCAGTGTGCTTCAGGATGTCTTGCTGTAGGTGTCTGAACACAGAAATACACATATATATTTGATAATCAGGACCAAGGAAAATACATATTGCAATGTAGTGACAGATCTCACTCCAGTCCATGTAATTCCAGAAACACTGAGTTATCCATTGCAGACAAATCTAGATGAGAATGAAATTATATATAAATTAAATTGCTGTAGACATTCATTCATAATTGATCAGCTTTATTTCTTAACTTCTTTATACTAGACACTTTCTTCTATAACATTGCCCTACTTATGAAAGTAAAAGGGATAAAATACAAAAGAAGCCAAGAATCACCATTTTTAAATCACAGCCTCTGAATAGACTTCCAGGGAATTCTGCTAAACATCACAACTGTGTCTGTCATCTCACTTATCTGAGCTTATTCTGACATCTCTTAAGGCTGAGATATAAAATTCAAAGTCCAATGAAAGTAAAGGTGATTTTTTCAAGATTTTAAAAAAATATGGCCTAAAGGGTAATGATGGTGATAAAGGTGTGTTCAATGTGGATTTTCCTTTAAATTAAACTAGCTCTTTGCCTTATAAATGAATGTTAGGCCCATCCCTAAGACACGTTTTCATTTAATGGAGAGAGTATGGAACACACTTAGCAACCCTTTTTTCCAGTTCTAAATCACAAAGTACAGCACTTTTCATTTAGTTCTAGACCAGAAATCTTCAACTAACCAGCCCTTAAAGTGTTTAAAATTATGCAGCAGCAGAAGTACCAAGGTTCTAATTAGATGACAGCAGCCATACTCTGGCATTATATATGTTTTCAGGTATTTATTGACGCACACAAGCACTTAAATACATCAGAGTTGTTTTCACAGTTCAGGGTTTGTTTTTAATCCTGCAGTAAAACTGCAAAATCACACAGAAGACACAGTGGCACCCACCAGTTGCATTATAGTAACACGTTAAATAAAGAAAAAATCCCCAAACAAAAAACCTTGCCAGCAGTTTAGAACAACTAGTCTACTATTAATTGAATGTAAACAATAAAAAAGCATATGGTATAACTTATACAAGAATAGTTGAAGACGAAGTGACCACCCCAGTGTGTTTTCCCACCCCTAAGAGGTACCTTATTATAAGCACCTCACCACTATGCTGAGATAAACTCCCTCATGTGCCAATCTTCCCTCCTCAAAGACCAAATCCCAAGCTGACTATTTTGAGCACACTGTACCACACTGGCATCTGCCCCCATTAAGAAGTCTCTTCAGCTGCAAATCTTGTGGTAAAAGCAATAAGCTTTCTTACTGTGGTGAGAGGTCCTTTGCACTGGCAAGCTAACTCATTATTGCATGAAGCTGTTTGCGCTTCATCATGACTGTAGTCTTTACAAGTAATGCTCCATATGTAGCATTCCACATTAACAAAGAACTGTAGTAAGTAAAATGAAGGCTAACATATTCTTCTTTCGAAACATCTCTTTAATATAGAAGAATAGTGTGATACCTAATTGTAATTGTTACTGTAACTCATATTAAATTAATTGTGCTTAAATATCACCTGAACTGGTTCTTATTACACACCTATGACAAATTACTCATTTCCTTCCTATGGAAAATTTAGGAAATTGTTCCAGGGAATAAGATACCCTATTTATTTTTAATTATAAAACTGAGGTTTTAGTATATATTATTTTGTATCAAGTTTTCTGCATGAACATGTAATGGAAGATCATCAGCCGCAATACACAGTCATTATTCTACCAAGGTCAGTTGCTTTCTATTTTCAGATGATTTAAGTCACTAAGCATTTAATGCTATCTCTTACTGCTGTGTCACAACCATCACACAGGTGATGTATAGAAATCTCACAATAGCTCCTGGACGTCCTTGATTTTGTGGATTTAAGTCAAAAAGTTGATGATACTTTGATGCACTTGCATCAATTACCTGGGAGGGAGTGAAGCCAGACAGGTGGAAGGCTGAAAAGACAAGTGGCAACTCAGCTTTCAGCAACATTTCAATGTAGTGAGCACTGCAAAAATAAACTGGATGGATGCCAGATTCCACTGTGGTAATAGGCAGGTGCACCTGATTAACAACATCATCATCAACGACAACAAAACTGAGGAAAAGCATTACACACTACAAAATGTATTATTTTAAAATACCTTGCTGAGAACAATATATAAAAATATATGCATTTACTTGTAAGATAAGTCATCTCAACACGGGAAACAGAACAAACAAAAAGCTGGTACTACCATTAGGAAAAACACATAGTTAAACCAAAGAAAATCAAAGGTTAGAAACTGTTACTAAATATATCCCGACTGTTCCTTTGCATTCGAAATCTAGTTCTTTATTGCATGTAAGCTTTAATTGTCAAAGCAGGTTGAAGAAACCATTGTTATATTTTAAACCAAAGAACAGAATGAAAAAAAAGGATAAATTTCTGTTGCTTTTTTTTTCCCCCCTCATTTACTGGTGGAAAGAGTGGAACTTTTATGTTATTTGAAGTTGTTATCTACATGCGTGTTTCTTTGCAGTAGATGTGGCTGCTCAGAGCGAAATTCTATTTTGTGCAGGAAAAGGAACAGAGGTTTTATCTGTATGGAAAGGTCTGGTTATCAGTGCCTGGTTTTTAGGTAATGAACCCTTGGCTTCATTCTAGAAGGTCAAGGTACATCCTTTGGAATTTTCCTCTTTCCTGAGGTAGGCAGCATCACAGTCCAATGGCTGGATAATTCCTTATTGATGTTTTGACATTTTGTTTTAGTTTACATTGTGGTAGTTACACAAATAGGTTAATTATTGAATTTTTTCTTTGTGTTTTCAAGATATACTATGAAAAAGAAACCATTTAGGTACTGAGACTGAACCTTAGCACTTCAGTAACCTGCCTGCAATGCTGGCTGGTTCTTGTACGGAAGATGATACTGAAGTTCTCAGTGATCAGCACAATTATATTCATACAATGGAGCAAAATTTCATTGTGCTGGAACAACCTCAGCACCACACTCAGTGCTGTGAGTGGACCAGTACAGTCACTTCTGGTGACAAGAGGACCAATTCATATTAATACAGAGGCTTGCATGCAGAAGAGGTATGGAAACAAATCCATGCTTCTTGTACCCCACAGTTCTCTAGTAAAGACTACAGCTGTTTTGTAGTTTATGTTCCAAATATTCAAGACAACAAGACAACCTACACAGTCAGACTTTTTTATTTTAAATAGATGGAATCACCCCTAATGAAAGATGGAAACTATGTTTTATATACTACAAATTTGATCCAAAATACAATTTAAAATTGTCAAGCATTCAGTATTTGGGCATTAATAATTTTTAAAATTTACTAAACACATTCCAGTATATTTAGCAAATTTTAAAACTGATAGTTTTACTAAAAAAAAAAAAAGGGTGGACTTGCACACTGTAGTAATTAAAAAAGGTCATTCAACAGCATGGCAGCCTTCACAGAGAATTTAATGCCACTAACAAAATGTATTTTACTGCCAGCTTTAAAATTCAATATTGCCTTTACTAGAAATTCATCTGTTATTTCACTACTTTTAAACAACCATTTGAGCAAATGTCAGATCTATATTTTTCTGAGAGAATTTTTCAGGGTCATGTATTCAGTTAGAGGGCTTTAATGAAAACTTAATGCATTAAAAAAAACCCATCCAAAACTAAGGAAATTGAAAAAGTCTCCTTTAGAAACTTTCAAAGTTGCCTTTAAGAAACAAACAGCTTTTAAATTCTTACAGATATATGCAGTCTTGGTAGCCAGAGAAACGCTGAAACAAGAAGATGTGAGAACTGCTGAAGAAACGTCAGTGTCTTCTCCCCATCCCCTGACATCATGAGGAAGACAGAAGACGCAAACCAGTCGTATCCAGCATAGTGCTCCTGCAAGCAGTCTATGTGAGAAGGTTAAGGAACTCGGGCAGAGACCTGCTCCTCACCACTCCAAAGGAACTGCAGCCCTCCTCCTCCTCCTAAGACCCATGCACACAGAGGCAAGGTTGTTAAGATGGCACAAGGGGAATATAGCTGCAGAGAAGGCTGCTTCTTGAGGCACAGCTGTCTCTCAAACTGAATTAAGAGAAACAATTTAACACTACTTTTTTCCCAGTCCATAAGTAGTCAAGCCAAATCAACAAAAGTAAACAAAAAACAAGTAAATACAAAAAAACCCACACCAAAAGAAGTATGTTTATAGTACAAAAAATGAGAATGATGGAGAAGAAAATCAGGAGTTGTGACAATTATGGAAAAAAAGTAAAAGAAAAGCTTCAAAAAAGAGATTAAGCATATTCTGACAAATACACCTGAAGTGCATTTTATCTAGAAATACATAAGTCTAATACCTGAAGAATATTTCAATGGTTGTTGGAAAGAGGTACCTGTATTATTTTTTAAAAAGGTTCCATAGTAAATCTAAAAGAGTTAGAAGTTAAAACATCCCTGTTGGTCAGATTACAGACACATACCATTATACCATTAACATTGTTGTTATTGTGGGAGTACCACAAATACTCGTTAATGCGCAAAGGTGCATTGCTGCAGACTATCACATACAGAAAGATGTGATCCTACCCAAAAACAGTTTATGACAAAAATGAATGAGACAATTTTAATAAAGTAAGGGAACAAAAGGGTCAAGATTTTCTTGAGTGCCTTGGATGTGCATTTTAACTTAATAAAGTTTCAAAGTAAAAGTGGTGTTTGGGTTTTTTTTCAGTACGTATTACACATTTACACCACCATCAAAAAGCACAAACTGAGAGTTAAATTTTCACTGGCATTTGTAGGCAATAAAATTTACATCATCAAGAAAGGATACAAAGTGAGGATACCACAGTTCTTCGCTGTTGTTTCAGAAATTTCTCACAATTCATTAACACGAAGCACAGCTCATTTTCAGCATGTTCTTTTAACAAGTTTAGATATTTTCCATATCTAGGATAAAAAGTTAGAAACCAAAACTGTTTAAAGGTTAAATATATTATTTTTAATTCCTAAAAAGCAAGAACTCGTATTTAATAGGCCTGTGAAAGCTAAGCTGTCATAGCTTTGTTCATCACAAACATTAAGTGTATATATGCGTAAATGGTTTAATAAAATCCATTATGCTTCATCTAGGAAGGATACACACCAAATATTTGCTACTCTATGTTGCAATTCTCCACTTAAATTCCTTGTAGTTCAGTTTGAGAGACTGTGGTGGGGAAGAGCAAGTACTCTAACACGACTCGTTTTATTCAGATACGTTATTTAAAATTCCACCTAAGTATAGTCTATGAGTAATTAGTAGCATCAGAATTCAAATATTAATGCTCAAGGTAAGTCTGTGGAAGTACAGACATATTAGTTTTTCTTTCATCATGGCTCTGCAAATTACCAGCCAAATAAAATGTTTAAATGGCATATAACTAAGCTTAGCTAAACAGAACCATTTAGAGAAGTAATGTGAAGAAAAAAAAGACACATAACTCAGGATAATGTAATTTTATGGTAAATCTTACTAACAAGTTACAATTAGCCTTTACAACAATAAAGGTTAATAACCTATATAATCTGTAAAGATAATTTAATTATGCACTAATACCTTCTTCATTTTCCAAGTTAGAAGTCATTTTCTTAAAGATGGTCTTTAGAGTTAAATGGTATAAAGCACTGAGTTGACAGATTAAATATCATTAAAGTCATTCCATGAAAATCAAACAAATTCTAGAAATACACTTGGGAAATATTTTAATACCGTGTACCTGACTGTTATTTCAACACCAAGCTGCTGCACAGATGAAAGGCCTTCATTCTTCACATCTGCACCTGTGGCTAAAACAAAAGAAAAAATTTAATAAAGTAGTATGATAAATATGATTTTAACTGAATACTAATGTAAAGCTTCCTTTATGAATGAATACCAATTCTGAAGAACTGTTTCTTATTTGAAATTAGTTTAATAGTATTTGCAAAGGAAGCATGAAGAACCTGCATTCCTCTTACAGGTTTTTTTTTTTTAATTAAATTC
This sequence comes from Aegotheles bennettii, assembly GCA_013398125.1. Classification (NCBI taxonomy): domain Eukaryota; kingdom Metazoa; phylum Chordata; class Aves; order Caprimulgiformes; family Aegothelidae; genus Aegotheles; species Aegotheles bennettii. Next base: position 105,196 of record VZRW01008269.1, read on the forward strand.
TCTTTCTGTATAAGAAAACCTTCACTTTTAGTATGGTTATCATTAGTTTTACAGCAAGACGTAAACAAGCAACATCTTTTTCAGACCCATTTCTTAGTAGAGCTTTATCCATTCCGGCCAAGAAATGAGACAAAGCAGCATTTTCTGATTTACTTTCTTCCATTCCAGTGGTGGCCTTAAAAGTCTCCTAGCTGCAAAACCAACCTTATTAACAACAATTCTATTTTTATATGAATGTCAGAAAACTTTATAAGTGATGGATTTAAAAAATCCTGTATTTCTATGCATTGCTCTTACACAGTGTAATATATACTCCATTTTCCGCATTTGTTTAAATTAAAAATCTGTTAGACAAATTAACAAATCATCCATTAAAGCAACATCTGTTGTAGTATTTTCTCAATATTTTAAATTCTAAATGCAATTAAAAATGCGACACTGTTTTTCTCATGTATATGTATCAACTAAGATAACTAGCTCAGAAAAACTACAGTCTAATAAGATTATGAGTTACAAAGCTCAGGGCTTAAAACTTTAATACTACTTCTCTCAGACAAAAAACCAAACAAAACAGATAATAAAACAAAATAGATAAATAACTAGCAACCAATATAGTTTGTTAAAAAGGTAAATAATAGTTATGGCAGCAGAAGTTAAAATATATTCATGTAAGTGATTGATGTAAAAAATCTGATTAAGCAGACCACACATTAATTTGAGATGTGTTTTTTCTATAACCTTCTCCGACAGATAGAAAAATCAAACTGAAAGATTCCCTGACTACCCATTCAGGTAAACACTCGATGTTCCTGGTAAGCAAACAGGAACTAAGGTATTATAGATGAAATATTTACAGGTTAAGGGAGGAAATGCCTCTGGTTAGGAAGAAAATTTAAAGATAAAAAAAATAAAAAGCACTCTATGCAGCAAGTTGAAATTTTCTTGAAGAAAACAATACAGCAAAACTACGCTTAACATTGAAGCGATAAAATTCAGCAGAGGAAATATGGTAAGAAAAAAAATCCAAACACTGTATTGAGGACAATGATCTAAGTGTTGAGGTCATGAGAAATTAGCCTTGTACTTTTGACAAATACATTCATACATAAGAAAAATCAACTGCTCTTTGAGTAAAACATATATTCAATAATTTGACGGATTGAAATAGCAATCCCACAGAGAGGTTTTTCTACCCAAAGAACAGAAGTTCAAGTATCTTTTGCATAGGATACCAGCAACACAATATTTGGAAGAATACAGGCAAAATCCCAGTTAAACATTTCAGTTAAAAACTCATGAAGATGAGTGAAACAGTTCCTATCTTTTTATAGCTCCTGTTTCAAGTTACCTGCTTACTCAAGCTGCAATTACCACAGCAACAGTCAATTAATTTTCAAGTTCCTGTTTGCAATTGTGAAGGCAAAAGGCATACTTATATCCTAGAAACCATGATGGAAGACAAGCCAGGGGGAATTTGAATGAGTCAGCTATGAATAATGGCTAATTCAGTCCTGACACCACCATACCTAATGGCAGGGGAGAGGCAAGCAGTAAAACAACCTCTCAGCCATCAGGAAACCCTGCCTCCATTTTGTGGTGGATCCTCCTGTGGGTGGCAATGAAGAAGCTGGTATCCCAGTCCAGCAAGGGTGTAATAAGGAACAGTTGCATCACAACCCACAATCAGAGCCCAGTTTCCATTCTGTAACAGTTTACGTCTCTGTTGCAATAATTTCTTAGTTGCTGAAAATGATTTTCTCCTTATCAGTTTTCCTTTTGGTATTTTCCCTTGTACTGTGAAAGAACATAGAATTAACATAAAGTTTGGATTGAATAATAATTCTATATTATACTGTACTTCATCAAGGCAAAAACTCTTGCTTTTGTACACCACTGTATTTGATATAACCATAGCTCCATATACTGGGCAGTCAAGTTGCTGCCAATCCACAACTCACAGGGGGAACACACAAACTGTGGTTCTTTGTGCTGGGTCAAAAGTTTTGATTTTCCATTTTGTTTACCAATTAAAAGACTGGGAAGACTAGGCCTTAGAAAACTATAAAGTAATTTGGAATACACAAAGAACCTCTTCCCACTGATTAAAAACTGGAGCTAGACACCTTAAATGCTCAATTAAGCTTAGAAAATCGTTACTGTTAATAAGTGGAATATTGAAATACTGCATATTGCAATCCATAGATAAAAAGTTGACTGGCAAGCTTGCAGGATTATTTTGTAACTGTACTATTGTAATGATGCTCATACCTCTGATTTAATACACTGACTTTAATTTTCTACAAAACTCATTTGACAGGTATTTATCAATACACCTGAAATAACTAACTGCAACACAATGGGTTTCATAACAAAAAGCATCAACAGATCAATTTTCTAAATAAGAATGCCATTTATCTTCAAACAAAGGACAGAACACCTCTGTGAACTGTGAATTAGATAACAACATGATACAGCTCTGTGGCTATTATTAAATGGAATGAACAACATGCTTTGTCAGCTTCCTTTTTATTTAACTAATAAACCAAAAAATTCTATGTTGGTCAGGCATTTTACACTTCTTTCTTTAAAAATGTAGAACGTTGTTAAATAGAAATTAAGCCGAAATTAAAATAGTGACTTGAAGGATATCAGAATTCTCTAGAAGCTGATTTACAATTACAATAGAAAAATATTATAATAGAAAGTTGACTTTATATCTGATTCTAAAATGCATGAAAAGCCCACAGCAGTAAGTATGCACCATTTTAAAGTGTAAATGATACTTCATTTCTTTTTTTAGCCTTTTTTAGCCATACAACTGCTCTTTATACTAGCAAACTACCATAAACACTTCAGATAAGCTTATCATAAGTATTGGTATGTTTGCTCTCAAATGTGGGTTTTTTTTTTAAAAAAAGCCACTATTTAACACAATCTTGTTCATTCAAAAGAGAAAATGCTTCCTTTGAAATACCAAGGACTCCTAACTTCAAACAAATAAAACAAGAACACTACATGTGAAAAAATGTGCTATATCATCTTTTTCTACAATAAAGAAGTATTTCTTTTTATGATTTGATAATCTTCCTCTTGTTTCTACCTCTTCTATGGCTAGAGAACCATAGAAAGCCAAAAAGAGAGAATCAGGGCCTCTGCTGTTTGAGTGGGGTGGGCAGTGAGGGTAGGGAGCAGGGCAAAAAAAGGCAAAGAGGGCTCATTGAGCAACTTGTCCCACCTGGTTCAGTTAGCCTGAATCTGGGATTCATAGCTAGGGCATGCTTCACCACCATTGCCTATCTAGTCTTCATCTTTAAAGAGAAACAGTCCTGTGCATCCCAGATAGTTCCAGATGCAAATCAGGTGATCCTGGGAGAGGTGAGGATTAACAAGCTCTTCCCTTATTTATTTATTTATTACAGAACAAAACCTAATGATGGAAAGGAACTTGAAGGTTTTCATCTTGTGTCAATAGGAAAAGATGGACTGATTGTTTTTGGTGTTTATCTTCTAGGTCTTCCTGCAAAACTCTGAGCAATTGTAAACGTCAAAAGGTATTGGGGGAAATTGGAAGAACATGATGAAGGGAAGATGGGGAGCAATTCTTTAAGCACTCTTAGCGTTTCCTTGATTTAAGGTCATGACTGATCATTCATACCAACTCTGACCTTGCCCATTTCAAGCATCTCAATGGGCATTATGTCTCAAAATGCTTTGCAGCTGTCAGGAGAACAAAACCAGGCATCTTTGCATAATTTGCAAAGTCAATTACATATTATTATTAAAATCAATCTATAGCTACAAACAGAGTAAGTTAACTGGCATGCATAGTCCAGTAGTATTTTTCCTGATCAAACTTGTCTTCAGTCAACCTTACAAGTCATTTGAAAGTTTGCTTTCTTATTAATTTTCCCTCTTAATGTGAAGCAGCTTTTACATGTTAAGTCAGAAATTGGGCTACATTGCATTCATACTGAAGTGACAGGATGCAAAGCTGAAACGACTTTATGGCATATTTCATACAACTTGTATGGTCTTTAGGTAGTAATTAATTTATTTCCCTGTTTAACTGCTGTTACTCCAAAGAAACTACTAGGTTTCCTTCTATGTTAAGTGAAGAAAATGACTAAAGCTGTTGCTGACATTATTGATATAGCTTTTTCACTTACTGGTGCCCAGGCCAAATGTTTTTATGCTATATAAATAATTTTTGCAAAATATTAATGAATGTTAAATATTAACTTCAGTGATGGTAAGAAAGATTAGTGTGTTCCACCCATACAAAGAAAACTTGATTCAAAGGAACCATGTAAGTAACAATACTGCTAACAGTCAAAAATCCCATGATAGCCAGAGCCATCTGTGTGCTTCCCACAGATGCTTCAAAAATCTTGAAAATATCTAGTTATTTTTGCTATCAGATATCTAGTACTTGGCTTTGTTTTTTTTGTTGTTTTTTTTTTAATTGTTTTGGTTTGTGAGTTTTTTTGTTTGGTTGGTTAGTTGGGTTTTTTTAAACAAAAAAGCAGGTTTTTACTTACTCTTCAGCAGGTACCTAAACATCGACACTGTCAGTGGGCAGGTGCCCACGCAGTCAGCATAGAACTCCGTGTTTTGTCAGTACCTATCCTGTCTCCTTCTGATGTCCTTCTGAAAGTTTTCTATTTAAAAAAAATATTTGGAGTTTGGGCAGAGCAGAAGTCATAAATTTCCCACTATATTCTCTTCTGCCATTTTGCTACCATTTTTTGATGGTGTCATCTCCTCCACCATGAGAGTGGTGGTTATCTAGAGCACTTCTGACAGACTTTATCTCATATTCTTTGTTAGAATTGTCTATAAAAGAATCTTATTTCAAATAAAAGTATTATTACTGTTGGATATGAAATGTGGATGGAGACAATGTAAACAAGATTCAAGAATAATTGCTGAAGAACATTGTTGGTCTCTCATCAGAGCTAGGTAATCTCATGTGCAATTCCACATTGACTATTGAAAGTATCTGTTGTATCATCAGTACGCTTGACATAACAATAAGAGATCAAAATATTCATATCTAGAACAACTTCTTTATGTATTGGTCATCACAAATACTCAAGCTATTTTTGGCAGCAACATCATTAAGAATGAACCAGTTACATATAAACAGGCAAAGGGCAAAATGCTTTCTGCTAACAGAATCTTTAAAGTGGGTACCCATCTTTAAAGAAATGCCTTCATCAAATGATGCAGGAAGATGAGAAGAATGCCCTTCCTTCTCCTTCTCTTTCACCCCAATTTGGGGTTGTAGCCCTCTGTTTCTCATTTGCTACTCCTTCTGATCAGCTCTATATTAATAGCTTCCCATTGCCGTTTTTAAAATTTCTCAGCTCATTACTGGATTCACCTAACTCTCACAAGATTAAGAGCTCGTTAAATGGTAGAAGGTTCCCGTAAGATTTTGTTCAGATGGAGAAGTAAGCCTCATCTAGAGAAAGAACACACCATGACATTGGAGTTTTACGGCCAAGACCCGAAATCCCCGAGGTTCCATCCCTTTGACAATGAATGGCAGAGCTGTTTCAGAGATAAAGTCCGGTGGAAATAGAGAACGAAACTGAAAGGTCACCTGCACAAACAGAGCTACTGAAAAAAAATCAGTTGATCTTGTAAGATTGTAGCATTCTCAAATTTGAACAATCTGCAACAGATGGCCGGGATCAATTAAGAAGTCCAGACACCAAAATATTAGATGACTCTGCAACTCGAGTTCTTTGAGAAATGATTTTGTTGGAACCTTGAGAAAACTAACACATTTCCACAAAGTATTTATGCTACAGTAAACTGGAATTTGTTAACAGGAAGAGCAAGTGGTTATTTAGGAACTTTGTATCTCTAATGCGTAATGCCTATTTTACCACTATAGCAAATTTCAATTTCTAGCCATCCTATTGCCTATTACAGCTAGACAGCAATCATTAGTTTTTTATTTTATTTTTTTAAAGAAGAAAGAAAAATAAGAGCAAACTATAAAGTATTAATTCTGGAAAAGGGGATGGACAGAGTTCATTAACATTTAATGTACATATTGTATGCTATTTTACCCATCTGAATCCACATCACAGCAGTATCATTGCTGCTAGCTGAAAGTAAACTTCAAGTAAGATTTGTGTTACTGTTTGTAATTAAACAGTGCAACTGAATAGTGGCTTATCAGATATTTTTTCCTTCTCTTATCTTAAAAATGATAACAACCCAAACTAATTTGATTTTTCCATTATTTGCAAATTTTATAATAGACTGAAATCCTGAGGGATTTCACAGCAGATGGATGACTGTGTTACTCTAATTACAACTACCTATGGGTTTAGAAAGCTGTCATTTTTTAAAGTAATTTCTCATTTCAAGAAACATGATAAACACTGAATATCTATGCACTGCACTAAATCCACTTTTATGAAAATTGTGGCGTCTCTTCATTAAAATCAAACAACTATTAGAGACTGTTTTTCAGTTCCTCAGACCCAAACTTATTCAAGAGAATGGTGGACACAGGCAATTGCCAAATGCAAGTTTGGTTTACTTAGACATGCAGCTAGAAAGAAGAATCTGCAATGTAGTTTACCTTCTAACAACTCATTAGCTTTACCTAATTCAGAAAAATGTCTCTACTATAACAGTAGTTTTAGGATTTAGCTTAGATAGTGCTTACATATGTGTATGGAAAAGATATTGTGAAATAACATGCCATTCAATAATTAACTGTTCTTGGCAAAATTCCAACCCCTCATACACATTAGCAGAAAACCCTGGGAAATGTATACAAATCTGATCAACCAAAATGTATACAAATCTGATCAACCATCATTCAATCAGTGAGAGACCTAATTTTAAGTAAATAAGGTCTGATAAAGATTTAATTGTGTTTTGTTAGTCCCTTCTGCACAAACATAAGAAGCGTAATACAGACTTGGGTTCTCAAAGTTCATTCCTTATCTTCATAGGAATGCCACGTTGTATGTTTTATGATGTAAAAAAAGAACCTGAAAATTTAGCTATGCAACAGATTCTTACAATCAAGTCCTTTTACTGTTCCAGAGTAGAGTATAATCATGAATTCAACTTTAGAGCCAGGCTTTTGTTTCACTTTCATGTCTATCAGTATGAATTTATTGGTCTAAACCATTTCCCTGGACAACACACATTCCTACACCAGTCTGAAAGAGGTGCTATGAAATTTTAGTAAATATTTTCCCATAAAACTTAAAAGAAACCCTTCATGAAACATACGCTGTTTGTCTGAGCAAACACTTTCAGCACTCTCCTGGAAAACTCTTACAAAAAGAGGCTGTGATAATGGTGTAGCTGACAGGGAAAGAAAGCATTAAAACAACTCCAGCCCTTTGCCTGTTTTGACATCAATTTCTTATCAACAGACTACTCACTATTCTTGAGAAGGCTTCTCAGTCTCTCATTTCCAAGCTTGTCTTCATTAAAGCACGTGGAGTATCAAAAGCATTTGCAAATGAAAACTCTTCACTAGTCACCCCTTTAAATTTTGGAGCTTTTATTTGAGAACCGAACAGGCAAACTTATCCAGAATTAATGTCCAATAGTGCCTGTATCAGACTGGATGAAAAAAAATACTCAGAAAATATCAAAAGGAATGTCATACACACTGGGTTGTTTTATCATGAAAAAAAAAATCTTCAAGCTCAAGAAAAATCAAGAATTGAGCCTTTATTTTGCTTCTGTATCTATTCTTCTGAATTTTCTGTTCTAAAAGATTAATTTAATGCATGCAATTGTCACAGGATTTTAAAACCTGGTGTTTCTTCAAATTGGCATTAAATTTTAGGTAACTAATGTAGTGTTTTTGCCACCTCCAACTAATCAATGGTGAAATCATGGTTCATGCTGAAATCAATGAAACAGAAGATCCAGGTTCAACCTTCCTGAATGTGTTTTAAATCCTAGCTTTGACCAAGAGGTAGAGAAGAGTGTGTTGCAATTAAGGTACTTGACATCTAAGTGAACAGAGTATGGACTACTGCTTCCCTTCATTCGAGTTCTTCCACTCTGGATGGAAGCACTTAGCTGTTATGGTTAAGAAGCAGCAGGCTGCTGTCTTTGCTGGGCAAGGCATCCATTTGAAGGTTGCACAGTTAGGTGTATGTTCCTCCTCTAGTTAGTTTTTGCCTTATTCAAACTAAGTGGGTTTTCCTGTTTTTCTAACAGGAAACACTAAGATAACCTTGAAAAGTTAGGTCTGCGCCCTATACCGTTCTCCAAAGAAATGTGAGATCAGCATTCCCCAAGACAAAAGAAAACAACATCAGGGCCTTCCATATCATTGGAGAACGTGTGATACTTTGAACTGTGACCTAAAAAGAGAGATGTACAAAGAGGAGCAAGAGGACCAATCTTGGTGTCAAATAAATAATTTACGTCTTGAAGCTATTACGTGGGCTTTTAAAGGAACTATTGAGATCCTAATTTGAATTGAGAAGTATCATAAATATGTAAACAGCAAGTCTTATGAGTCCATGAAGATATTTTTGTTGCTCATCATGCCTCCTGAGAAGTTGAAAAGTAAATGACAAACTAATGCAGGACAAGAAAAATCCCTTTAAGGATCTTTTAAGGAAAAATAGTGACAGAAAGACCTGCCACTTCAGCAACTCTTCATTAAGCAAAGAGAGAGACTTTCAAATAAAATTAAGATTATTCTGTTAGCAAGCTTTCAGAAGGTAAAGGCTACTACATAAAAGAGAGAGATCCTCTAAATTACTAAAGGGTTTTTATGCTTTGAAACTTCAAAGGCAAGTCTGAAGTCTCCAAGGACACTGTATTTGCATCCTATGGATGTGAGAATAAAATATCAGTATAAATAACAGATTCTTCCCAAAGCTTGTTTGGTTCTCCAGAGTTAGTGGCAAAATAAGTACTCTAAATGACTGAACTACAACCTAAGAGAAAAGTCCTTGACAGATAGTAAAGAATGAAAGTGCATTTTCCAGCAGATATTAACAATGCTTCTAAATCTTTTAATTTTGCAAGTGCTTCAATATATTAAAATGTATTACTTTACACTCTGAATAAATTATCATTCATCCTTTATTCTTGGCTGTAAGCATGACATCTGTATAAAACTAACACTCAGATTACTCTGTCAACAAAAGCGGTTCTTTAGTACATATCTTTTAATGCTATATAAATTGCATACCTTTAGGTTGATTATATAATATGGGGCTTTCAAAAAGTGAGCCAGGTTGCTTACAGCACCTTAAATGTTTATGCCACCAGCTTTGCAAATCATTCCATAATACGCGTCGACAAATACTTTGAATCATACCCTCACCTGTTCTGCATCTCCATTTTCCACTACACATACAGAAGTGTAAAAGCCCTTCAAAAATATTTACTTGTACTGTTTACTCAAGCACATCATCTTTTGCTGCAAAGTGAGGTATTTGCCACCAGTTAAGTAATGAATTTCTGAGCTCTTAAGGAACATTTTGAACAACCCCCAAAATGCTATGGACACATTTGAAAGTAAAGTAATTAAATATGAAGAGGCTGCATGGCAATAAATTCTTATGAAACTGACCTTCATAGTTTCCCGTGCTGAAATAACAATCCAAGTGGCTTTCAGAAAGATGTGACACAAACTTTTCAATTAATTCTGCCAAAACTGCAAAAAGTAAAAACTCATTAAAACATTAGAGGCAATGAACAAAATGTAGAACCACATTACCTAACAAAATTACAACATCTGAGAAGCTAAAGCTATTTGAATTCCTGCATGTTTATTCATGGTTTTATGGGGGAGCAATTCAAAGCATGCATTGTGCTTTTGCATCCTAACACTATTCCTAACTTAAATTTTAATAGCTTTACTGAAAATAAGTTCCCTGTAAATGGAAAGAGAATCCCATAATATCTTTATATCCTCCAAGGATTACTTCAGAATTTGTTATACGGTTTCAATATGAAATGAAAATTAACTATAATTAAACTATATCTTATCACATTTGTCTGTGCATGTAGTCAGGAAAGGGAAAAACAACCACCACCAACAACAAAAAAAAACAAACACAAAAAAACCCCACAACCAAGAAACCCAACAACCCCCACACAACAAAAAATCCACAGCACTCCAAAAATGTTGCTCATAAAAGTAAATGAAGTTTTAAGGGCTATTTTTAAAAAAAACTGGTATAAAAGCACCTATGCCATCACAAGATAAAAATTATTTTATTAAAATTAAGCAACAATAGCATTTCCTTTTGGAAATTCTGTATTTTATGATGATCATAATGTTCTTATTCAGTTCTTGCCATGGAACTTTGAGTCTGCAGATACTGCACATCTGGTCTCTACATAGGAAATCGTACCTCCAACCTTAACAGGATGTTAGCCAGAAAGTTAGCGAGAACTCTCAATGACAGATCATTAGCAAAAGTTGTTCCTCATTCCTCAGTTCTACAAGTATGAGGCTCCTGTAACTGAGCACACTACCACCTCACAGGGTTAAACAAAGGAGTCAAGGAAGCCTTAACGCATACTGCACGAAGGAAGCCCATATTGAGAGAAATCTTATTAAAAATTTAAGGTAGCAACAATGAACATTTTTTATAAGTAAATGCTACCCTAGAACAGCTGCTGTTGTCATGATAAACAGGACTTAAAGAACAGTGATATAACCTTCTTTTCACAATAATGCAAAGGAAGGGAGTGTATTTAGAGAGTAACGAGTGCAGCTACCCATGGAATTTCCTATTTCAAGTCTGCACATTACCGTATCTTCAATTACACTGAGGCAGCACCTCAATTTAATAGCTGAAGCTTCAGCCCCTGGTCCCCCATTCTTGCAGGTAACTCCATACACGCGTATGTGGTTTTGCTGGTTTTAGACTGAGTAATTCCACTACACCAATCTCAGCTGAGAGCTCCACAGTTATAGCAGCATAAGTGTAAGGCATTAACAGTCTGTGGTGGTGCTCGCATGCAGAACACTAGAAAACTCTTGACTTAGCCTTGTTGACAGAAAAACTAACACAGGAAACTGCAGTGCAAGCTCTTTTATGAGTGAGGAGGAAAAAGGCAGAACCTCCACCTGATGCTTGTGCCAGAAAAGTAATGAAGAAAAAGATATCATAAAGACAACTAACACTTCTTCCAAACATTTTAAGCTAGAATACTGACATTAAATATGACCTTTTTTTCTTGGTTAGTTGTCTAAAACACTTACAGAAATCCATTTACACTGAACGAGTCCAAAAAAGTTTTTAAAAGGCAGTTTTAGTAAGAATATGTTGATGGGTAGGGAAGAGGGGAAAAGAAGTTTCACTACAACAGCTAAACACAGCTTCACAGTTAGAGTAGCTAACTCCAACAGTAACAAAATTAATTTTTCATTGCAAAGGACTACTAAATCAAAACAAAAAAAATAATACGTGTAATTTATATTCTTATGCATTTTTATGGCTAGAAGAAACTGCTAATTAAACATAATATAGCTATTTTTAATCATGGTTAGGAAACCACATGGGGCTAGCAAAAAGCAATTTATTTTATAGAAGAGTAATAGTTTATTAGTTTTATGAGAATAAACAATATCACTAATCTTCACTAATGTGTAGTGGAATTTGGTCCGTGAACAACATACCAAATATTTGTGTAAAATAAGAAAAGGTGTCTATACCTGGATCTGTTGATAGCAAAAAGCAGAAATTAAACTTAAAATTTGTAACTAGCTGTATATTTACTGTATGACTGCTAATATTGTTAATATTGAAATATGCCATACTATAATAACAAACAGGAACTATTTGAAAAAGACTAAAATGCCACATAATTCAGAAAATTTTAAAACAAGTCAGAACACATTCCTTCTTTCTGTTGGAAGGCATCCACACACTTGACCTAGCAGCTGGATATTTCAGCTCAGAGCTTGAGTTAATGGGAGAAGTGACAGGTCAACTGCTAAGCAATTTTTTGAAACTCTAGCACTAAAGTGATTTACATCATTTGAAAGTACTTATCTAAGTTCCTATCAGGATCTTTGCACAGCTTTTAATCAAGTTTGAGAGAGCAAGACACACACAAGTTTATCAAAACAAATTTGGTCAATACACAAATTGAGGTTTTCACAGGACACTGTCTCTTCCAAAAGAATGTCCATGTGAAATGACAAGCAGTTACTTTATTTTTTTTTCTTTTAATACCAAATCATTTAGCTACCATGTGGACCCTCCCTGAAAATCTTTATAAAGGTGGAAACTGGCTCAATGATTTTTCATTTAACTGAAAAAGTAGACAAAAGAAATTTAGGCAAGTTTGTTGTATAGTACAGTCAATATTGTTGTAAAAGCCCACATTTTCATGCAGAGGATATGTTCAGAGATAGAGATTTGTGTTGTGGCCTACCAACTTGGTGAGAATATTGATTTTCTTAAATTATGGTACCTTGGCTGTATTAACATTGAAGTCTTTAAGAGACTGCCAATTACCTCATACAAATTTAATCCACATAACCAAAATAAAAAGAATTTGAATAAAGGAGTATGTAATCATATACAAAATAAATTAAAGGGTTTTAAAATTCCCTAAATGACTGCAGTATGCTCATAAAACAGCTGAATTCCTGCAGGATGTATTTTTTTCTTCTTCAGGAACTTATGTACAAAAGAAACGTAATCAAAATGGCTTCTAAATGGCTTAACAAGACTAAAGTTAGTCAAATCTTCTTTAGCTGGACCTAATGAAGACTGAAATTTAAATAATTTTCCCCTTAAAAGAAGGAATATCATGTTAGTAATGGCTCTAAAAATCTAGTATTTCATTCGCTTTGAATCCAGAAGATCCTTTTCATCAAAAACTAAAGTACCTATTACCTTTACTTCTATATATAGGAAGAGTGGTGATAACTGAGATACCCTCCTTGTTTTGATTCTAGTAGCTGTAAAGTATACCTTGATATAAGCCACATTTACAATGCCTGATTAGGTTCTGTTGATAAACTGCCAAAGTTTAGCGTTTTGTTCCGCTGAATAAAAAAAAAAGACAGTAACACACAACAGTCATACCTACTTAAAATACCCATCTTTCTGGTTCTTCATCCAGTGGGGAAAGTTCTGCAGTTACGTTCAACTTTTTGCAGCAATTGCTAAAGGCTGTAGCACTGAAATGTAACAAACAGTGACACTTCCTCAAAGGATCTTAATATTTTTCGTCAGCATGTTTTGACAGAGCTACCTCAGATGATACAGAGCTCACAAAGTATAAAGGGACTGCAGAACACTGTGTTGATCATAACCACTCTGTTTCATTAACCATTCTGCTTGTAAAAAATGAAGAAAAATCCTGTGTTTTCCAGTAAGATCTCAAATGCAATTTTAAGAGCTGCTATGGTTTTTGTATCCTTGAAGTCATCAGTAGTTGCTGAGACTAACAGAATAACTGCCTGAAGACGAAAATTACCTTAAAAGATAAGCATGCCTCCCACATGTATTTGTTTGCTTAAGAGAGAACAAAAAAGAGAGGTAAATTATTAGGCCCCAGATTCCTGGGGGAGATACGCCACAGAAACTCTGAATGACTGCATGGAGCAGGTCACTTCAGCTCAGTTTACTAACCCTATCCTTATTCAGATATGAATATAAAGCTTGAGGAGAACAATTAGGATCTGGGGACTGATTACCTCTCAATTATGAAGGAAAGAATGTTAGCATAAAATTACATGATCTCTGCAACACCCTCAATTTCTGTTGCTTGTAGTTTAAAGTCTCCTATGAGAGGAGAAGATTAAAGGTGTTGAATCTGCGTAGACAGGAAAGAGATTAGCTGTTGACACAACACTAACTAGAAGCAGATAAAAAGAGTTGCTGGGGCTGAAAACAACAGAAATGCCTTCTGCAAAACCTGAAGGATGAGAAGGGGGAGACAACTGAAAAAAGCATGGATGAAACAGTCAAGCCAAGATCACTGGGTCAAAAAATTAACTCCCGATCATGTGAATGATTTGAACTTGCAATATACTAAGCTTAAATTCATAAAGCCCGATAATGTTCTATATAAATCTAAGCTATTTCTCAGAGTTGATTTGCCTGTTTCTCTTCCTACCAAGGCCTAGATGCCAATACACAGAAAGCTGTTACCTAGATGCACTAATGATTTTTCAGGGAGGCCACAAGCATTGCAAAGAGTAGTCCAGAAGAAGGCAAGACAACCTGATCAAGGGTTCTATCTGTGTTTTTCTATCTGAACTAAGTGAACCAAAGACATACGCAAAGATGCTCAAACACAAGCAGCTATATCCCTGGCATCCACAATTCTGTGGCAACTTTATAGAAGAACAGCTTTGTCTTAGTTTATTAAGCTCAGAACAACAGAATGTAGAAGCTGGTTGTCTACAATATGATATGCTTTTAGATGACCAAAAAAAATCCCACACTTTTAGTCCCGCCACACTAAAAGACATAGAAACCTGAGGAACGTTTGTATTTCCTTTTAGCAGTTCAATAACACCATTCAAAACTGAATCTTGATGTTTGACCATGGAAATTACTTCAAAGCTACAGTCAGAGCCAATGTTAGCAGAGAAAACACCAATCTATGGATGAAGAGTGACACTCCCAAAAGTAATGGAATACCATAGCATTTAGCACAAAAACACTGATCGAGTCAGTGGGATGGTAATCAACAGCAAAAGAGTGAATTAGAGATACTGATACTACACACATTGCTCAAGAATTTTCTGATAGAGTTCAAGCAGGTTCTATAGATTTGGCACCTGGTAATCTTGAAAACGGATCACAAAATAATTTTTTGTGATCACTCAATACATTCTACACTGTAGAGTCATTGAATCCAATGTTGTCCTTCCTGATTATGTTCTGGTTGAACTACTGTTAATGTTAAACTCCCTTAGAAAGGGCCCAGTACAGGATATGTAAGTATGCATCTTTGTTCTGTAATCCTTGGAGTCTGCTTCATCTACAAGTTTTGATTTCTTGGGATCTGGACAGAGGCCTCTTGGTCCTCTGAAATTTGGGAAAGATTCCCATGCTGCAAAAGATATATATCAGCACAGCTGTTTGTCATAAAATTGTTTCAATTAACATGATGTTGTCTCAAACTACACAGCTAGCAGATATTTTGCTGTTTCTGAAATATCTCCAAGCAGATATGTTGCATTTGAACAGCTTTGTATCCCCCTTAAACTACCAGTACTTATACTTAGTTTATAATATTACTATTCTTTTTTATGGTATTTTTATTTATTTATTTAGTGCTTCATTATGCTATTCTGTTTCTATTTTCATACTTTACTTTTTTGTGTGGCTTGTGAAAGCACTTGCAGAAGTCCCTTCGAGGTTTAACAATTCCACAGATACCTTTTTGCTGACTTTCAGTCCCAGTTCCAGCTCAGCTGGAAACAGTTATTTAGAAGCAAGCAGAATTTTTTGCTTTGGGTTAATAAATCTTAATAACTCTCTTTAATTCCTTATTCTAGCTTCTGGTACCTCCAACAAAGTTACAGAAAACAACTTACACAGGTTTTAAGGCTGTGTAGGGATAACTACAAAGCATAAAAGGAAAGATTTTAATTTTGTAAGCCACCTACTTTAGAGGTGTGACCTGTTTTTTTGTAAAAATGTTTTTCAACAAATAATTCCTTTCAGATGTGGAAGACAGACTAACAATTTTCAACAAAAAATTAATATAATCCAAGAAGAGATCAGTCTAGAAAATATGTAGCATTCAAATAAAACTGATTTTACAAAGACTAAATTATTTGTGCTTCACAATATACAACATCAATAAAAACCCTCACTGAACTACTAGATCAGAGCCGTGCAAGACAAGTATATATTTTTCTATCGAAATTGTATATTAAGTTATTTTAATTTTTTCTTTTACTAGCAGAAGCTCATATGAAATGCATTTCAGTTCTTTTCTTTCTGAATGGTTATGAATCACTATTTCTTCACCTGCTTCACAAAACTGTCTGAATTCATGCATTTGTGGACATGTATGATTTAATGTACATTATATGTTCACACATGCATTATATACAAATACCTATGTATTCTGTCTACACACAAATTCTTCCAAAAGGAAGGTGACAGCTCTCAGTACTTTACAATCACCTAAGACTACCGAGTCAAGCTTGTTTCAAACAAGCAATAAGAGCAGAAAGCTCTGAGAATTTAGAAACATTCAATAATTATTTACTTTAACCACATTACACAAATGACAGGTTTCTTATTCACTATTTTAATATTAAACCAGTTCCTGTATAAATTACTTCCTTAAGGCTTCTGAAAGCACCCTGTCACTTTTATATCACTATATAATTCATCATGAAATTCAGGTCTCTTATGTAAAACAAACATGCTGGGTTATTTTGATCCCATATGGAAGAGACTCCATCTGTATTCACTGTCCGTTGTATTAAATGCTTACTCAAAGAATTTAAAGTGAAACCTTTGGCATCTGTAAACAAGTTAGAGTATGTACTGACCATCTGACCATAATTAACATTCTTACAGAAATTAAATCCAGCAATTTCTGAAAACACCTAGCTTTTTTATTGCTACAGAAGTTCGTATGACATTACAAGTAAATTATTATGTGTAATTTCTGATGATTTATGCCATATCACTGTTTTTGTTTTGGCTGATTTGTTGTTTTAATTGATATATACCAATGTGTATGTATGAGCACACTCTTCACTAGAAAACACATATGAAAATGACAAAAAACCTGCATGATTGGGTTTCTTTACGTTTAGCATGGCTTAATTCTGAAATTTTTTACTGAAATTGGCCATTAATATAATTTCCCAACCTGTCTTAAAGTCATTCCCTGATCTCTGGGAAATGTCTGTTTTCTCTCAGGCTCTCTTTTCCATTTTCTCAGCATCTCAGTAATGGACCCTTTAGAGATCTGAAACGAAGACTTACATTTGAGACCTCTTTTTATGTCAAATTTCATTGAAAATCGCCAACATAGAGGGATGATGGCCATAAAGAGAGTGAAACAGGACATGAGGTATAAGTGTTGTTTTCTCAGGAAAATCTCATTGAAATAGGGATATTTCAATAATCTCTATTTGTGAGTAATCAATAAATGCTACACTATACAGTCATTGAATCCAGCGTTGTCTTTGCTGATTAGGTTCTGGTTCAACTGCTGATAATGTTAGTCTCCCTAACCAATACAAATTTATTGACTACTTGGATAGATAATGTAATCCTCAATGAAACTTTAAAGAACGCTTGCTTGCTAGTGGCCTTCTGTTTGCTTGCTTTGTTTAAATCAATAAGTCATACTCACTTGTTCCACTGATGATATCTGGTCTGGCTTTCATGACTTTGCAGAACTGTTTTATACAAATTTCTGTCCAACCAGTTTGCTTCTCTGGAGTTTTTAAGAGCGATAAGAGCTTATCGACGTCTTTATCTAGAAATGAAAAATGAGTTATTCTGCAATTATAAACTTTGCTCTTTTTTTTTCTCTTTTTTTAAAAAAAATTTCCTTTTAAACTTAATATGTAAGTAGTGAGAAGTTACTACTTAGAGTACTACAGAAACATGTTGATGCATTCAGAAACTAGATACCATTTCACTGAAGAACAGGAAAACTCACAGCTGAGAGTCTTATCATTGTCTGGTATGTTTGGAAGACCTTATACCTTAGGAAAAAAAGACTAAATATATATCCCTTATCCTATGGTAATTAAACTGGAGAAGAAGTCCTAAAGCTGATGAAATTCTGCTTTATACAGAACAGAAATATTCATTCTACTTACTGCTAGGTTTTTAACATGTAAGACATTACTGAAACACATTTTCTAACTCCCCTAGAGTTATTACTCCCCTGTCCTGAAATTATAAGAATTGGAAAGACATTTTAAAGAAAATAGCTTGGTATTTCCATGTAATTTCACCACTTTAGGAATCTAAAATAGAAAAGAGAGGCAAAGATCCTCCACTGAGTATCATTGGTTTAATAACAAAACTGTGAGGTGGCAGCACTATTCTGTACAACATGAAATGAAGCACGATGAGACAGCAACATAACAGTGTTGCACAGAAAAATTCTGCTTCTTTCTGTAAGCAGGTTTCCTTCAGATGCTTCCACTGTTGACATACATTATGGCATATACGTGTATGGCTTCAGGTTGCTAGGTGTACCTACCGAGTAAATTCTGTGAAAATACATTGGGCTGCCCATGCTACGAAAATTCTTGTAACAGCTTTGCTGATAATCTCCAGCGATTCCCAACTTTAGCACAAGGACTTAAAATTGGGACAAAAGGTTACACTAAAAAGTATACTTTTGCTGTCACTGAAATGTAACCTTGAAAGTTTTGTGTTAATATTTAGAGAAAGTTAGAACTGAGTGTTCTAAAGAATCCAGGTGCACATGCTTCAGCCCAGGGCCACAGACTCTTTGTTCAAGCTGACAGAGGCATCAACAGTATAATTCAGGCATTTTCTAACTTTTGAATGCCTGACTTTTTACCTTAGCACAATTAAAACGCAGTCTTTTCATACAATTGTTATACATGAGCCACAAATGTACCAGATAATATTTTCCATTTTATGTTCAGCTTGTTTATCAAACTTGCAGAACAATTTACAAAATGATCTTTATGAAGATTCCTTTTAAATGCAAAGGAAAAATTTCAAAGATTGCTCCTTACTGTTACTTTTACCCTGTTATTAAAGACACATTCTCTCATTACAATAGGGAGACATGCCCTCAAAATTAAAATTTCTATTGATCCAATGACAAAAGGACAGTAAATACATTCTCTTTTCTCTTGGCTAAAGGTGATTTTTTTTCTGTAAGTTAGAGGAAATTACACCTACTTTACTGATTTTCTAGAATAAAATATCACAGGCTGAGGCAGTACATTTCAAAACTAGCTGAGTCTCAAAGAGATTTGAAAACAGAAGAACCATAGCAACAAATGTAGAACCAGCATGTTTAATCATACATGAAAATGTTACATTGGCTTTAAACATGATGTCTGTACTTAAAGCCTTAAAATTTTTTTCTTTAAATCTTCTGCAACCAAAATGTCTACCTTGGAATTCACACTGAACAGTAAATATTAGCAAGCTACCACTATGCATGATGGCACAGCACACTGAACAACATATGCAAGGTAGCGATTAAAAGAATGAACACATGTGCTTTGGTAAAAAGGAAATAATTTCCCATATGCAAGATTTGTAAAAAGTATTAACATACTGGGAAGGGCTGACTGTTCAAATTCTGTTTTTCTGAAGGCAGAACAAATTTCAAGTTCAAATGCCAAGTCATTTTATAAAGTAATTTTATGTAAGAGAAAACTGATCAAATCCAGTTTTCTAACAGAAAATCATGACCCTACAAAATGTAGACAATTAATTAGACTGCCTCTCCTCAGGCAACTTGGTTCCCAGAGTACTTGATGCTGCTTATGAAACATTTTCTGGTCAACTTCAGGGGAAAAATAAAGGTGGTATCTGTAATAAGGTAAACTCACATGCACTCACTTCAGTTGTGTGCAAACACTTTGCTATGGGGTCATGCAGCTCTGTCATTATGAAAGGATCATAGCCCCTACACTGCTAGTAGTACTACTACTAACTATTCACTAAGGTGATGAAGTTTCTTCACACCTTGCAAACCCTCCTGTGTTCTGTTCCTACATTGGAAAAAAAACACTAGAGAAATTAATTCTGTCATGAAAAGAAACTTCTGATTAAAAATTCAACTGTTTTAGACAGTCTACAGCTATTTGCTTTTAAAAAAGCTGATTATAGTAACTTAATTATTATAATTAATAAGTATTCCAAATTAATTAACGTGAAATTCCTTTGTCATCCTCAAATAACTAAATCCTCAGTTAGTATCTTTCCAAAATAACATGCAATGGTGCTTAGAATAGCTTACATGACTATGAATTTTTTTTTTTAAGAAATGCCAGAACTGCTGAAGGAAGTGAAGAACAGAAGGTGAGGGAACAGAATATTAATAATAAAAAAAACAGCAATATAAAGAAAAGAAAAAGTGAAGAAGGAAATTAGTAAGACCTTTCTCTTCTAATGGTAGTGAGCTTTTAAATATGCTCAATCATAACAAGAAATCACACCCTAACAGTGTGATTGAAGAGAATCTTATGTCAATTTAATTCATCTACTGTGGTCTTGCCTTCTTCCTCACATGAAGTTATATTTTGTCATCCCATCCCTTCCTTTGTGCTAGCACTGGTTCCTTTGTGTAACCTTGTCAAAAAACCCTATGTTTACTAGTTTATGAAGCTAGCCATGGAACTGCACTATAAACAACCTACAGTTACCTGCATGTATGAAATCTGAACCACTGCACCACAACTTTCTGCAAGTTTAAACTGATCTCATTCCCTAAAAGATGCTGCTTTATAATTCCTCAAATAATTCTTCAGCTAGCTTTCATGTCTGAAGTGGGTAAGACCTAGTAGAATTCATAAACATTTTAGGAAAGGTCAGAAACGCCACAAGCCTTTTCTCATCTGTGTTTTGTGATGAAAGTCAGTTTTTGTGACTAAGAAACTAAGATCTGCAAATCCATGTGTATCTTATTCAAAATCTTAATCAAAATTATAAATAATGAATAACCTGACTACATTATATTTGACTACTACATTAAAAAAAATCCGTATAAGGTTATATATTTTAGGAAAGCCCATGTACATTTCTGATAGAGCTGTCTACTTATTTCTCTTTCATCTTTAATGAAATTCAGTGGAGTTCTTAAAGAGTGGAAGACAATAGGCTCACACATGAATACTGAGCATAAAATAAAAAGGAGGTCATGTCAAAAAAGTTCAGGTGAGGAAGACATTTATGTGAAATTATAAGGGATAACAGGAAAGCTAATATAGCTGGTTCTTTGACATAGAAAGTTCTAAAAAAAGTTTTACAAAAGAGAGATAGCTAGTTTCAGGCAAAAATCAAAAAAACCCATGGCTGGAAAGAAATCTGATTTATATAAAAAAAAACAAACCACAAAACAGAAACATAGCAGCATGTTCCCATTCAAGTTAGAGTGTAAAGCACAGAACTCAGAGAACAGTAACCGAGATAAAACATCAAAAGACTTTAAGAACATTATCATAGAAGATTTTTTGGTAGCAATTCTGGACTGTATGAGTCAGGAAGAGAGTAAGATTAATGAATGATGGGGTGCCTATGTACACAGGAATGCTAAACAGTGAATATATTATTGCAGAACAATTACGGACACTATTCTTCAGTAACACCCATCACCAAATGTCGTAATTGCAGAGCTAGGAAAAAAAAAGGAGAATAGATTTTCTGTGCAAACAGAAGAGTGAATATTACAGTTTAACACAGTTCTAAAAATTTTAACTTTTCATAACCTACAGTGTAGTTTATATTACAAGTAAAAAATATTTTTAATAGTTGTTTTCTGAATAACAAAGGACTATACCACTCTTTGAAAACCACTTTTATAGTTCTTCCTCAAATTATCTTACTGAAATAATAACTGAACAATTAAGACAAAAGAACAACAACAGGATGTCTTGCTGCAGTGTAAACAAGTGGAAATGGCATAATTATGTGCCACATGTAAATAACAATCTGCATAAATTATTTGAACCTTCACTATAAATTATCTTTGACAGAAGTGAACCATTGGTATACTGCTATCCAATAGTTTTCCAACTCTAAATACCAGCTGAAATAATTAATGTGTATTAATACACAACCCAACAAGTTTATTTTTCCATATATCCTTTCCTGCAGACAAATATACCATACAGGCAAATGCCTAACATCTGCAAAACCAGGGCAGATATTTGTAGAGAGTGAAGCAACACAGATTTTCCTCAAATACTAATATACTTTTTGGGTGAATCTACCCATTCAAAGTGTCATTATGAAATGGAAGAATTATTCCAGTACTCCAATCTAGTTACTAATTTTACCACTGTAACTTATGATAGCTTCATTTTCGATCCAGTGAGATTAAAATATCCAGTTCCCAGGGTTTGTGAGTACTACATCAGCACAGAATAACACCAAGAATGTTAAAAAAAGTTCTCTAAGAGGCGGCCTTCAGATCTTGGTGTTGGGAAACACACGTTCCAGACACTCCACAATTAGCACTGCTCTGCCTTTTTTTAGAGCTAATTAGTCCTCCTCCCTCAAACTGAACAACCAAAAACCAATGCTGCACATACCACTATCCTTCAAAACAACTTAGAGAGGGAAGGAAAAAACCCTATTTCGTGGGGTTTCTTCATAGAAAACTCAGTGTGAGTCCTTTTCAGTGATAACCCCTCATATGCTACTGTATGTTTTATCTATGGTTTCCATTATACTAGATATATTCACAGGCTACATGAGAGCTACAACTGTGGAAATAAAGCTTCCTATTCCCTGACCTCAGTAGTACATAATCTTTCCGGTAAGCAACAGCCACACTAGTTCCAAAATATTCAGTGTGTAAATTCAACTTGCACTCAGAAAGGCAGCTTCCACTAGTTGAGAGACACCCCTGAGAAACAAAGGTTCTATTATTGCATCTGTCCTTCAACTCCATCTAAGGGAGGGTCAGAAGAAAAACATGTTCAGAGCCAGCCATATCACATCTGAGTCCACATCTGTAACCCTTCTCTCCTGCTCCCAGCTATCTCCAATATTTGCTTTACAGATATATTAAAAATTAAAAATAAATTTAAAAAATCAGCTCAGGTTATGTTTTTACAGCTGACATTACAGTACATGATGGGGACAGGACCAATTTTCAAAGGAGAAAGAAAAGATAAGCTTCTCTTCAGGTGTCTGTATCACCTGGGTAATAAGAGAGGAGATAAATAAGACGTCAGGACAGAGTAAAATCTACTCTTACAGCCTTTTCAGCCAAAGAAATTGTACATTCTTTAGCAGTGCTAAGAAACTAGTAGTCTTAATTATTTACATAATAGAAACACCCCAAAAAGAGGACAAGAATGATACTCCACAGGTTACACAATGAAACTTTACAGCATGAAGTCTGGATGTAGACAGCTTCAGGAAATCAGAAGCATTGTGCTGGCCTTTGATCCCTGCTGATAGGTATACCAAAGCAGTCACACATTCCCACTTACATAATGTATAAGTGCCTGAATGGCTGCAGAACTTCTGCCATTCAGAAGCCTGTGTAAACTCTGTCCATCTCATTGCACTGAAGCAGAATTAAAATTTAACACCTATTTGTCTAAAGTGTTTCAAAACCTCTAAGCAAGTTGTGTGACACACATGAATTCTGAATATTCGCAACATCAAAGAAGATGTTCTTAAAACCTCCAATGATGATTTAATGACTTCCAGATGTATCTTACTAGATATTTTTCTTATTAATTTTTAACAAATCTTTATTGCCAAGTAGGCCAGCTATTCCTTTTTCTGCACACGGACATAGAAAACAATCTGCCCTCCTTATAACTGCTTTTGACATACTAAGAGACTTGCATGACCTCTGTCTTTTCAGCATCAGCCAGTACCAATTATTTCAAATCTATAATTGCATATCACATTTAAAATTCATGATCTGTAGCTCTGCTCTAGAATCCCTCAAACTTATCTATTTTCCTTAGTCTGCAGTGCTTATGCTAAAGGTACTCCACCAAAGGACTCATCACCTTCAACTGACAAAGATAATTTTCTGTCTTGTATAAATGTAACTCACAGATCTTTCTCATAATCGTATGTTTAACCTCTCTTGTGAAAGAGCACTCCTGTCACTGCCATACCATAGTGCTGGAGAACGCAGTTCAGATATTCCTTACCTTCTGCTCATGCTCTTGTTTTCTTTTTTTCCCAAGCACTGGAAACAGCAATTTATTAATTTCATCCTTTTAATTTTTGAACTATTTATCTGATACGTTCTTTCAAAATAACTTACACATCCTGAAAGCTTCAGTCTGGCAAATCACATATTCACAGTTCTGTGAGATACAATAAAGCATGTTTTTCCAATCCAAGAGCAATACTACCCGCCCTCTTAAAGACATACTTAAAAAAACTGGGCAGCCACTTCACAGTGATTTGATTGTTATCTTATGAAAATTGCCTTGGGAAGACTGGAAAAGTATATAGACCTTAAAGATCATCCAGTTCCAAACCCCCTGCCACAGGCAGGGACACCTCCCACTAAATCAGGTTGCTCAAATCCCTATCCAACCTGGCCTTGAACACTTCCAGGTAGGGGGCAGCCACAACTTCTCTGGGCAACCTGTGTCAGTAACTCACTACGCTCACATTACCAAAGTTAAGACACAGAAACCTCCCTTCTTTCATAACTACATTGCCTCTCCTCTTGCCAGAGGAGTGAATCACTTTTTAAAAATTTTTTATTCTATATATTTATAAACAGACTAGTTTGTATCTACAGTTAATGTAGAATTCCTGTCACTTTTGAAAACCTGTATCTGCCAAGAAAACTCACAAATAATTTCTACTAAGTACATCTCAAGGGTACAGTAAACATGAACAAATACAAAGAATGATTTATTTATTATAAAACATTCATCAGATTCTTTTGCATTGTCTCTGCAAATTAAAACCTTAAAACGGTTTCTCTGTATGAATTAAACTGCTTTGCCTAGGTAGTTCTTCAAAGGATTCTTCAGTCTTCCCACATTCTGAATTGATGTTCACTGTGGAAACCAACTATCCTAAATGCTGTCTATTTCACACACCACCAAGCTTTGTAAACACAGGGATCTGAATCAGGAAAAGAGCATACAAAAAATTTGTAGATTAACCATACTGTTGTGCTTCAGAGGGATGGTATAAATACATCTCATGAGTCACCCACCTGAGATGAGCCAAAAGGTTAATCTTGAAGTTTGCATAAGAATTAGATTAGTAAACAGAGCTTTGCAGACTGACAGTTGCACAAAGCCAGACAAGCAAAACCAAACTAACTAACTAAGATACAAATGCAGCCAAGAATAAAAAATCCTGAAGTATTTATGAGATTATAATCTGGGGGATGGGGGGTGGAGGGCGAGGAGGGAGGGAAAAAAATTTAAAAATCAACAGAGGTGCTTGTCTGCTTGCATGCTTTCTATGTACCTTGTCTGAATTCAGCTTTCCTAGGAATTTCTGCAAGATAGCACTTCGGCAAAGGGAACGATGAAAACATAGGCCAAGGATATGGATCATTGCCCTAGAAACAGAACCAGAAATTAATCAATTTAGGAGAAGAATTATTAGCACTTTCTCAATTACCACACATGTAGAGTTCCCAGAATTACTGCCTATGCACCAAAATTACACTTGGTAATACAATTTGTAATGAGATACCCCATAACTAAAAAGTTATAGGCTACAAAACTAAAAAAGCACTTGAGCCAGCATTTTTTCTAGTTTATACCACTGGTAGTTTTGATTTTACAGTTCTTTTTTACAACCAAAAAGGAAATTGCAGTTTTTATACAAATAAAAAAAAAATCACAAAACATTATTTCCAATTTTATACATTGATCCAGCTGTCTTTACTGTGTTGACAGTAATCTGCATTTCATCTTTAAAAGACTGACAGCCATTGAGAAACAGACCTTTAAATGGAGTTGCTTAACAAACACTGTATTGCTAGAACATTGATGAAAGCTCCAGGTATTAGTTACTGCTGATGAAAACCCAAGCACAGGAAAAAATATTAAATAAAAGCAACATATAACAAACATAAAGCTAATACAGAAAACACAGAAATATATGAGTAAAAAAGTAGACAAATTGCATTCACTTTTATAGTAGGAAAAGTAACATTAAAGTGGAGCGGTATAAACTTTTCATCTGAATGTGATATATCCTAGGCACATGCCAACCCCCACATAGTGGGAACAATGTATTTTTTTCAGGGAATCACTTTTTAAAAATGTTAGCCGTTTATAAAACTAAAGGTGGACTGGTATTTCCTAATGTTAAATGATTTACCACATGTTGAATTATGTTCAAATAATGAAGGCAGGAGTTGCAGAAAGAGAAACTGTTAAGGTTTAGATTCTAACCTTATCTAGTATTCTTAAAGGCAAAATCCTTTCCTGTGGTCCTCCAATCAGATTTATCCTTACAAGAACATGGTTTCTCTCCACTGATAGACCATCAATTATAAAATCTCTGGGAAAAAAACAAAGAAAAGCCAAAAAAACCCTCCAAAAATCAGAACCTCTTCAATTTACTGACTGTTTCATTCAAAAAACTTTAAAGAGCAAGGATACCCTTGGCAGACATACCCGAGTTAAAACACAACCTGTAAAAAGGCATAAAGAAATAAACAGAAATATGAAGTACTTTGAGTAACTAGGGCAGAGACAGTTAATGAACCATCAAAATCTGCTTATCTGGCTCACCAGCAAATTTTTGCTGTCACAAATTAACAGTTATTCATAACAACACACAGTCAACTTGCTGTCTGAAGTCGCTGTGTAGCCCAAGGTACAAATTTTTTTAAAAGAAATAAAAATCAGGTTTTATACACTAAGTTTCTTACAACTTTTTCCTTAGTAAGGAAATAGTAGATTTCATCCTCAAATAGCATATAACAATCATCTATATCTGCTGAGATTTCAACTACACTGTTTGATTTAAAGTCTGTACTGGTCCCATACAGTAAACAGTAAGAGGAAAGTTCTCAAAATTCAACATGCCCAGAAAAATGACAAAATATCTGTGACTAAGTGACTGTCCACTTCTGTCCAGAAAAATATACTTTTCCTTTTGAAAGGATACATTGTGCCATTTTATTTGGAAGTCAGGAATGGAAAGTAACAGAAGTTTGGAGAATTGACTAAGTTACATATATATATAAAAAAAAAAGTACTGATTATGCCTTTAATTCATAAACATTAAAAAATATCATAATTTAATATTATGTATGCAACATAAAAGTATAAAATAAAAAGGTATATTTACATCCACAACTTTTGCACTTTTTTTTAAGAAATAACTTAAGATTACCACAAATAAAAATGAGAAAAATACTTGCTTTTTTATTTCTTAAACTTTTGAGGTAGACATAGAGAAATAACAAGACTGTTGTGTCTTTTCGCAATTTAAGATTGATGACAAATCTGCATGTAAGTAAGCTTATGCACATTACAAGCCAACTTGAGTGGAGCATTTGTATGTTTAAAGCCACTGAGGTATGCATGTATTTATTCTCAGGAGAAGTTTGATAGTTAAAATCACATTTACATCAGTCACTTCTTACCCTGGTCCTTCTGAAGTTTCTGTGACATTTTCCTCCTGAGCAGTTAGTAAAACTTGTGACACCTTATACTGAGTCTCCAAGAGTAAAAGGGTATTGAGCTCACAGCATAGCACATTTAACAACCTGCAGAAGGACACATTGGAATGATAGCACATACATCAGGCATCCGGTAACGCAGAGTAAGACAAAGGCAAACGTGTTTATGAGATCTTGAAACAGAAAAAACCCAAACAACCCACACAACCAAAAAACCACAAGTGTCTGAAAAATACCCAGGCAGAACTGGGTCAGGAACCCTCTTATATCCCTTTTAGTCACTCAAGTGGCACAGCCTTGAGCAAAAAGGGAATGGTTCTCAACAGATTTTTCATGTGCACTGAACAATATGAGAAAACATTCATTGGTTATGTTCATTCAATCTGCTTTTGAATTTATATCACAAAATAATAAGAGTGACACAGGCTTAATAAGCCATCTCATGTGAAATGCAAAGAAATTATACAACAAAGGGACTGGTAAGGCAACTCTTTACCTTTTTTTTTTTTGTTTAAACTACTCTATTCACTCAAACACAGCAACAGAATTCATTTCATTGAAAGTTTCCTGTTCATGGAAAACAATATGACTAAACATTCTTGTTGCTATTTTTATTTTCTGTTATATTATAGTCACAAAACAACATAAATTAAGTCAGATCAGCATTATATTTTGTGTTCACATAAAACTTGATATGAACTAGAGAATACAATCGTTTGAAACATTGTAGTATGTCAATCAATACTTATTTTTTTCAATGTAATTTCCAATATGCTCCTACTTACAACAGCAAAAATTCACAAGCCATTATGCTCCAAACTAGAGCATAGGAGGTTCCATGTGAATATAAGGAGAAACTTTTTCACTGTGAGAGTGACAGAGCACTGGAACAGGCTGCCCAGAGGGGTTGTGGAGTCTCCTTCACTGGAGACATCCAAAACCCGCCTGGATGCGTTCCTGTGTGATGTACTGTAGGTGACCCTGCTCTGGCAGGGGGGGTTGGACTAGATGATCCTTCGAGGTCCCTTCCAACCCCTAGGATTCTGTGATTCTGTGATTTTCTAGATAATTTAACACCTGCAAATTCACACAATTGTGACAAAGGATTAAATAGTCAAGATGATAGTATGTCTTTTTCTTTTTTTTGTTGATTTTTAAGTTGATCTGCTCATTTTCAGTCCTCTTCAAGTTTTATGTATTTTACCTTAACTATTTCCTGACATTGCTTTGTTCTCAGTATTTTTCTAAATGACAGAAGAAATGACACTTCAACTATAATTTTTTATTATTATTACACAGAAAAAAAATCCACAAAAAGAGCACTGAAACCATTATAAAGATGGACCATTTTTTCTGTTAAGTATGATGACTTTCAATGGCAAAAGAACCTGTTTCCAGCAGTTAGAAACCACTTGGGAGAAGACTGATGGCTGAGAATGCTTATAACACCTTTCCTGGTACACAAGGCAGAGCAAAAAAATAAAACAAACCATAAGCAAATAAAATTAGGTAGAAAGGATAGTGGTAGGATAAATGACAAAATATATGAGATCTAACATGAACAGACTCTGCTGGGGCATTCAAATTAAATTTTTATCTACATGGAAAAATGAATTTAAAAATGCCACCACTGAAGTATAGATATTTGGTTAAAGGTAATATTCCACTGCTTTACTTTCCAAAGTCATGAATGTATAGAATAAAGTTTGAAATTAAAAAAAAAATAATCACATTTTATAGTGTGCATATTTGTGAGCATGCTTGAATACAGCTGTGAATTTTTTCTTGTTTGTTTTTAATTGCATTTGGAACATAAGAATTGGATCACACCACCCAGCTCAATATCCTATCTATAAAAAGTGCATGCTTATGAAAAGGTATAAAACCTTGACAGATATAATACAATAAAATCAAAGCATACCTTTTTCAGATATATTTACAAAAATTGTTTTTAAAGCAGAACACAGAATTCCTAACCTAAATGTTGCTGAGAATTTGAAGATATGCTTTGATGAAAGGTCTTGTACCTGAGAAAGAATAACCCCACGCAACATGACAGGCAGGGGACTGACCAGTTAGAAAGCAGCTTTGCAGACATGGACTTGCAGGGTCCTGGTGAAAAACAGGTTGAACGTCAAGCAGCAACATACCCTTGAAGGTAAATGGCATCCTGGGCTGTGTAAGGAAGTGCTGCCAGAAGGACCCTTCCCCTCTGTCATTACTGGTGAGGTCATACCTAGAACGCTGGGTCCAGTTCTGGGCTCCCCAATAAAAGAATGATTTGGATGCACTGGAGCACGTCCAAGAAAAGGGCACAAAGATGATTAAGGGCTTGTGCCATCTGACATAGGAAAAGAAGCTGAGAGAGCTGGGACTACTCAGTCTGGAGAAGAGAAGGCTCAGGGGAGATCTTATCAACATGTAGAAATACCTGACAGGAGGGTTTGAAGAAGAATCACAGAATCACA
>VZRW01008273.1:1322-13914 GCA_013398125.1 Aegotheles bennettii
CGCCGCCTCGGCGGAGCAGGGAAGGAGCCGCCGCCTGGCCCGGCGGGCACGGGTTAGCGCCGGGCGTAACGGGGTCCCTCAGGCGAGCTGAAGCAGCGGGAGCTGCCGCGGAGCCGCGAAACCTCCGCTCCGTGCAGATGCACGACCGCGACACGGGAGGCTGCGCGGGGCGGGTGCCGCGGCGGCGAAGGCGGCCCAGGCGGAACGTCAGGCAGCGCTTTACACCCGGTGCCATGTCCAGCGGAACCGTGACCCGGGCCTCCGCTGGCAGACACGGGCAGCGCCTCCCCGTGCGCGCAGCGAACGGAGGCTGCGACCCCTGCGGGCGTGCAGAGCCACCCCTGCGCCCGGAAGCACCGGGGGTGCCTCTGAAGGACTCATAAATACAACTGCAGAGTAAGACCACCCGTTCGTACAACTTACAAGGATATTCTGCTTCCAGCTCTTAATGCAGCTGTTACAATCTAAAGGAAAACACTGGGGCGAACTGGCATTGTCTAGATTAGAAATAGAAGCACATCACTATATACCTCACCTAAGTAAAGACGTATTCTCCAGAAACACCACAAAAAATGGTGGGGTGGCAAAGAACAAAACCACCAGAACAAAGGTTACAGCACATATTATTCATATCTAATTTTTTTCCCCTTTGAGAAACAGGGATTTTTCTGTTGCACTGCCTACACATGGCATGGATAACTCCGTTATTTTACACCAACTTTTTAAAAAGAGCTAAAGGTATAACATGACTTTCTGTTAATTACGTTTAACAAAAAATACTGCTTCACTGTTTTGGCTTAAGCAGTAAGTGGGTGACTCAAAATCAATGTGTTTTAAGACAGCAAAGCATCTAATATTTCAGTTCCAACACTAGGGAATTAATCAAAGTTGGTGTTATTCCTACCTGGGGTTAACATACTGCTTCTCTGTGACATGCTGCTTTTTCATCACTCAGTACTCTGCTTTCACATAGTATTTCAAATTGCCTATAGATTCTGCATTTTGATTAAGATGTAACAGTGGTAGGGTCAAAGATTAGAATTTGTATAATGACCTACTTTGTTTCAGTTGCACAGAACAGACTGCAACAGTTCTGATGGCTATTGTATCTATCAAGAATAATTTTATCACTTTCAAACCACTTCAGACTTCTTAATTTGTGTATGTTTAGAAATACTTCTCTACATGTGACACAGCTGATACAGTAAGCACCTCTACCCATTCCTAACATCAGAAAGTAGAAAAAAGAAAATCATTATAAATCTATGAAAAATGAGGCAGCATATGCAGAGAATTAGCCTGGTTACGGCAAACATTAAATTTTATTCTCAATAAAACGGGTTTTTTTTTGCTTTTATTTTTAATGCATTCCAAAGCACAAAGACAGTGTATGTGAACATTTCCTCCTCCATTTTCACAAGTATATTACAAATATGCATGGCATAGCACATGTCTGGATAGCAATAGAGATATTAAGAAAATAGACACTATCTAAATCCTATTAGGAATAAGAAGGCACCACTGATTTGAGGTTGTGTCCAGACATCACCCAGTCCATTTTATTCTCATTCCTAGCTTTCAAGACAACATTTTTTCCAATTAACCTATTCAGACCACTTCTATTCTGGTTTTCTCACCACAAACAACACGCATTCATAGTAGTATTTCATCATGGAGAGTTCATTCACAGTGTAAGTTGACAGTACAGATTCTTTCTCCACCTGAAAAAAAAAGCAGCAGTTTTCAAAACATCTTCTCTACAAGAACTATACAAGTTTCTCTTAGTAAGAAAAAAATTGCTATATACATACTAGATTTCAAGAACTACCTATATGCTTTTTTAAAAATGAGGAAAGCAAATAATTTGCAACACACAAACATTTAATTCTCCTAGAATTTAGAAAATATATGCCATTATGTTGAATTAAATTTAAACTAAAAGTTTATTCAAAGAAGTTTGTCTGGTTTATACCAATACTACTCATTGGAAAATACAGCATGTTCTTACCTCTATATGGAACCCATATTGCAGTATAACATTTTTTATATCCTCGTAGCTTAATTCTATAGAAAGTTCATTTCCCAAGTTTTCAAAGTGGTAAAGGAGAGGACCTAGAGTACAGAGATACAATGGAAATGACTATTTAAAAAAACAAAAACAGTTTTAAAAATCAAAAGCACATACTTTAAAAGTGCAAAAAATGCTTATATCCAGACTCACATATTCAAATACAAACCCCCCAATTTCTATCACTTGAATATGATTTTATAACAAATTTCAGAATCAATGCAAAATGAAAACAAATTAGTTCAGCTGCCTAATCAACTATGAAGCCTCATTTCGTACCGGACTGTGTTTTCTGTATCTTAACATTTCTCCAGTCTAGCATCACTCCTGTCTCTATAGAGCAGAAGGCAGGGCATGCTGTGGTCTACTCAGGAGGTCTCCTTGCATTCTATGACTGGCCAGGACTGGTGTACTGACTAACTGAACAGTTTATACTATACAAAATGTTTAACTCCTGAGTTTTTTCTAACATTCCTTCACCATGGAAGACTTAAATTAAGCCTCTCTTCTTTTGAGCCAAGGCATACATAAATCTCATTCCCAAAATTTCTGCTTCGAAGCACAGTACAAAGTAGACAACAGATTACAACAAAAATGCAAGGATGTATTTACACACAGAATAAGTTCTGTTTTGTTAGAAAAAGAGCAAAAAGGACACCACATATATCAAATGAAAAATGTCTGATGCATGAATTCAAAACCTGCCACTGGGAAGATTTACTTCCCTATTTAAAAATCACATGCTGTTGACTTGATTGTAACTAGCAAACATCTGGACATATTCTGAACACAGCTGAGATAATTTCCAAGCCCTATATGCTTCTAGCTCTACAGAGCTTTCAGCACAGACACATTAATCCCCACAACTCTTTTGAAGTGCTAGATGCGTGTTATGTAATCAAACATAAGTCAGGGTTATCAGGAAGAGAGGCTGGTCACACTTGCCTACATTTATCCATATTCCTCCAGGCTTCAGTATTTTCCATATAGTATCAATGTAATCAATAACATTATGTGCTGTATCTATGAAAAAGCAAGTCGCTATGCAGTCCCATGTATCTGCATAAAAAGCAAATTGTACAGAGATTAGTTTCAATGTTTCTACCCCAGTGAGAGTTAATAATTTAACCTCAGTATTTGTTTATACACTCAGCACTACCTTAAACTAGTAACTGAAGACTCTTCATGTGGTTTACAAGTAAATTAAATACTTCGGTTTATGTTAGCAACAGTTAAGTTTGGGTTTGTATTATCTATATATGTGTGTGTGTATATACACATACACAGTCTAATATTATACATATTATCTTTGCATTTTATAAAATTGTTCCTATGCATTATATAAAATTATATATACTTACATACTGTAAAACATTTCTAGATAGTAAATATTTATAAAAATTATTTTATATTTTATATAATTAATGTATTATAAATCGAGGCCCAAGTGTGCTATTACTCACCTGTTCTATGAACTTCATTAACACAACTGTTAGAAATACAACAGCAAAAACCCCCAGTGATTTTAGGCCTCTCTAGTTAATACCTAAAATAAGTCTGTCCACTAAAGTGTACTTTCACAAATCACATAGCTTTAAAACATTTTATTCAGTATCTGAATATTTCTCCAGCTGTTTTTTACTAATGAATTTAACAAGCAGAATCTTTCAAAGTCTACCTTTTAAAGCATGAGTCTCCCTGTTTTTCTCTAACCATGTATCCTTGAAATTGCATAAGTTATAAGTTCTGTAAATAAAAAAATTACAAGTCTCAATTTATGCCAGTATCAGATGTTCTAATGTAAGACAGAACCTTCAGCAACTGAAGCAACTAAAAAAAAGGCTCCTAGAAGAAAATATATGAAAGTCTAGCTGCACAATAGAGGGCCAAGTAATAGCTATATAATCCTGGTGAGAAATTGCTATGGGTCTAGTAAGGATGGAAAAGTGGAAAAAGAAAATAGATGTCTGAGGTGATAACCCAAGACTGTAAGTAAAAAATAATGACTTATAAATAGGCATATATTAGAATATTAGACTACATATTAAAGAACCGGGTAAGTGCCACTCTTGATCAAATCCTAAATATGTAATTGGTAGAGCAGGCACTAAAGACAGTCTTCTGCAGGTTAATTCAACATTAGGTTAGTCATAAAACATTACTTCACAGCTGCAATGAGGACAGCACAACTAACCTGATACCACAAGAAAAAATAAGGTTATTTGTACTGACAGGAGTCTCAATCTTTGATAATTATCATCCTTATAATGTACCTCTGAAATATTCATGATTGTCAGTCAGTAAGTACGTATTTGTTTCATTTATAATTTACTACTACTGAAACAGTTTGCTTTGCTTTTAAAACAGGAAATTATTCCACAAAAAAATACTCGTATTTCTATTTTTTTACACTAAAGAAGTGACTAATTATATTGTTCCCTTTGAAACATCACTTTTCTAAACCAAGGAAACCTTTCCATAATAGTACTATGCTGTCTTACTTGAAAGACACTACTGCAACGAAGATCTGTTGGGCAAGAAGGTGTCCATATTTTTTTGTAACTAAGAAGAAAAGTTGATTTGGAATAAGAAAATGTTGCTACTGTTAGTACTTTTTGCTCAATGCTTGTACTTACAGTTCCCTTGTATTTGTAATCATTAACTGTCCCATAACAAATACTCTGAAGATACAGTTACATGGATAGCCGAGAAGTTTACATTTACTCACTGCACTCAGAATAAATTTCTTGAAAATCCCCTGCTGTCATAGAGAAGTTTGAACCGAAAGGAAGACTGTGGGGATCAACATCAGGAAAATAAATTGGACGTATCTGATCAGCAGATCTTCTGTTATTGCTAAATTGATGAATCCAGGGATAAAGCTTGTATGAGTTAATTTCAGAGCATCTGCAAAATAAGGAAATCAGCACAATTTAGTTTCAACTAATTTCTTATCTAGAACAGTAGGAGTCAAAGACTTTCACCAACATCCATTGTTTTGTGGATAACGTTCTTGCAAAAGCTATGTTTTCTAAAGGATTTTTATGTAGGGCATAACACTTCAGACTGCCCATCTATTTAGGAACTGATGAAAAAAAAATTTACTGTGACACACAAATTATCACCATGAAATAACAGCATTTCTTGAAATTTTCTTTTCCCACTTTTTCCCATTTTCCCAAACTTCCCAAACATTCTCCACTGACAAGCAAATGCACAAGATTCTTTTGTAAGATTAATGACTTTTATGATTTTAGTATATTCAGTAAAGCTATGCCTTTCTGGGTCCTATTTAAAAAAAAAATTGTAACATTAGTTCCATGATTTTTATTTGGAACATCTGTTCTCATTCGAGACTTTTCTGCCTTTTCTGAACCATAATCATAGGGGTTTTGAAGCACAGCAGAACAAAAGCATTTTTCAGACGCTAACTGAAAGGATGCTTTTAGATTTTAAAAAATAAATTCAATTTTGCAAGTGTAGTAGTTTTGCACTAGATGTCATTCTAAGTTAGTAACATCTGGAGTCTTGCAATTATGCTAACTAAACATGTCTTTGTAAAATAAAATTTGTGGGTCTACCTGACCAACTAAGTCAACTCTTATTTTAAAAAATGGTAAAAAGTAGCACTAAAGTACAAAATGCAGCTTTTCCCACAGTCCAGTAAAATCAGTTTAGTGATAAAAAATTAAAAACATGTCTTCTTTCAGAGACAGAGGACACATCTGTCCCATAAAACACGTATTGTCAAACACTTCATATATGAGCTGCAAGCAATCTACCAGGTTATAGAAAGTGCACTCTTTTAGCTGGTGGATAGAAAATATCTGTGGCAAAGCCTTTGAAATTTATTTCATTTTATCAATAAAAAAAAAATAAAAAACCAACCTGTATTACAGCAGCAGTGTACTGCACTCACCAACTGTCTCCATGTATAATGAATAAGTATCAGATATATGAAGTCAGTCAAAGAAAAAAAAGCTGGGAAAAAGCCCTGATAACATAGGTATCATTTTCTTCAAGAAAGAAATTTCTGTTTTGGTTAAAAAATTAGAACCAAAACAAATAAAAAATCAAAACAAAACAAAAATGAAAAAAGCACCACCACAGCAACAACAACATAAAAAAACCACTAAAAAAACCCCCACAATGGCCAACAAAAGTGTGTTATCCATTCCAGCATTCTCCACATGCTCCCAGTCAATTTGTATTATCCTCAGAACATTTTTCTTTTATCAAAATCTCCCCAAAAGCAAAGTAAAGTAAACAAGAGATCTGAGTAGATTAGAATGTGGGTTTTTTTCTGAGCTATTAAGGAACACACACCTCCCTGTATTTTTTCCCAGCACAAAGTATATTCATGTAGACTTTCAAACAGTTGCAAAAGGGATTCCCAATTCAATATGAAAGACCAATCCCACTCCATATTCAAGCTTGAAAACCTCACTTTCCAGTTTCACTAATTTATACTTCAGAACTAAATACTGCAGTCCTCTACCATTCCAACCTTCCAGCATTCATGAAATTCCAAGATTCATGAAGTAAATTATGTTAAAGATGTATTTTTATAAATGTGATGCACTTCACTTTTTTCCACAGGGGCAGGGCATTTACTGTTCAACAATGGGTAAAAAAGACAGTTCTGAAAAAGACAGGTAGGTCGAATCTTACTTCTGACCACTGATTTAAAGATAAAATCCTTAAGTGTCTTTGTTCTTAAGGCATTTATGGACATGCAACAAATACAATTAAGCAGCCTTCTCAAATTTCTTTAGAAATTTAGATCTTTATCTAAAAATTACATTCTTTCCAGAAACTAAAGATTAGACAATTATTATCATGAATTCTACTGGTATTAATTAAAGCTATTTTAAAAAAAAACAAACAAAATGAACCCTACTCTGACTCAGCTACAAAGTGATTTTGTGTTACTTCAACAGAACTTTCTCAAATACTCATAAGCGGGACTACTCCTATTGAAGGGCTGTTGGACTGAGGCTACTGATCCTGTGCTCTGAATCTCCAGTTGCAGGAAAGAGCGTCAGCAATCAGCTACTCCTGCCTCCTCCATACAGATACCACCCTAGTGTTGTTCCCCTTCTGTCAGATGTTAGAGGGAAGTAGTGTGCATCCTGTGGCTCTAGACTGCCTGAAAATTTTGGTATGCTTTCCAGAGGCAGGAAAACAGATTATGTTTGCACAGGTTTTGCTCTTCCAAAACATCTAAGAAATTAAGTATGTCTGTACATCACCAAATGATCACTTCTGCCATCTGTCATTGTACCCAGGACTCATCCATACACTAGAAAAATACATCAGCAACAAGAACCTTACCCATACAAGGAAAAGGACAATGTCCCACACAAAGACTACAGTAGCCTTGGAACCATTGTAACTTAACTGCTCCAGGGTCACTTAATTTTTAAGTTAGAGCTTATTCAGTGGAATAATGCACTCTAGTTAATTTCAAATACTTATAGTGACCAGTTATGCAATCTACATAAAATGCTATGCAACTTTATCCACAGTAACAGAAGTTTGCAATTTGAGAGAATTAAGTTTTTTTACATGTGTAAAAATCAGCAGATACCACTTTGCATACAGAAGACTTAAGTCACTGTACCACATCTAGGAGCCCACTGTAGTAGTTGGCTTGGCACTTGATATAGTACTTTGTCTTCCTAAAATTAAACCAAGGTCAGAGAAAGAAGGTAGAGCCAAATTGTAAGCACATGTTAGCAAAATCCTCATGTTTTTTTCAACTGAAAATAAAAATTAATTCAATTAAGGCTGTAGTTAAAAACTAATTTGCAAAATCCTTCTTGCTTACCAATCTTCTTTAACTGCTATTTTCAGCTCATATTGATCACTGCTGTTTCTTCCAGTTCCAGGAAGGCAAACATGTCCATTTCATAAGGCTGAGAACAGCCACTTAAGACTAAAATGAAAGACCCCAAAAGTCCCTAAAATCTTCTTAATAGATGTCCCAAGCCCACAGTTAGCTCTGGCAGAAAGGGGTGCTTGGTCTTAACTGAACTGACTCAAATTTGGAGTCAGGTTAGCAATATTCTCTTGCATGCTAATAAGGAAACTTGTACAGAAGCTGAGCAACACTCAGTTTTGCTGTCTAAAATCTAGTAGTGTTAGTAAGTCTCACGCGTATACACCTGTTTGCTAAGTATCTTATATAAATAGGAAACACCACATGAGCATTAGATGCTCCAAATTATTACCATCGTAAGCTAAGCATGGATCTTCAGGAGAATTCCACACATAAGCCAAAGACTCATTATTTAAGGAAGACAAAAAACATTTCATCAGAGGTAATTAGGGGTGAAGTTAACTTCCAGATTTGAACCACTATGACAGCTGATCAGTGCTCATAAAGGCAGGAAATACTTTCATGCTGTTTTGAACAATTTCAAAAGTTCCAAAGAGTGTACCAGGAGGGCTGATTAGCTAAAGACGAGAAGAATGTGACATCCTTTCAGTAGCTGCAAGGCATTAGATCAGCTCAACTGTAATATGCAATTTCACTACCAGATGAGAGTAATTTAAGAATAATGTAAGAAAAAGAACAAATAAACCCCTAGCAAATATCTGTTTTTATCACACTGACCACTACTATTTTAAGCAGACATGCAGCAGCCATAAACAGTGTTTTCCCCTTGTTGTTTTTGAACAGTAAGTTATAAGAGATTTAAGATCATCACAGTCCACTTTGCACAACCAGTCTACAAACAGGGGTCCAAAACATCATGATAATATGGAATACAAGGCAATAATTTGGGAGTTTTCAGCAGAAGTGTATCATTTCAGACTGGAAAATGAGTGAACTGGCAAATTCTGTCTCTCTGAACTTGGTATCAACTCCCCTGAAAAACAAAACACTACCCCCCCAAACTTTTTCATACTTGTCCACCTGTAGTCTTCCCAACCTTTTTCTTAAAAGAACAGTTGCATTTGCTTCCTTCTTTCGTATCTAACAAGTTCATTACAAAACAAATGATTTCCAATGCAAGTGACAGAATACTAAATGCAGAAATGTCACTCTAAATTAAACCTATAAAGTGAAATTTACTACATTCAAATTTAGTACCTCAGCATAATTGTATAACTATTATCAATATTATTTTAGCTGTTACTCAGTGACAGGTCTTGCTTAAGAAGTGGTTCAGTGTGCTTCAATGGTTGTTCTTCACGTCAACAGTGCTTAAAATTTTATTACGTAACACTTTCTTTAACAGGTTTCCTCTGTTACTATCACTGCCAGTAAGTACCATGCACATATTAACTAGTCCATTTTTGCCACTGCTGAGATAAGTGTGCATTTTACAGAAAAAAAGACGTGAAATAAATCATAAAACCTATTCGAGATAATGCAGAAAATCTGTGTACAACCTAGAGATTTCAAGACATGTAAGAGATTTAAGTAAAAGCCATGCTTCTGCTGTGATTTTAAAGACTCAGATACAATGCTACCCTCCTGCATTTATGCCACTGATTTTTTTTTTATGAAAACATTCTAAAAAGTGGTTACGTGTGTCCTGCGTTAGGACTTACAAATCTATTCTTCTGAGTTTTACTTATTCAAGTTTTTCTCATTTATAATTTTGCCTCCCTAGGATTCAGTCAGCAAGTAAAACATAAGCTATGTACCTGTTGAGTACAAAGTTAGAAGAAAAGAGCATAAAGAGGCTCCATTCATTTCCTTGGCAAGCATAACCGAGCATAGCTATTTCCCACGCCAATCTACCTAGCCCAGCACCAGGTACCAGGATATTAACTTTGGAGAAATCCCTGCAACAGAACAAAAATAATAGTTAAGTCTTTATCTGATACCTCTTAACAAAACTTACAGAGGGCCAGTCAAACATTTTTGTCCCGATATACTTAGGTATTATAATGTATTTCCTGTGTGACTTTACTTTTAAAACACAAACTGAACCAGTTCTGATCAGACTGGTTAATTGTAGAGTCAAAATAATTCACAAAAAATTACTTAAAATAACATATAAAACCTTAATTTATAATACAATCATAATTACAGAACATTTTTTTTTCCTGAAAGCTTACAGTTACCAAGCTAAAAATCTCTTCAGCAAATTGAAGAAAGAACATCATCATACAGGACCATTTATTTTTCTATGAGGTGCACTGATAACTAGTGAACATGCTAGAAATCTTCTTGGTTACATTGTATGAAAAATAAATCAGTATTTTTATATCAGAAACACAAAGCAAAAAAAACTTCCATAAGCTGATGAACAATTCAGACTGTAAAAACTTTAACAGTTACCTTCTCAGCAACTGTTTTAAATATGCTGTTCACCAATTTAACTCAAGCACATTAAGTGACATAAGATTTCCTAAATCAAAGTACATTGCAACTCTCTAACCCCTTACTTCCCATAACCAGGCATCAACTTGAAGATGACCAGAAGACATCCAGCAGCGTGTTTAGTGAGGTCCTAGAAAAACCTCTTCCATGTTCGGCAACTAATAAATAGAAGAACTGAGAATCTCAAAATTTTCCTCTATTTCAGGCAGAAAAGGCAATATAAACATATTCTAACCATCACAATGAAATCAAAGTTTCACTCATAAAACTAAAAACGCTGCCATGTCAAATTGTAAAGGTACTTTATCTAAAAAGAAATATTTTTTCAGTTTCCAGTCATGAACAAGACTTGTAATTTCATACACCAGAAAAACAAGTGCAAACATTCAGACTACTCTCCTTTTGCCTGTCACCTTCAAAGACTAAATATGTATCTCAATTTATATGCAACTAAATAAAGGAAGCCACAATCAGCACTTCCAAACTAACTATGAAAGAAAGCAGATGCAAAACTTTTGACTATGTAAAACTTCAGGATGCTGGAGAGGGTTCAAAAGAGTTAGCATGCTGCATTAAGCACAAAGATGAGTGTGGAAGTTATGTAAATTCTAAAAACTAATACATTTCTGAAGACTATTACCCAAAAACAAAAGAAAGCATTATTCTTTTCTAGAGGCCACAGAAACTAACAAAGCAGTTTTAACAGTGTCTTTTGGTTTGTGGCTTAATCACGTAATTAGTGAAGTCTCCCAAATTGAAAATCAAAGTTTTTCTCACTCCTAATTTTCATTTCCATTCCATTATACTTTCAGATTCTTTGTCTTCTGATTAACACGAAGCAGGAAATCAAGACTTTGCTATTACTTAGGAGCACTTCTGTAAAGCAACAGTTCTCCATACACCTCTTCTACAAAGAAAGCCAGAAGAAAGCTAGGAAATCTTACTGAAAAAAGAAATATTAATTCAGGGGAAAACTAATTGCTCAAGATGAAATTTTTTAAAATAGGGACCCAGATGGAGAAGAAGGAAGAAAATACACTTTCTGGGAGAAGCCAGAAAACCTCAATCTACTGCAAAAGCTGTATCTATTAATTATTATTCAGAATGTTTTTCTAACTTAATCTATTTCTTATCTGTCTTACAATTTAACTTTATTTATGAAATATTTAGGCTACACAGATTTTTGCACCCCCATGTGGACACTTCTACAATGAGTGTGTTGAAAAAAATGACTTATGCTACTTTCAAGATTATCATTCACTGATTAGAAAAGACAATTTCCTTAAAATAACCTAATAACAAGGAGCTATGCAGGTATAAACATTTTGCTATCTGCACTTTTGTTTATCCTAAAACAGGATAAAGCCTCTAACAAGCAAGTGAGGTGATTTTAAATTGCTTGTAATTGTCTTGTATCTTTTTATCCACAATATCGTATCTCTGACTAATCTTCCCAATTCTTTCTTAGAAAATAATTGATTTTAACTGCACTTTGCTTTGCAACTTTATTAAGGGATTTCAGTCAGTCTGGAAATTTGTTAGCAATTTAATTTATATCTATACTTTTCATATCAGTTGCTAGGGTCTGGTGGCGGCCACCAACTTCATTTCAGCATGCAAAGCACAGCTAACATAATACAATATAACCAAATCTGAGTTCACTAACATTGACAGTAGCCTTCCAAAATGGTTCAAGGGCATTTTTTTAATCTATAATCAAAGAAATTAAGTATGTGGCAAAATTACTGTATAACGAGTAGTGACTGTTGATAGTGTCCTGCTAGAAAAACAAATGCTCAAACACCTTTTCTTTGCAAGACTTAAAAGGAATGTTAGTGATAAGCTGTTGATGCATTTCAAAAAAATTAAGGTACGAAACCAGCAGTAGTGGAAGCAGTCCAGAGCACTATCTTATACAAATTTTTTAAGCATTATAACAGCTAAAAATTTTTTAATTGCACAGAAATTACTTTTTAAATGGCTTAACAGTCATAAGATAATTTAGGAGGTTAGAAAAACCTGCTTTCCTTTGGGGGACATGTAATTGCAGCAGTAGCAAAGACAATTTAAAAAAATCCCAAACTGTGATAACTGATAATAATCCAAGGTTATCCACAATGAAACTAGCCTTGAACTAGCATGAGACCAGCATGAGACTAGCATGAGACCAGCATGGTTAAACA
>VZRW01008277.1:0-25578 GCA_013398125.1 Aegotheles bennettii
TTTTTTTCCACTTGAGTTTGCAAATGCTCCTTGAAGAACCCGACTTTTCTGCACATCATGAAGAGATAAATCCTTCTCCCTCTATCTGAAGGGTCTCTTCCGTTGATTCTGTCCTCCATAGCTACCAAACTGTTGTAGATTCTCAGAAAATTCCAATTTCCCTGTCTATCCCAATTTTCACATGCAGAATTGAGGTGCAAGGTTACTAAGTCCCAGTGTTATTGAAGGACACAGGAGCTTAGCATGGGATTTAAGTAGGAGTTAATGACCACCTCGATGCCACCTCATGCTGCAGGAGCCAAACTTGTGCAGTTGCCTCAGGCTCCCCTAACACTCTCCATCCTCCATTCTCCATGTGGCTGTGGGCCCTGTCTTACCACATGTTCCCAAGTGCCCCTCCAGTGTCTTGACTGTGCTGAAAAGCTTGGCACTTTTCCCTTCCTAACCACCTGCCATGATCCACTCTCTTTCTCCTCATAAGGAATTCCTGTTGCACTTAAAAAACTGTTCAGAATTGTTTCTTATTTGACATTTTTTTATTTCAAATTATGCAAAAAGAAGAAAGTGAGGTTTTTTAATATGATATTTACTTTGCTTACAACAGATGTTCCTGATCCTCCTCAGGCACCAAATGTGACTGAGGTGGGTGAAGACTGGTGTATTATGACCTGGGAACCTCCAGCAAATGATGGTGGATCACCCATCTTGGGTACATACTTTTTTTTGACCCTTCAAAAAAAAGTCCCCTTGCTATTCTTTATGCCACCACTTACTATAATGAAATTTTGTTTGGTCAATAGGATATTTCATTGAAAGGAAAAAGAAACAAAGCTCCAGGTGGATGAGGCTGAATTTTGAACTGTGTAAAGAAACAACTTTTGAGCCAAAGAAGATGATTGAAGGTGTTGCTTATGAGGTCCGTGTATTTGCTGTTAATGCAATAGGCATTTCCAAACCAAGTATGCCTTCAAAGTCCTTTGTTCCTTTAGGTAAGTAAACAAGAGCATAGAAAATTTTAGAAAATTATCCTTGATATATTATTACAGTCATCTAATTATATGACTGTAGTTCTTGTTACACTTGTGTTGCTCAAGACTTTATTAGATGCTGCACAAACTGTATGTCTATCCCTGAAGGATTTACAGTCTTTCATAACAGTTCCATGGTTTTGTATATCATAGGTACCTCCTGAGTCAACAGTGTCAAACCATTGGCAATTTACAGAGTTGATAAAGATGATAGATTATAGTCTTGGTTGGTCTTTGCATATTTTCAATGTCCTTTTTCAAAAAATCCAGATTAGTCTAGGTCATATTTTGCACTATTCTACATGTCCTCTTACTACTTTATATTAATGTAACAGCTGGAGAGTCTTGTCATCCTAGTAAGAGCAATTTGGAGGCCTTTTCATACAATGAAACAGATTTTTCAAATTCTTATGACAACCACAAGTCTCTGTAAAAGAAAGGCACCAGTTCCGTAGGCCAGCAAATGTTCCCAACTTGCTCAGTGACAGCCCCCTGATGCAGAGCAGGAAGAAGGTGGCTGATATTGCTACAGCATGCTCTCCTTGTGCTGGAAAATACCTGCTGTTGCAGAATACACTAGTCAACTTCTGTGCTCTACCTCCAGCACTTTGTGTCCTTCTCACTCAGCAGGAGGAATTTAACTCTGGGTTAGGTTGTGATCAGATATGGGATTGAG
Source organism: Aegotheles bennettii (assembly GCA_013398125.1). Classification (NCBI taxonomy): domain Eukaryota; kingdom Metazoa; phylum Chordata; class Aves; order Caprimulgiformes; family Aegothelidae; genus Aegotheles; species Aegotheles bennettii. The sequence continues at coordinate 1,705 of VZRW01008277.1, forward strand.
GTACCTGCTTCTCCTAGTTTGGTCCTAATGGGGAAAGACAGTGATGATTGGAAATGCCTGGTAGGCAGGATTCAGCTTGTCATCTATGATGCTAAATTGGAGAAATACACACCAGAAATGTAAACCTTTAATTGTAACACAGTCTTCTGCCTTCTCCCTGCTGCCTGCTTGCTTCAGCTGTGACCAGCCCACCAACTCTCCTGTCAGTGGATGGAGTGACTGACACCTCAGTGACAATGAAATGGAGGCCACCAGACCACATCGGAGCAGCAGGGTTAGATGGCTATGTGGTAGAGTACTGCTTTGAAGGAAGTAAGTGACAACAACTGTTGTATGTTACTCATAGTGAAAGTAGGTGAGACTTTCTCCATTTTTTCTCTACAGGTATCAGGTGCTCTCAGTTTAAGGCGGAGACTAATAAGTCAGAAAGCCTCAAGCAGCAGGGTTTTGTTCAGGCTTCCTTTGGTTTGTATTCCAGATCCTGTCCATTGACTGTAGTACAACCCATCTTACATTTGATCTGAAATTCAAATCAAAAGCCATATAATCTATTGTAGTGTAGCAAGTACCGTGTTAATCACCATCCTCTTTTTTGAGCTAAATGAAGAGTCAATGCAGTAAAGAGTGGGTGGATGAACGAATAGGAAATACTGGATGGCTGTAAGTGTAGTCCAAAATACGTGCAGTTTGGCAGGGTTTTAGGGATGGGATGTTCTCAGTCTGGTAATCCCTATCTTGACATATTACTAACAGGCTACTTGAAGTGCCAGATCGCAATACTGAGGACAGACAGCCTTTCCAACAGCTGGCTGCAGTTATCTAGGCATGCAAAGTTCGTATCTGGATATTGAATTTCTACATTTCAGTGTACTTAGATACAGGATCTTTGACTACGTCCATCTAAGATATAAATCTATGAAGAACTGGAGAAGAAATAAAGATGTAAGAGAATGAATGAATTTACAAGAACAAAATAACAAGGAAGAGGGAAGTATCATGTATCTTTTACAACTAAGAGTCTTTGGTCATCAAGCAGCAGAAACTTAGTAACTTTTTCCAGCAGATTTTCTTCTGATTTGGCATCAAATGAAGCCTATTTTCAAAAAAGTAAAATCCACCAACTCCTGGGTAAGTATCAAGTAGCTTGGAGTGGCACTGCAATACCCAGCCTCTGTGGGCACATCCCAATCAGTGGGACTCCAGCAGTGTTGTGTGTTTGGATGAATGGGACGCAGTTATCTTCAGCTCCGCTAGCTGCTGCTTTTAACTGTGCTGTAAATCAAGTGATGAGTTGGACACCTTTCAAAAAGGCATTTATTTCAACAAAAGCTTTTCACGAATGCAGGCCACAGGATGGAGACAAGAGGTAGAGGACAGAATTTGTCATTCACGCTGTCACATGTTTCAGATTCAGGCAATTCAGGAAAAGAGTAGTTCACAAAAGTGGTCAGATACCACAGGAGCAGAATGCACTCAGCTCTCACTCACATCAGTGGGAGAAAGAGTGCAGAAGAACCACTGGCTTTTCTCAGGAGCACTCAGCATCTTGTAGTATTGAGCTGAATATCTGTAAGGAGCAGGAACAGATGGCAAGAAGCTCAGAGGTCTGGAGAAGATCATCTGAAGGCAGATACGGCCGGAATGGTAGGAAGGGTTTTCCTTGTATATTGGGAGGGAGCTGCGGGATCAGCTCGGAACGAGTAAGCATGCAGTCTTACATCAAGATGCAGCATTCCTATAATGTTTCCATCACACAGGCAAGATGTATGGGGATATAAAGGAGACTGTCAATGTGAGGACTTCAGTGTATGCTATATATTATGTTCTGTTTAGCCCTGGTAGGATGGTGGGGGGAAAGTTGAAAGTGTTTGAAATATGTCACTGTCATAAAACCCTTGACATACATGATTTCCAAATTAGGTGACGAGAGGATAAAAAATATATATATGCTAATGCAAACTATGGTGTTCAGAGTAATATTTCAAGTCTAGCTTTTAAGGACTGTTAAACAGAAGATCATTGTATACCTGTCAAATGGAACAAATTCTTTACTTTTTTTTTCAGATAGGTTTAAAACATACGAAGATACAACAGAATGGCAGACAACTCTGTTGTTTTATTGTTACCCACCTCAGTTAAAATACAATGGGTACAATGTATTTTACATAGCTTTCTGAGTGTTTATGTATATCTATATATGCCTCCTATATATGCATAGACATCTATATATACACAATTGACATTATTTACGTATATATGTTATGAAAATTATTAGGAAGAAGCAAGCTTAGTACAAAATACCAATTAAAAATACATGTTATTGGCATATACATCCTTTTCTCTATGTGCAGACCTTTTTTTTTTCTTGCAATATCTCAGTGTCTCCTTTCCTCAGTCTTTTCAGTGCCTGTTCTGCTTCAAACTAATTTCTTCTATACTGTTTAATAACTTTAATTTCAAGGTACTTTTTATGACTGTCTCTATTTATTCTGCTGTTCTTTCCTTTTAGTTATCTGTTCATAAACTCATTTGTCTTTACCTTCTCCATTCTTTCTTCACTGTCACTGAAACAGTTTTAAAGAGGGATTTTTTGAGACTTCCTTATCATAGCAATCATTAGGAGAAATCACAATGTGAAAATAGGAAGACTATATATATATATTTGGAAGAATCATACACATGAGCATTGGTTTGGCTTCATGAAAATTGGTATTTGCCTTTAGTCTGAACCTCATAATTTGATCAACATGGTGGACCCTTGGACTTCATGAACTATGGTAGCACCTTGGACTGCTCACTGTGTATATTACTGAACTGGAGACTCATCATGAGTATCTGGATCCAGCATTGCATAGGTGTGAATAACATGAATATAGGACTCCCTTTCCCAGGGCTAGTTTACAACATCCAACTTGAACCTCTTGCTGTGGTGATGTGGAGTAAACCAAATCTTTTTGTCACTGGAGAAATCAGTTCCTAGTACTATATGCTGCTGACTGGTTATTGTTTGACATTTCAAGGGTAGTCTAATGAGCTTGGCCCTAGTTTTCCCTAGGGCACTATATTTATCTGCCTTCAAAGGGCCATTGTATCTGCAGATGATCTGTTTTCATAGCTAGTAAATAAGCACTTTGGAGAGTCTCTGTTGGCTGAGATCTTTGTCAGTGTACCCATCCAGGATCATGCAGAAATACTAGAACAGTATTTTTACTATCCTGAAAACAGCCAAGTCCAGGATTCCAGGAAATCCAGGGCAGTCATAGCTTTGTCCAGGAAATAAAGCTTTAGTGATTACATTGTATCTGTCGTCATCCATGGTTTCAGTCTTCTTTAATTTTCTTTCTATGTTGCCTTTAGCTAAATGTGTTCTCTTTCTCTGTTTCCTCAAGTTTTTTTCCCCAAGACTTCTCTTTTTCTGTCTCTCTTACTCAGAATTCTTCTCTGAATTTCTTCTCTTTTCTATGATGTGTTTTCTTCTGATCCTACACTTTCTCCTCTCATCATTTTGTTTCATTTCTGTCTTTTCCAACTGTTCTTTTTGTTTCTTTCTTTTCATCTTTCCAGGGCTGTGATCAGGCCCAAAGAAAAAAACCAACTTTATCTCCTCCTCTTTTTTGATCCTTTATCTTTCCTGTGAGCATTGTGCATAACTCTTCTTTCATCTAGATACTCTATTCCCATCTCTTTCCTCCCTGCGGTCTTCCTAAATACAGGTCCTCTAAATCTTTAAAGCCCAGCATCTATCTTTGCATACTTACTAACAGGAATTGCTAACCACTGACAAAATGCTCCATGTGAAAGTGGTGTCTCTGATTAATTTTAAAGATGGATTCTCACAAGGTATATCGACAGATCTGTCTGAGGAAGTGGTGGAGCCACCTTTTAATGTGGAAGGTACAGTATTCAACAAAGGATATAAATCTTTAGTGAAAGAAAAGCTCTCTTAATAAAAATAAAGATAAATTTCTGAGAGTGAATTTTAGGGGCAATAGTCTACAGAATTTGCTGTAGTGCGTGTATAAGGGGAGGGAAGGGGGGGGTGTTTGGGAAACAGTCATTGATTGCAATCCTCTTCTGCTAGAAGCTGAAAGAAGCAGCTTGAAGGAGAACTTAACTCCTAAAAGTAAGATCCACAGTTTTGAAAATGTACCACAGTACTGCGCGCTAAGTCTACAGGGCTTTCTAGCTTATAATAGTTCTCTTGTCTTTTGTGCCAATATTACGACCATCTTTATATGACATGGGGAAGGTATTGATACTGACTTGCTACTGCATAAATCTGACTTCCAAAAGTCATAGTGCTAAAGTGATCTGTTTAGAGGACAGGGTGGAAAAGAAACTGTGATTTGTAGTTGAAGCTTTTCTAAAAGACTGTACTGTTTGCATCACTATGGATTACATGCAACTGCCACTGGGTAGGATAAAAAAAATTCAAGAATGTTGTAATTACGTGAATAATTCTGACACAGCCTTCCTTTTTTAAAGGTATGGGGAGAATAGCATTTCATTGCAATTTGTAAATATTCTGTGCTTCTCTCATCTCTGCATTCTCAGTAGTAGTTTCAAGGGTACTCAGTACTGCTCTAATTGTAATATTATTGAAACTAATTCTAAAACCCATTTCTCTCCAAGGAAGCTGCTAAAACAATGATGGAAATATACTTTTGGAAATATACTCTACTGTTTTCTATCAGTTGAATTTAAAGACAAATCATTTTTTTTCTTGAAAACTAAATGATAGACACATTATAAAAACATTTATTTCTCTAAATATAAATATATAATCAGCAGAAACCCTTAAGGGTTTGAAACATTTTTGCTATGTATGATTAAAGTGAATCAATATCATGTTATAGCATAATTAGAAAAACAAAACAGGTATTCATCAGAACATAATGAATCTATTACTGTTCTGTAATTTTCCTCACTCCTGCAGTGGATGTACTTATAATTCCCCATTCTTTCAATTTGTCCTTCCCTCTCTTTTCCCCAAACTAGCTGATAAATGGATCGTGGCCAACCCAGAGCTGACAGACAAAACAAAGTTTACTATCAATGGCCTGCCGACTGGCTCGAAAATTCTTGTGAGAGTAAAAGCTGTGAATGCTGCTGGTGAAAGCGAGCCCAGGTACCACCCACAGCCTATTTTAGTCAAGGAAGTGATAGGTAAGATCCTCCTGCCTACGCTCACCCACAAATACATTCTGCTTCCATACTTAGTTTGGGTATTTCAAGGCTAATACTTATTGTTAGAAACTGATGACACGGCCTTACAAAGCCATTGTGCCATGGCTAGAAGTCACCATCTTTAAAAATACTTGTAATTTTTTTTGTTTGTTTAATTTCTAGGCCTTTATTGCTCAGTCTTTCAAGGCTTTTTTTCTGCAGAACTTGAACTTGATGTTGCTTTTGTTGAGTTGTCCTAAGTTTCTCACCTATTCCGACCACCACAACATTTGGTGTTAAAAAAAAACGATGACGTACCAAATGTAACATCGTGGAACCAAGAAATTTCCAAGATACTTCACTCATTAGTCACTTCTGGGAATTGTAGACCACAGTCTCCTATTTATACTGATGCCCACCAGTACTGCCTAAGTCAGAAAAGAAGATCAATGTCAAACACAAACTTTTGTCTTTTTTCAGAACCTCCAAAGATTCGTCTACCAAGACACTTAAAACAAACCTATACTCGAAGAGTTGGAGAAACTGTGAATCTCGTTATTCCTTTCCAGGTAAGAACTAAAAACACTGACAGGAAAATACTACTTTTTCTTATATTGATGCTTTTTAACTTCTTTCTGTGCAATTTTAGCCAGCCAGTGAGTTAACTTAAGAAGATGTGGAAGCACACAGAAGTACACAGGTGCTTGAAAGCTTTTGCTTTGTCATCTCAAAGAAATGATGTTAAGTCAGTCAATGAATTGGGTAACTAGCCTAGATGGACTGATTTGTCATCTGTCATCCAAAGGACATTAATAAATCCTCATGGTAGACATTAGGTATGAGACAATCACTAGTACAATGAAAAATAGTTACACTGGCAGTAGTTAATATGGTATCAAGGGTTGGACTGTAGCATTTAACCTTTTTCTTGTCATGAGAGAGGAAAAGGGAGGGGAAGAGTGGACAGAGTTTTACTGTCTCCTACAGAAACTGCAACTTTTAAATCCTTGAGATCACAGCTATACTCTTTCCAAGGACATAACAAATACCACTGCATTGTGTTAACCTTCATTCCCATACCTTTTACAACAGTGACTGTCTCTGTACCTGCAGTGTCCTTATATTTCTGATCAAAATAATTACAGCAGAATTCATTTCTATTTCATGCCTGCAAACCTAAAGACACTGGGTGGGCATAATCCAGTTTCTATAAGGCTGTTAAAAGCCTAATAAAATCTTGATAGGCAATACACTGCAAGATACGCTGCTCTTGAGAAATTAAATTAATATTATATGGTTATTCACTAAGATAAAGCATTCAAAAAGGTGAGAGATTATCCTTATCAGACAGCATCTGCAAACTGTTTGCCTCTGGAAGGCAAATCCCATGGTAAAGCAGGTGGAATTCACTCTGACTTAAGTAACTAAATTGGGCAATACTAGGCTCATAAAAATGGCTCACAAAGATGTCAATCCAGCCTCCCTAACAACTATTGCAACTGCTTTTGCCATGAAAGAAAAGAGTTTGGGACCCCTAGGGGTTTAGTCTACTACTTTACTCTTTCACCAGCAGAGTAGAGAATACAGGCACTTCCAGTAGGTGAAATATTTTGTTCCACATTTTCTGGTTTTTTCTCCTTTTTCTTGTAGAAAACTGGAAATTAATTGTCAAATTTAGTCAGAAAGTTAATTGTTCAATATAGCCAGAATTTGCAAATATTTTCAGTCTCTGGGAAAAAACAAAAAAAAAAAAAAAGAAAGAAAGAAAGCTGAATTGTAGGTGAATTAATATGACTGCAACTCAAATGTTGTATGAATTAAAAAAGAAATCTCAGTTTCTTTCAAGATGGTTTTTATTTCCCATTTGGGAAAAATGGGAAATAAACCCATTTTCTCTCCCACCCTTTTCCCTCCCAAAATCATATACAACTTGTTTCCTGGCTTCTTACAGGGAAAACCAAGGGCAAAAGTATCATGGTTGAAAAATGGTTCTCCAATCGACAAGAACGAAATCAACATCCGCAGCACTGAAAATGATACTATTATCTTCATTCGAAAGGCAGAAAGGGGCCACTCTGGAGAATATAACATGAAAGTGGAAGTAGAGAACTTGGAGGACAAAGCTACGATAGATATTCAGATTGTTGGTATGTTTTGTGAAACAGAAATAAATGCATGCCAGAGAAGCAGACTCCAGCTATACCAAGCATATAGGAAAGCAGAGGAATCCCAAAGAACATCTTTCTCAACAGATAACTCTCCACTTTCAATTACTTGGCTATAAATTTGTGGTTTCTAAATAAACCTCCCTATACAATGGCAGATGCTTGTTGGAAGATGTCAGTCTCATTTTTTTCACTGTTATGCTTATCATGTTTCTGTCTATCCAGGATGCAAACCTGGTATCCATAGCCAGAAACAGTAGTAAATTCATAGCAACTTGTCACAAGTGTAACGTGGAAGAAATCCTCAATGCTGAAAGTACATGAAAGTAGGAAAGACAGACAAGAAAACACATTTATTTTTCATTTTTACCAATCTATTTCTTTACATAGTAGGCAAAACTGGTATCATAGCCTTTGTAGCGATCGTCCAACTTTGTCCTTTAAGAACACATCTTCAACTGGTTTTAACTCTTCCAAAATGTCATCTCCTTATGCAATTAAAGAGCTCATGCATATTAGAGACCATATCCACAAAGTGGTCAAGTTAAGGTTTTCAAAATTCTGACATGTCTTAACTTTGGAAAGTTTTCTTTTGCAACCTAGACTTTCTTTTGATGTTGGTTTTGGCACATCTGTCTGGTAAGAAAGAGAGAGAGAAATAAAACTAAGTGAAAGATATGTGTGGGAAAGAGAGAGAGAGAAAACAAACAATGGGAAATGTCAAGCTGCCATATTTTTGTTACAGATCGCCCAGGTCCACCAGAGGTTGTAACTATTGAGGACGTCTGGGGAGACAATGTAAATTTATCATGGAAGCCACCAAAAGATGATGGCAATGCTGCCATTACTGGGTACACTATTCAAAAAGCAGACAAGAAGAGTATGGTAAGTAATAAGGAGATGTTTAAAAGACTGATGTATTCATAAATTCTCCCTTTCAAAAATAAAAGCTTTACATGCTGAAATTGATGTAGGTGGACAAAGCATTGATTAATCAGTGCTCAGAATATCTGCATCTCTAAAAATTCTGAAAATCTCCTGTTCATTGTATCTAAAGCCTAAAGATGGAAATGTTTTCAGATGATGCCGAAGAAGACTAAAAAGGAAAGGACAGGTGGATTTGAGGGAAGTAATTCTGCTTTTTTTTCCCTTTGTCTCAGTAGAGAAAATAAAACCCAAAAATATTAATTTTTAAGTCAGTAGGTTGCTGCTAGAGTCAAAATGAAGCGCTGTTGTTTTCAAACCTATGTCACCTTGTGTAAGTCATTGCCACTCCTTACTACCCATGGTAAAATGGTACATATGTAACTCGTAAATGGCTTTGAGATTTATAGATGCAAAGTGCAATATAGAGATGTTTATTAGTTTAATTAAACTAACATAAACTTTACACTTTCTTAAAAGACAGAAGTTGGATTCTTACATTTAACACTCACTGCAAATTTAAACACTGGAAACCTAGGACAATATTTTGGGAGTTGCCTTATCTAAGGGAATCTTTATGCTGTCCCCACACACATACGTCAACGTGTTGATCTGCTTCATGGTGTGATCAATTCAATCTTCCCGTACCACTGTTTCCCTTCCCATCCTTCATTTTTTCTTTCTCTTCAGACTGTAAGAAGAGATGGTCTCCATACAGAGATCAGAATAATGATGTCCCCTGTCTCTAAATTACTGTGTTAAGGAGAAAGCAACACCACCAGTGTCTAGGGTCCAGCGTGTCATGGATCATTCAGGTCATAGTGTCCCCATATTCTCTGTGGTGTTGAGTTTTGCAATTCTGGCACAGCTGGCCTTCTACAGAAAGCTGTTTTCCCAAAAGGCACTTTGGGTCTTAAAGATGACCAGATATAAATGCAAACTGTGGCACAGGGAACTCAGCACAAGTTCATCTTTAGAAAAGCAAGAAAACTATTTAGGGCAGAGTAAAGAAAAGTGAAAACATTGCTGTGGTCATATTGCACTTTATATTGATTGCATTTTTAGCATTAACCTCTTTCATCTCAGTTTGTTATTTAGGTATTGTGTACTAGGATAGAAATCACATGTCCTGCTACTGCTGCAAGACTAAAGCAGTAAAACCCACCTCCCCATCCAAGCCTGTAGAAGTTAGAGGACCACCTGCATAAAATTACATTTTCTCATGAACACTCAACCTGTGGAACAGGGTGTAGATTAGTACATTGGCCTCTTGTGAGTACATGTTAGTGCAGAGTAGTATATGCTACTACCATTCTTATCTGTAGCAGTACCTTTTCTGTCAGCAGCGTGGACTAGGAATGAAGGAGCCTGCACATGAATGAAGGAGCCTCACGCAATACAACCTTTCTAATATTGCATTGCCTAAAATGAACCCTCCCAGCTAAAAGAGTGTGACAATTCTGTAGGGTTCACTTTCCATCTGGCCTTCACTGCTCAGCAGTGAGCTCTGTGGTATTCTCATTGTCACTCATTTCAGGTAGAATAATTAATTATTGCCAGCTTCACTATTTTAGTATCCATTAACACTCCCTTAAAAGAAAAATCTTAGCTGGGCAAGCTTGAGAATTCTGCAGAACAGTTAATGGCTGAGAGGTGCAGGGCACTGCGGGGAAGCTTACTCTCTGTGTTTCTCTCTGCCAGGAATGGTTCACAGTAATCGAGCACTACCACCGCACCAGTGCCACCATTAATGAGCTCATCATAGGAAATGAGTACTACTTCCGGGTCTTCGCTGAAAACATGTGCGGCCTCAGTGAGGATGCAACAATGACCAAAGAGAGCGCTTTGATTGCAAAGGATGGTTAGCTAATTATCCGTTCCTTGTCAAAAGGGAAGGGGGGTGTTCAGAGGCTGGAAGATGATTGGAGGTAAAGGACATATTTCTAAAGCATTCAGATGCATTCCTAGCCCCAAGACCAAGTACAAGTAACAGCTAGGACACTCCATATTAGGACTTCTTGGTTTGTCCACATAGTTATTAGGGTTTTTTTTTAATCAAGAGTGGGACATTTTTCCCATGTTCTGTCATTTTCTACAATCTCAGACTCATGTCACCACTGGCAGATCTAAGTCAACAAGATCTGGAAGAGGAGTAAAGAAGCTGTTTTCTCACAACCAGTGGGTCACTGCCTCCCAGGGAAGACCTGGCATCAGCTCTGCAAGTGCTCCCGTCCATTTCAGGCAGGATCCAACAGATAAGCGTAACCTCTGCTTCACATCTCTTGCAGGTGGAGCTGGACAAACTCTGATTCTGAAGTCAGAAATCCTGACTTTTCAGAAATTGTCAGTTTGAAATAATACTGTAAACTTTAAAAGAAAAAAAAAATAACTGCCCCTTTATGGAAGAGAAATTCTACAACCAGATGGTTTAAAAGAAGAAAAACAAACCAGATCACCTCAGTTTGTCTGAAAGGAAGGTACACTTGACTGCCATGATGCAGAGGACAGACAATCTGTACAACCCACACAGCTAGGCTGAAGGACTGAAGGTCTAGGCTACTGGACCCTACTCCCATTATTAGAAAGAAAACTACCTCCTTTTTAGAAATGGGATCATGAACAAAAGAATAGCTATAGGAATTACTTTTCATCACTGCTTCCTTGCCCTTGTCATGAGAGCAAGTAGCAGGCCTAAGCTGCACTGAAGTCCGGATGAGAGCTTGGATCGGGTTTCAGCAAAGCTAAGATGTTTAATGATACCTGCACACAGGAACAGATGTCAGCCTGTCCAGCTGTTTTAAATGCTAGCTTAGTCTGTGGGTAAAAATGATTTATTGATGGTATACTCTATTGCAGAACAGGGATAAAGTGGCAGTGAGAAACTAGACTTTACTACCATGTTTTCATTGTACAGAAACTACACCCACTCATGTACCTGTGTTGTTAATGTACTGTATAAAGCAGAAAGAAAAATGGTTGTTCAGATACAGAGCCAGTTTGTAGTCAGAAAAAACTGTGAAAAGTAATTGGGAACAGAGTGAACAAGGCTTGTCCAGGCAGGCATCCCACAGTACATCAGCTAGCATCCGTCCTGTTCTGTCACATGCAGGGCAGGCAGGCAAAGACACAGAATAGATGTGTATAATTTTGTACACCATCTACTCAGGAAATTAAGAGAAGCTCTCAGACATCTACACTATAGCATGACCAAGGGCTATACTCACTTCAAGGCTCACGTCCAGTTTCCCTTACAAGTGCAATTAGTAGAGTCACATTGGTGTCTAAAGCAGTGCAGCTCAGAACTCTTTGTAGCTGTTTAAGATGCTTGGCTATTTAGCTACATGCCAACACTCTCTTTATAAATGTTTTATTTTCATTTCATAGGTAAAGTCTACAAATACCCAATTTACGAGGATTTTGACTTCACTGAAGGGCCGCTGTTTACTCAGCCTCTAATCAACACGTATGCTGTAGCTGGTTACAATGCTACTTTGAACTGCAGTGTTCGAGGCAACCCCAAGGTACAGCATAGTTCATAAGAGTATCAGTTAAAACACAAAAGAGTTTAACCTGACAATAAAAATTGTAATAGCATTTTTACTATTTGTCTCACTCACAAGCCAGGCTGAAAGCAAAAAGAGTGGTGTGGGCTCCAAATACAAAAAAGGACCTACTTAAGTGTGTGAAAGGCATTATAATAGTTACTAAATCCACAGGTAATTCAGTGAAAGGGCAGAACCTCAGGAAAAGGCTGGTCTATACTGAGACTGGCACTGACAACAGCTGTACAGTTGACATATCGGTAAAGGTTGTTACTAAAATAAAGCCATAACTATTCTAGAAAAAGCTAATTATGCTTTAAGTAAGCACATTGCAGGAATACTCTGGGGACCACATCGGTTCTCAGACCCACTGTGCAATGCATCTTCCAGTTTCTTTTGAATTGTGCCTTTCTGTGATCTATTTTCTGCTGTGAGAAACTGAACACACCTAGTAAAATGAGAACTCAGTGTTTAAGAACACATTTGCAGTTCACTCTTTCACAGTTTCTGACTGTGCAAATTACTGTGAAAAAACATACTTTTCTTATTGAGGCTTTCTTCTGTTTTCACTGTAGCCCAAAATAACCTGGTTCAAAAACAAAGTCATTATAATGAATGACCCAAGGTACCGAATGTTCAGCAACCAAGGTGTCTGTACCTTGGAGATCCGCAAACCCAGTCCCTATGATGGAGGTACTTACAGCTGCCGAGCAGTCAATGCACTTGGAGAGGCAGAAGTTGATTGCAAACTGGAAGTAAAAGGTAAGGGTTTTAAAACATTGTAAATGTCCTGTTTATCTAAACACCATCTACACAGGAGTCAAAAGCATGTGAGGCAAATGCAAAAGTGTTCAAACCTTCTTAACTTTACCGGTTGAAAATAACAACTTGATTAGGACAAAACAAACTATATTGATTGCTTTGGGGTTTTTTTGAGGACCAATATGCTGTGCTTATGCTAGTCTGTCTTTTTTTTCCCTCACGACAATTCACATCTTCAGTGGTTGCAAAGACTTTTTCAGAAGTGACAAAATGGTAGACCATAACTCTCAGAGCTATGCCACTTACTCAAGAAATGCCAGTAAGGATCTTTGGGAAAACATTAAAAAAATCATCTTGGATAAGAGACAGATCTCTAACGGAAATGGCAAGGGGAAAAGAAGAGAGGAAAGATTAGTTCAGGCCAGACTTTGTCTGCTTTAAAATTATTTATTAAACAAACCAAACATTTGCTTCCAAGGAAGTTTGTTAGCAAAATCATGTAGCAAAAAGTAGTACTGTTACAAAAGACACAAGCTAGTTGGTGTAATTCATGTATTTGCTTTAAGAACAAAGTATTCAAAACTACGGATTTTGTAAATAACAGGAAAGAGGAGTTGATTAGCCTTCTACCACAGAAGACATATCTTTATTTTCATTAATAGATACACTTTATGAATTCCAGGTAGTTTAGCTTTAACTGGGATATCATGGCAATGGGATTTGGATTGGACTACTAATGAATATTCTCAGCACTGTATTTTTCAGAAAATTACTTCCTAGGAAAACATGGGGTCATATTTAGCTGGACTAACTCCCATCAAATGCATTTGTTTCAACTGTGGAATAAGCTAAGTATTTCTGAAAATTTCTGCCAGCTGATAGTAAGTGTCTAACTCAGGAATTTAGAGGGAATTTAGGCTAGCTGAATATGGCCCTAATATTATTTCCATTATGCTAGTCTATAATGAAAACCATAATATTTAATATCCCTTTGGATGGTACCATATTTATTTTGGATTTCAATTGCCATTTTCTGCATTTTCTGATGTATCCTGTCTCACAGCTCAAATCTGTTAGCAAGAAGCCATTGCAATAAATGTTTGGTCTCTGAAATGGAACATTTGAGTAATGTAATGAAAATATGTATAATATGTTTCTTAATTTTCATTACTTATTTTTAAGAAACTGTGTTTAAAAGCTGATGTCCTCATCCTGGAAGTCTGATTTTTTTCCTTAATGACAAGCAAACTTTCTATTTCACAGCATCACAGAAGACCTGATCACCTGAGAAGGTTGTTTCATCTTTTTTTTTATATGAAAAGGCCAAGCTAGTTTGCTATTTCATTAAACTTCCTAAGTCCCCAAGCTCTAAAGTGCTTAAGCACATTTACACTCAGTTGTAACTTTTTAGTCTCCAGCACTTTGCTTGTAGTACAACCAACTACTACATTTTAAATACAAGAAGCTGTTTATTTCTGCCCTTTGTTTTACAAAGAATTTTTTCCATATAGTGTGCAGAATACTGTGAAACATTTTTAAGATAAGGAATAATTTAACTAATATCTCTCCATTTTAGGAAGTCCAAACTCCAAATGTTGCCATGGATTTGATATTATTCTTCATTGATTCCTTTTTCAGCTGCTGTGAAATATAGATGCTTCTGTTGATCTTGGTACTTTTGTCCTCTGAATATCAGGCATGAATTCATTCGCTGGTTTTGAAGCATAATACAAACACCATGTTGTCATTCAGGTTCTCTTTTAATATGCAACAGTTTCCAAGAAAATGTTCACCAGCAGTGTAAGCTGTGCTATGTTTGAGTTTTTAAGAAAGAAATGTGGAGAGATTTTTGCCTTTGATGAATACTGATGGGGAATTTAGTTTTTTGTATTTACGGACATTTATGGACTGGTATCTGCAATAGGTTGGGAATGTTTAGATACTTTTCCAGTCAATTAGAAGTAACATTATCTAGGAAAAAAGCTACAGTTTTGTTCATTAAAGTGGTCACCAGGTACAGCTGAGATGATGTCCCTAATAACTTTTGCTGGCAAACGTTTATTCAGATTTCATAGGTCAAGTTTTCCAAGTAGAGTTCTGAAATGAAGAGCACAAGATACACTGTGTTTGCAGGCTGCCAGACCTATCCCATTCACAGCTGATTCTTTCCATAATGGCTGCATTAAAGAATAAAACAACAAAAAACAATTACATCTGGCAACATGGCAGCAAACATTTAGGGTAGACAACAGTCATAGCAGTGAAGCACTAGAGCAGATTTCCTGCAGAGGTTGTAGAGCCTTTGGTACCAAGAGACTAAGAGCAGCTTAGAAGAATGGCAGCAGTACAATCTGTTAGGATTATGATATGCACTAAATGACGTCTCAAGATTGCTTCCAGCTCTGAGTGTGACTCAGTTCTTAACGTTGTCAACATACCTGAGCACCTCAGTCCTATTCAGGTATCCCCCCGATCATTCATCCCACAGGAAACCACAGATAGATGCATGGGCTTTGTATTAATCATCCTATCAGCTGGATGCAGCATGTTCTACAGTTTGAATTCCTCTGGCACCTTATCTTGGGGTAGTAGTTGAACATACTTTTGCTGCAGTGAGAATGAGGCTGTAAGAATTACTCCCTTTAGAGAAGATTTAGTTCATCCCTTCCCACTTTTAAACAAAAACTCCCACATCCACTGAATGCAAAAGGCTTGTCGCATAGACATTTCTAGACTCAAAAAGCCTTCTTTTTTTCCCAAGGAAAGTAATATTCACTTTAAAAGATCAACAGAAGAAATGGAATACTATGCCACAGACATCTTACTCAGAGTAGTGCTTGAGTTTTGCATCACACCTGGAAGAAGTCCTGAAAGATGTCAGCTGTTAGGATCCTACCTGGGCTGTGTATTAATTCTCTCTTCTTAGCTATGTGATGGACTGCTTAGTTAACCTAAATCTCACTTTCCCTAGTTAACAGTTGGTTTCTGAACCCAATTTCATACCAACCATCATGTGGTGCAGTCCCATTCCCTCCCACCAAGCTTGGGAATGTGGTTCTCTCCCAATGGTTTGGGCTGTGAGTGGAGATTCCTCTCTCCATCCTGGCAGGTTTAGCCATTACTTTGGACTCCTTTTTGAGGACTGCTTAGACTAGTGATTTGTAGGGCTTAGACACAGGGCAGCTGTTGTAAGGGCTCAGTGCCAACACTCTTAACATGACTGGCAGTTTGACTGATGAAGTCAAAAGGAATAGGATTAAGCAAATACAGCAGCTGTAGCTTGGTAAACCAGGGTAGGCTCAGAGTTTGATACATGATATAGACAAATACAAATTAATATTAAACAGTGGAGCATAAAAACATCATTACATCTTATTTCACTCTTCTATTGACTTACATGTTGAATTATCATTCTCTTAAGTTTCCCAGCCTGTTTGTTCATTTAGGAGGGCTCTTCAGAAGACTGCTCATCACACTGACACAAAGCAAAGACTTTTGGATTTCTGGCTCACTGGAAATGTATTGCAGTGTGTGTGTGTGTGTGTGTGTGTGTGTGTTTTTATATGTATAGCTTTAAACCTGTTCAGCTTTATTCCAGCAAGTAACAATCAAGGTCTGGATTTGTAAAACGATAAGATACAGTTGAATGTTGCCTGAATAAGACAAACAGTCTCCAGGCTATGCTATCTATCTGGTGAACGTACTAGCTATGGTGCTATTATTACAGATCTTTGGATAGTATATTTTGTAGTAAGTAAATTTTCCTTATGTTGGCTAGAATTCCTTTTACCCACCTATTTCTGAGGTATGGGAGATCTGAAATTTATTACACATATATATATATGCTCAGTTCTAGGAATGTCATAGAACTACTCACAGAACAGTTTTGGATTTCTTATTTTGCATAGTATTTGAACAACTGAGTAGCTATGAATACTCTGGCTTTGATAACTATCAGTATGTACAATTTTCTACTTTTTTAGTCATTTGCTTACATTATCTTAGATAAAGCCTCTAGTTGTTACTAAATTTAATGTTCAATTCCTGAAAAAGTTTTAGTGATAATTATGAGCACAATAATAAAAATAATTAAACCTTATTCTGTCCTCCAAAAAAGGTTTTGCAAATACTGATCTTATTTCAGATAGACACCACTTTGTTCTTCTGTTTTAAGTTTTGCTGAGTGAACTTAATGATGGCAGCTATATGAGCTGCTTGGCACAGCTGCACATACAATGGCTTTTTGTGTAAATATAAACATGCTGTAAAAAGTCATGCAATATATCTTAGAGAAAATAATAACTCTACCTCATATATCTTGAAAGATGGTGCATACACAGAATCTCATAATACATGTTTCATACTCATCTTACTACAGAAGATAAGGTATATATCTTTTAGTTTGTTGAGGTAGATCCTGAAATATGGCTGTAAATCTCCCATTACAAGCAGTAAGGGGCTGATTCCTTATCAGCTACACTGAGATCCATGAAAAGATTGAGATAAAGCACCATGCTTCTTTTATCATTAAACAAATGTATATGGAGAATGTTTATCTGAAGAGTGAAATCAAGGTTGGTGATCACTCTATTAGGTTGATGATAGCAAAGATGCTGTATGAGAAATAATTTTTTTAAAGTGTTAAGATAACTGGGAAGAATTTAAAATGCAAGTAAATATCACTTTAAATATTCTAATTCTGCAGTGATATATCATGGAGTAATAAACCCAGGAGAACCATTCTTCTTGGCGGGGAATAATCAGGTTTATAATAAGCATACTCCTCTGGACATTCCATTTCATTCCCTTCCTTTCTTACCACATGCAAACGCATTTTCTGCATGCCAAGTGTGTATTTATTTGGCGTTTTTTAGATTAAACTAGCTAGTGTCTCATGGCATACAATGTCTATGTCACATGAGCAAAGAAGGCCAAATTAATCAAGAATATGGATATTAAACATCAGTTACAGAGGTCTTAGACATATTTCTGCTATGCCACTGGGCATAGAACCTGTACCTATAAAGAATTTATTTAATGACTATGACTATCTTTGACCAGAACACTGAGTTCTTTCCAGGAGATAGAAATCTGCATCTCAAAAAAACAGCTCTCGGTTAGTTTGTAGAATTATTGAAGGAACGGAAGTATCATAAAATCATTTGCTGTGTTTAAAAGGCATTCTTCATTACAGACTAGTCTTTGGTTAATAGTTAGCGCTCAGAATGATAATCCATACCTGAGCTTAACCTACAGAATCTAAGGATGAAATCTAATTGAATTGATCTAACTGAAAACAGTGAAAACTTTTTACTTACAAGCATATAATTTTACTTCATTTCCTCTAAAATTTACTCTAAATTCAGGTTTGGTGGGGTTCAGAGAATTTGGCTCTTTCTGTAGAAATGTGTTTTCTTGTAACCTTGCCTAAATCTAGAATATTGACAGTGCAATTTTAAAATGACAGAGATGCCCAGAAACCAGTCTGCACTATAGTATGCATCCAAATTTACTATTTCAAACCTAAAAAATGTTAAGAAATCAAGCTAGATAATGTTCCTGTAGTTTTTGAAGTACTAAAGTGTTTTTCTTAAAACGCTACAATAGGTACAAAGTTGAGTGCTTTTATATGCATACACATATAAAAATGTATATATATGGGTGTTTTATAGATTCAAAATGTTCAATTAAAGGTAAGGGTTCCTATAGAGTAAATAGCATGCTTTAAGTAATGTAAATGTGGATATGTGACAAAGTACATACTTTAGTGCACAGGTATATAATTAGTCTGTACTTGATTATTTTGCCTTACAGAGTTTCAACATATATATATATATGCTTCAGTGTTATATGTGTGTGCTTTTTTTCCTTGGTGGAAAAGACTATATATATATATGTGTTAGCTTCTTTGAAGCTACGTTTGGAAACTTTTATTACAAATGTCAGTTGCATAATTTGGTTCCAATCTATTATTTAGACTAATTACAGGATTTACGGTTACTTGTACACATTAATATAGCTTTTACATATTAATGATAATTTTGAAGTGGAACTGGTTCCCTACCTTTTACTCTTCATGTGCTTCTATTCCTACATATTTTACATGACTAAGGATTAAAACTTCATTTGACATAATTGTAAGCATAATTTCACTCAACATTTTCTCTCTACTTTAGTGTTTGCAATTAAATTGTTACTTCTCTTTCTCTCTCTCCCTTAGTTACACAATAAGGAGTTTTGAATGTATATTGTCATCTAAGGTAAGCTTTCATATGGTTCTTGCATATGAAGCTTATGTCTGTTTACACGTCATACACCGCCTGCCTAGTATGGCATGATTTTCATTATTTGACTTAATGAAAATGTTTTCTAAAATGAGTAGCATGATAGTTTTAGTGCATATAAATTCAGATTTTTATAGTAATTGCTTGCTATGGTAATTCCTCTTAGTAGCACATTCCACTACCTTCTAATTATGCATGTTTCAATGGAATTTAACAGTGCATGAGTTAGTATGATTAATTAGCATGAATAAAATGCAAGCAATAAAAGAGAATTTTGCATTTACAGTCAGTTACTTTCATACAGGAATATGTCTCTACATAAATGAAATATTCATTCCACAGTTAATTTCATCTAAAACTGAATGATTCGTATCACAACTTGCACTACATGTGTTGACCAGAATGCTAAAAAGCATGCTTCTTTTCATCTGTATTGTGCATCTACCTAAGGTCGGGAGCGAACAGTTCTGCAACAATGATGGTGTTAAATGAGATACCACAGTCTCATAATTACTAGTAACTAATAGCACTTTAATTGGATAATTCTTGTGTTAATAAAGGTTATAAATTCCTCAAATCCGTACTCAGGATAAATGCTGTGCGTAAGTATCATCTCAGTTGCATTTAGCTGAAGCATTCAGAGGCAGTGATATCTTCATCCTAGCAATGTACTTTTGCTTTAAAGCTTTTGGTATTCCATAAAAGGCTCTGAAGGTAAGTACAGTTATTAGTGGGTGGTTTTGCAACTTGCAGAACAGAATGCTCCTGCAAATTTGTAAGAGGAATCGTAATGGTAGGAGGCTTTCTGAAAAACAAATGCCACCCTTTGCCTTGAGAAAGGGCAGACTCTAATGCTTTTAGCAAAATATTTATCTTTTCCCCCACTGTTCCTTCCAAATGTCATTTCATTTTGATGAAACTAACAGAAATATCCATGTATTTAGTTTCCATAATGTTTTTCTTCCATTGCGTGAAATTTCACTCCTAATTTGGATTATTTATATTAAACTACTGCTTCTGCATCAGTGGGATCTCAGGTGTCCTGGCTCATGTGTTAGACATTACATGCATGTTTTTCTGAGCACTGAAACAAATATGTTGTCTTGGATTGCTAAAATAATTAAATGTTCTTCAAAAATCTTTTGCTTCGTCACTTTCCCCAGAACATCAAAGAAAACATTGAATACTCCCAATGGCTTTCTTATAAGGCCAAGTTTCTATTATAGCAATGATTTAAAACAGGTTTGGTTCAGTTTTTTTACTTAAGGTGGCTAAGCCACAGTCATACAGCACATAAACCTGAAAGGCTGAGAATGGTACTTCCGATACCTGTTCAGTGAATATTGACACCAACCATCACAAAACTGGAATAAAAAAAAAGAAAAAAAAAGGAAAAACATTTAGTTTCACAGAGACAGGCAACAAAGTTTTGGCAGGGCTGGAGGAAATGCTGACTACAAAGGCCCTTGTTTGTCAGCAAGGTTTGTGAGCATGGACACTCACTGCTGCAGCTAAGGAAGATGCTGACCGCAAGTGTGGAGTCAGACTCCCCTACGGGTTGGTGCAGGACCTCCCACAGCTTTGAGATCACATACCAATAGCTTCAAGCTCTGAGAAAACTCTAGAGCTCTCAGGGAGTAAACACCGGGATCCAAGGTGATTACATGTAGTTCTTTTTCTTCCAAAAGTGAAATTAAAATCATTCTTCAGACTTCCCCAGCAACTGAAATTTTCACTTTCATCACCTCTTTCTGGAGTCTAAAGGCACCTACATCTAAAATCCTGGCTTTCTAAAATCTGATTCTTTTACGTACGTCATCCCACCTGTAATTTTTAAGCAACATGGTAAATATTTTGCTAAACATTTATAAACTGTTACAAGACCCAACACTAGAATAATTTGAATGTCTCTGCATGTTTTTCATAACTCATAGTCAGATGTTTTCTACATTGTTCCCTCTGGGTTGACTTCCATCTCTAACTATATTCCACCCAGACTGATGGAAATCCAGGAGGGTTAATTTGAGGTGAAGCTTATCACAGACTATTGCATGGGGTGAGATAAATGACTGAATATATAACACCCTAAAAATTAAATTCATCCTGTGCAAGAGGACAGAAAAGTTCTGTATAGTAGAGAGGTTAAATAATGGTTAATTCTTTTGCTGGACTTTTGAACAGGGATGAATTTTATCACATCTCAAAATGAAGTATGCAATGGGGACTGACTAAATCTTTGACATATAGATATGATGTAAATAAAGGTAAATAAAGAAAGGTAAATAAAAAAAGGTACACAGCTGTTGCTCCAGGAATCTTCAACCTGAAGATTGTCTTGTATCTTGTTTGTAGGTGGGCTTTCGCTCTTCAGACTATTGATGGATGGAGTGCCGCCACATATCCTTGATTCATATATGCGTGAAGTACAGGCAGACAAAACTGAGAGGAAGTGAGAGTCCGTCCACAGTGTTTCCTCCCACTGCGCTGGAAATTGGTAGCAGAATTACAGCATTTTAGTTCTTGCAATGACAGAACAAAC
Organism: Aegotheles bennettii; assembly: GCA_013398125.1. Classification (NCBI taxonomy): domain Eukaryota; kingdom Metazoa; phylum Chordata; class Aves; order Caprimulgiformes; family Aegothelidae; genus Aegotheles; species Aegotheles bennettii. Next base: position 23,087 of record VZRW01008277.1, read on the forward strand.
ATGTAGTTGGGGAGTTTCTTCTTTTTCTTCTTTTTTTCTTTTTTTTTTGTTGTTTTGTTTTCCCTACCTGCTCTTACTGAAAAGAAAGAATACGCATGGATTGCTTTGGGGTTGAAATGAACTGAACTGAAGACAACACACGTTTCATAATGTTCAGTTTTATTTTCTGTTTGATATTGTGTTCTGGTATGTAATGAGGAAAGAGGAGAAGCTGTGTAACAAACATGAGGAAGCAGTCAGAGTTTGTAATCAGTGGTACCCAGCATATCTTTCTCAGACTGAAAGTACATGGATTAGCCAGTAGCTGTGCAATAAGACCCTTGGAATACATACCTCTTCAATAATGTATCTTATTCACTCAAGAATTGTTTAACAGAATATGATTTTACTATAACATAATTAATACATATGTACTTAATGATCATTTAAGCTGAACATACCTTCCTTTAGATGTTTTGATTTCCTAAATCCAACCCATCAGTCTCTCAACTGAACTGAAATTGTTTTATTTAATGTACAATAAATATGAAGTGTTTAAGACCTATCAAGTTCTTGTTTACTTTTTTATTTTTTTTTATTCTCTCTCATCACATTTCCAAATACTGTAAAGCAGGAACTTGAGCCAACTACATTGAATAGAAAACAGTACCAGCAGTCACCTAACCCAGTGGGCTTACACTTTAAGATACATTACACAGAATGTCAGTGAAGATAAATGTTATAGATATACGTAATTTTTTATCCATTTGTTTTCAATATTTAAGTATTATAAATGCCAACCATGACAGCTTTCATCATTCTGGATCTGCCTCCTTCCTCAGGAGCTCTTGTAGGTATCATAGCAGAAAAAGGACTCAGAACATACTGCTAGTGAGCTTAACGCGCAAGGAAAAAACACCTTAGATAAGGTAAAATGGCTACATTATTTTTCCAACTCTAGTGTCATTAACCTCCAAGTATTTCAGGAGTGGAGGTGATTGTAAGCCTCCAGCAAACTCAAGCATATGAGACACAAGGTCATGCCTAATTTGGCCAGGCTGTAGACTCCCTGTTGCCCTGTCATTTACTGACCAATTCTCACTCGGGCTGTATAGATAGAGTAGGTTATGTGCTTACTGACTAATGATTGATCTCCAATTATGGTTTGTAAAGATAAAGGTCTACCTAGACCAGTAGTACATTACAAGATGGTTATTTGACATCAGCACATTTTTAAACATCCAGCAGTCAGTAATTATGCAATAATAAAAGAATGTGTTACTATGAACTGCTACTGCTGAGCTGGTGTTGAATTACCACTTCTTGCAGTTTAATTACCACTTCTTTCACTTTGGGGACCTGAATGCATTTTATCACTGTGTTCTCTAAATCTTACTTGCTTTGAGTTTCTTCTTCTTTCCCTCCTTTCTATCTTTATGATTTCTTCTGTGTTGCCATCTGCAAGGAAGCATTCCCAGTCATGCTGGACATTCTCCCACCTGCATTTCACCCTACTCCTGACAAAATAAATTCTCTCCTACACATTCATTCACACCTACACATGAAAGAAAACACATCAACACACCTACTAAGAAGAAAATTTCATGAAGGATTAATAATTTCTCTTTATTCTGTATCTCACCAGTGAATCGGGACTCCCCTCATCTGTTCTGAAGCACAGAAGGCTGTGGGAGAGGGTCAGTTTGAATATATGCCATGCAGGTTTTAGCATTTAAGCACATGACCCTCATTTAAAATAATATCAGTCTGTTGAGATATATTAAAGTCAGCACCAAAAGCTATAGTTATTGTGAGTTTGTGCTTTTCAGTAAGCCAAAAAGGATGCATATCACCATCTGCACTTTATGTGCAACAATGTTTACAGCTTCAAGCCTTCGATCTGTCTGCCTCCTCAGTCTTAATACACCATACATAATAACCTGGAAGCCAACATAAATCTCAGCTTCTGTAAGCTTTCTGCCAAGGGAATTAGCTACTCTAATTTCCACCAGATGCCCGCAGTGCTAAAAGACAAGCAGAACTAAGCTACTTTTCACCGGGTGAACGGTAAGCGTTATATTCAGATGCCCTTAATTCCTCCCTGGTTGCATTGCCCAGCATTTGCCATTGGCTGTCCCTCGGGCTCGAGATGCACCACGCCAATAAGAAGTACTGGGTATTGAGATGAGTGGGCATCAGTGTGCTATAAATTCATTGTCACTAACTACACTGGCCAGCCAAGCCTCTAGATTAAAAATTAATTGAAAATTACTTTGAGAGGAATGATAGGATGGGGTGGGATAGGAGAGAGATTTCTAGTAGATCTAAAAGGTACAGAATGTATCCTCAGCAAGTTTGCTGATGACACTAAACTGGGAGGAGTGGCTGACACACCAGAGGGTTGTGCTGCCATTCAACGAGACCTTGGTAGGCTGGAGAGTTGGGCAGGGAGAAACTTAATGAAATTCAACAAGGGCAAGTGCAGAGTTTTGCATCTGGGGAAGAACAACACC
>VZRW01008277.1:29593-51184 GCA_013398125.1 Aegotheles bennettii
GAGGGCTGGGGCGGCACTGCGGGCTGGCCCTGAGGACCAGGGGAGCGGAGGTGCGGGGGTCACGCGTTGGGGTAGCAGAGGTCGGGCTGGAGATGGGTGTCAAGGTTTGAGTGCTGGAACGCTGGGGGGATCACGCGAAAGGGCGAGTTCCAGCGGGCTCCTCTCTCCTGGACCCTTGGGTGACCAGAGGTCCCCAAGGGGAAAGGACCCTGACCCGTGCTGGATGCTGCGGAGCAGTAGTGTAGCCAGGCTCACCCTGGGACCCCAACCTCCTCCAGGGACCGTCTGGCGTCCCATCGCCTGCCTCTGCTCGGGCAGCTTCCCGGGAAGGGGACATCGTCAACTCCCTTCTCGAGGGGAGGCCTGGAACAGAGGGGCCTGGAGGCAGAGACAGCTGCCGGCCAGGAGAGAGGGCGTGGGGTGTGCCCAGGAGCAGGGCAGAGCTGGCCACCAGGCACCTCTGATGCTCAGTGCAGCATCGCGGTGCAGCTGTGCTGCAGGTGTGTTAGCTGACAGGAGCTCAAACGTTTAATTGCTTTAGCCTCTGAAGGGAAAACTGGCTTGTTAGTGTGGGCTGCTGCTGCTGCTTAAACTGGGTTGCCTACAATTTCACTGGTGATGTAAGGAGCTCTGTCGGAGCTTCCCAGCCTGTCACGAGTTTCCCAGTGCAGATTATCCATGGTAGTTAGGGTGGGAAATACCAGGGGAAAATTGCTTTGTGTAGGTAAAATATCTTGAAGGGTGGCTGCTATTTTTCTTCAGTTCTGATGGGCTTAAATCCCAATGGCAGAGGTGGCAGTTGGTTGAGGTTTTCTAGTAACTTAGATACACTTTGGTGAGTGTTCTTGACAGAAGCACCCTTCATTTTCTGTAGTTGCTTTGTCCTTTATGTTAGCAGAGGTGTTTGTGCAGCCGTATCAGGAAGCTGATCCAGATCAAGAATAACTTTGCTTTGTTCTAACTCTAAGCACTTCCCTGGTTTGCATCGCCAGGTAGAGGCACTCCGTGGAATTGCAGTCAGTAGGAAAAGGGAGAACAAGGATGAGAGTGAATGGTTGGAAACCACAGACTGTCTTCTGGTGGTACTTTCAGAATTAAAATGCTTGTGGAACTGCTACCTTTAGCTTAACTTTGTGATGTAGATATCAATTGTGTGCCAACTATGTGTCTGGATGTTCATTTTAGCTTTTTCTCTTTACTATTCAGAAAAAAAAAAAAGTAAATTTTAACTTATTTTTCCCTTGAGAAATCTTGTACAAAAAGGTGTAAGGTTGTGTTGCAGACATCCAGGGAATGACTCCTTCCAGGAAAGCTTAGGTTGAGTTTTAGGAACTTCACTGTTTCTTTTTAATTGTGGAAGCTGAAGTTTACAAGAACCTACAGTTTGGACTAAATTTCCTTGTTCAGGTATCAGTTTATCCTTTATAAATATGTACTGTAAAGCCAGACTCCTTATCCTGTTGGTTTTTTGTTGCCTCTATGCTGTGAGAATAGCCCTCGCTTTCTTTTGCTGCATCCCTCTTCTGCTTGTTTAATGACTCAGCTTGTCTTCCACCTGAGATGTCATGTGTCTGGATGGCTTTCATGAGAAGCTAAAACTGTTGCAACACTAGCAGGTGCTGTATGTGCTGTTGTAATACCTGCTTTGTACTTTTGACTTGGTTGTGTTAGCTGGAAGGGCTAGGGGCGGGAAGGTGGAAGTGAAAATTAAGCTAAAGGTGATGGAATTGCAGACAGAGCTAAAAGCATGGTGCATGTCAACGTCACCTCTCTACTGCCAAGCCACCTCTTCCATTCACGAGCGAGTCTTGATTGCCTGATGGATTAACAAGAACTTGTTATATTCTCTTGGTGGAAGTGTAGGAGCACTGGATAGGAGACTCAGATAAAATAATAAGTAGGTTTGGTGTTTTGGGGTGTATTTGTGAGTTGGTTTGTGTGGTTGTTTGTTTTTTTTTCCCTAACCAGTCACAAGTTTCTGTTAGTCCTTTATTGGAAACACTGAAATCTTGATGTTTGTCCAGACCATCCAAAACAAGTACGACTGGTAGCTGAAATCCCTCAGAGAGTAGCTGCTAGCAGATGCTTAGGAAAGAGATCTACGCCTTTCCAGCTGCCAAAAGACTGTGGTTTAGGGGTTTCTTGGCGAGGGATTCTACTTAAGCTCTTGCTAGAACAGCAACTGGCAGATCTGTTTCTCCACAGACACCTTCCACCTCATGATTTTACCTTTTGAATTGTTTTGAACCTGTTCGTACTGTCAGCTTCCACATGTCCTATTGCAGTGAATTCCACAATTTAATAATACTCCCCCCCCACACACAATGCAATTAATGTCTAAACCCATTCAATGCTGCCTTGTTCTCTTACTGTGTATCTGTTATTTCCTCATACACTATTCTTTTTATCTTCATCAGCATCAGTAGCCACTAAAAGCCAGTTTGTCACTGACGAGCACAATATGTTTTGGCTTTATAGAATATTGTCTGCTTCAGTAGTGTCTTCTTGTCTAGGAGCACAGGTTGTATCTCTGTCTCCTGTAAATGCACATTTTGGCCTAACCCTTTTTATTTGTAACTAAGACATTAGCAGACTGTTGTAACTAAACTCCACATGTGTAGATTCTTGTTGAGTGTTAGTCCAGTTTCCTTCTCTGTGTAATTTAGGACAGTAATCTGTAGAAATAATATACAGGACTGCTACACCGAGTGTGGTCGTGGGGACAAAACTATCTGCACATTTCATGTTCTGTGTGTTGAAAAATCTTCCCTTACCCCCACCTTCCTCTTTCCCCCCCTCCCCCCCTCTTTTTTTCCCCATTTTATCCCCTCCATCTGACAGTGAACTCTNAAAGAGGGTTTGTCTTGTTTTTTTTCCTGTCAGAGGGAGAAATGAGGGGAAGATACTGACAGGCATGACATTACATAAACAGCAAGGGCACAGCTGAGCTTTGTGGGAGAGAGAATAATGAAGCAGAAAAGAGGGTGAACCAGAGCAGCTGGTATGGACTGGGGACGTGGGAGTGTGAAGGAAGAAGCATTAAGCCCCTGGCCTGGTAGAGGAGAGAGGTGTGAAGCACTGAGTGGGGCGAGGAATCCAGCCAGTACACGTGGGTGAAGAACGGAGCACTCAGTGGTGGATGGAAGAAGGAGGTATTTGGCATAAAGGAAGACAGTGATGGTTTAGGAATCCCAACACAGAAGGACAGGAGCTCTTTCAGAGGGAGCTCGTTGGGGAGAGGAGGATGCTAAAAGGAATGCAGGGAGTCCCTGGGGAGAGGAGGATGCTGAAGGGGTGCAGGGAGTCCCTGGTGCATATGAAACACACTTGAACTATAGTATGATTATTATTATTATTTTTATCTTTTTTTTTTTTCCTGCCCTGTCCTCTTCTCTTGCTGTAATGCAGGTTTAAACAGCCCCTTCTCCTGCTACTAGTACAATTGTACATAGTGCGAAACAGAAGTGAAGGGAATGATCCATGTTTGGAGGGAAGAAGACCAGTAAAAATGTCTCTTTCTATCCTGGATCTGTTCCAGATGGGGGCTGTGTACATTAGGGCAAAATCAGTTACTGTGTTGTTGGATTGAGGAAGCGAGATTATGACTAAATGTGATGAGTAATTAAGGGGGGGCTGAATCTTCAAATGTTGCATAAGCTTGGGCTGTTGAACTCTCTGGGCTTGAGAGCTTTGCTTGGAGTAACTGTTAAGGGATCTTCTTGGCACATCTAGTCTTCTGCAGCTGTCCATGCTCTTCCATGGTGGGGAATCACAGGAGCAGGGGAGTGAGGACTGCTGCTCAACCTACACTTTTTCCTGAAGGAGAGGCATGCCACACATACCTGTCAAACACACCATGCACATTGTTTTGTTTTGACACCCTCAGGTTCAGTAGATGGCCAGACCTACTGTACCAGATCTGTGTCTGACAAGATTCTGGGGCCGTATCATCTTTCAGATATTCTTTCTAATTGAAGTGGAGAAGCCTTCTCTCCTCCCCATCCCCTGCCGGGTTTGTGTTCTTTTGTAGTTCCGTGAGAATAGCACCTAGCTCTGGCCAAATTACATTTGCTTGGACAGGATATAACTTTGGGCAAAGATAATAAACACTTCATCAGTGAAAAGCTGATGATTGTTGGGAGACTCCTGACCTTTTTGCCAAGGCTGTCAGCTGTGTCAGCATTCTCAAGTGCTCCCACTTCTCTAATTTGCAAACTACTTGGGTCCAGCGTGGGAAGCTGGCAGGGGACATCCCTGGATGGAGAGCCAGGCATGTGAGGGCAGAGGAGACAGCAGCTGTAGCTGCATTGACAGGGTGAATAGCAGAGAAAACCTGTGGTTACTGGAAACTTCAGAAACCTCTGTGCACTTTCAGTGACTTGGAAAACTATATTTCACCAATTAAAACATTAGGGAATTCATTTAATCTGCTAAATGCATAGATGACCATGAGTGATCTCTGGTTGTTACCACTTTGGGTCTGATGTGACAGCCTAGGGATGAAATGTTCCGAACTGTGTTTCTAAGTCCCCTCAGGCACCTTTTCCCCTGTTCTTACTAGAATATTCTTCCCTTCTCTGCAAGTGCAGGGATACAGATGCATCTACTGCAGGTGTTCACAGATACAAATATCTTTACTGGGAAGAGAATGAAAACTTTTCCCCCTCTTTCCAGATTGTCAAAGAGCAGAGCATTCTAGTTTTGGAGTCTGAGGGGATTGTCACTTTGATCTGTCTCAGCAGGAGCTAATGCAAACAGACTTAGAACAGCAGTCTTAATGTATTATACGTGTACAGTAACTTGAAACTCAACAAAAGCCATTGCTTTGTCAAAAAGACCTAGTAAGAGAGGTTTGAGTTGAAGCTGTGTTGTTTATTTATTTTTACATTTAATGTGTTACACTTGTTCTGCGGTAAGGTGAACACAGACAGTGTTACCTTGAACTAGAATTCTCAGTGTTCTGTGGGTTATGGAAACTTTAAAAACTGACTGCAGTAACCAGCACGCAAGCCTTCTGCTTTGCATTTCAAAAGATTGTGATAATACCAAACATACGGTACGGCTAATGGTAAAAAAATGTGCCATGGCAGGTTTCTGTTCCTGACTGGTGCTTCAGTTGTGAAAATGATCCAGTTAAATAAGAAACTGCACATGGTCTGGCATTTGACTTAATTGGTGAGGTGTGCCCCACGGTGAGGTGGGGGGTGAACGCAGAGTGGGTAAGGAATTTTGCTTGCATATTGAGCACTGGATGCAATCTACTTTTGTCCATGTTATGGAGAACCTGATGACATTGAAGCAAACTAAAAAGTATTTCAGTTAAAGGTAGATGGTTGCAAAAGGAGGGGAGTTTAATGCAACCAAAACCCCAGTGGCTTCCTGGACAGAATTGCCACGTGTGGCCTGGTTTATTTGCTGAAGTCCAGGGATTAGCATGACAAGTTTTGATAGATCTCAAGCTATCTTCTCATATCTAGTAGAAGTATGTCACAGTAAGGAAGCCTCGTAAAACACTGCAGATTACCTTTGGGGCACTTCACAGTAATATCGGTGATGAAACTGGAAATGTCTTTAAAATACTACTTTAAAAAGGACTCCAGTGAAACCAGTAGTTTCTCCTGGCCCTACTGCTCATAGTGCTTCATTCACAGGTCTGTGTCAGGAGCTGCCTTGTTTGAGAATATCAGTTGTTCTCCATACAACAATGTTCTTCTGAAAAAGCCGATATAGGTACCGTGGTAGCTTTAGTATGTGGATTATACCACAAGTAAAATGATCTTAGCTTGAACAGGGTCCTAACTGTGCTTTTATGTCCTGAAATACCTGAGCAATGGCTGACAGCCCTCTGTTTTGGAAAGGTGGAGAGCAAGAACAAGGGCCAACAGGTGGCCACTGCCTCCCTGCAGAATGTCTAAACCAGTGAGCTTCTGCCAGGAGAGGTTCTTGAGCTCTCTGTTCCTCCACGTGGCTCCTGGAGGTTTGCAAACCCAGGGAGACAGTAGGGTCCTCCTGTTGTCCACAGGCTCTGTCCTTCCCACTTCGTCAGAGGAGAGAAACTTTTTCAAAAGATGGCTAAGAACTCACTCCCTGGTTTAACCCCATCCACCCACACAAAATCCCTTTGTTTAACTGGACTAACAAGGGGGAGGAAACCTGAATAACTCAACTAATTCCATTGGTAAACATCAAACATGTATTGCTGACATCACTTGACCTGGATTTCTATAGTGTGATCTTTGAGGGGATTATCAGATACCAGTATGTTAAAGGTCCACTGGTGATTACAGTTTTTCTGAGTTTCCTTGGGTTAAGGGAAAGGCAGCCTTGCTAGTTCAGAAGAATTTGCTAAGTTTTCTAGATTTCTGTGTACATGCAAATCCAGACGTCTCACCTATGACTGAGTCCCTAATTCTTGGACAGTCTTTTGCTTCAAAGCTGGGCGAAGCAGCCAACCATTTGACTTTAAATAGTGGAATGTTTTGTTAATGAAATTATCCAAATACTGAGCAGCAGAAAAATCATAACTTTGCTGATAGTAATGGTTTCCATATTAAGAGCACAAAACTAAGCAGCAACACACTGTGTCAGCCAGCTTTGACTAAATGAGGAAACCTTAAATAACAGCAAAAAATCTGTTCAGAAATGAACTTCCTTAAGCATGCTGGTTCTTGGGAAGGGTGTGTTTTGTGGTCAGTCTAACTGGAGGCATAACTTTTTTTTTCTAACTCAAGTCAGTGAGTATAACGATGATGAGAAAACGGAGTGTCCGGAGGAGCAGCTCACCTCATCTGCATTCTTACTGCTGCCTTACTTGCTGACCATGAGCCAGCAATGTGCCCTTGTGGCCAAGAAGGCCAATGGCATCCTGGGGTGCATTAGAAAGGGGGTGGTTAGTAGGTCAAGAGAGGTTCTCCTCCCCCTCTATTCTGCCTTGGTGAGGCCACATCTGGAGTATTGTGTCCAGTTCTGGGCCCCACAGTTCAAGAAGAACAGGGAACTGCTTGAGAGAGTCCAGCGCAGAGCCACTAAGATGATTAAGGGAGTGGAACATCTCCCTTATGAGGAAAGGCTGAGGGAGCTGGGTCTCTTTAGCTTGGAGAAAAGGAGACTGAGGGGTGACCTCATCCATGTTTACAAATATGTAAAGGGTGAGTGTCAGGACGATGGAGCAAAGCTTTTTACAGTGACGACCAATGATAGGACAAGGGGCAATGGTTGCAAACTGGAGCATAGGAGGTTCCATGTGAATATCAGGAAGAACTTTTTCACTGTGCGAGTGACGGAGCACTGGAACAGGCTGCTCAGAGAGGTTGTGGAGTCTCCTTCCCTGGAGACATTCAAACCCCGCCTGGATGCGTTCCTGTGTGATGTACTCTAGGTGACCCTGCTCTGGCAGGGGGGTTGGACTAGATGATCTTTTGAGGTCCCTTCCAACCCCTAGGATTCTGTGATTCTGTGATTCTCCTGTCCCTGCCTATGAACCGACCGGCAGCTGTCATTTTTCCTTTTGCCCCAGCAGTGACACTGGGTTTATGTGAGTGTGGACAAATCTCAGCTCACTGAGATTTGATCTATTGGCTTAATCTGCTTAATAGCTTTTGCTGGACTTAGGAAATACGTGTAATCACGTTGGTCTGTTTGTGCTGCAGGAGGGGAATTGCAGAGGTGTGGAGCCACAGCAGCTGTCCCCTCGCTGGGAGTGGGGAAGGATTCAGCTCTGGGACTGCCCATGGCTGCCTGCTTGTTTAACCTGCAAGTTGCGTCTCCGGCGTTTATACCTAACCTTGACTCTCTTTTCATGAGCAGTGCCTCTAAGTGCAAAGGATATTGCTAGAAACTACTCGAGGCAAAAATGTTACCTGTACTTTGTTCCAAAGAAGTTATAAATAATCTTTAGTAAAAACTAATTCCTATACAAAGATATACTGGCTGTGTGTATGAAAATAACGCCTTTGAAAGGTTCTGCTGCAGGACAGTCCTTTTGAACCTGAGACTGGTGTTAATGCAACTGAATAACAGCTTGTTTGGAACTACAATAGTATATGTTAAGTAGATAGTTGCTTCTTCATATTTAATGAATTAGTTAATTTATTCAAACCTTTGTGTGAAGTACCTATGTAGTCAATTTTTGTATGTTGGAAAAAATCTCCCTAAAAGCTGAAGTCTTCATTTAGTAAAATGTAATGGGGTTTTTTATCTATATGTTGTAAATCTGAGCAAATCATTTAAGCGTCTATCAAAAAAACTGCTGAGAACTTTAGTAAGTGCTTTGCTGCCACTTTCTTTTGTAAACATTAATTCTATTTTCATAACGTTTTTCAGCACAAAGAACACAAATAATTATAGAAATACTGAGGGTTTAAGGTGGAAAAATAAGTCAGTTGATGCATAAGAGAGGTTAAGGTTTTTTTGTTTTGTTTAATAAATAGAAGGACCTGTGTTTCACTGGTGTATCTGGCGTAGTTTATTATAGTAGTTACTACAATTCACGTAGAGACTAGCACAAGGAATTTGGTTTGTCCATTAACTAAATAACAAATAGCACAATGTAGTATAGTTTTGTGCTGAACAATATTTTAATGAAATAAATTACTGGCTACGAAATTGGGAACTGTCTGGTGACCTTTTATGTGAATCTCTTTCAGGCACCTTTTTGGGCATACATCTTGGGTGCATTAGGACTTTTTATCTACCAGTCTCTGGATGCCATTGACGGGAAGCAAGCCAGAAGAACAAACAGTAGTTCTCCTCTAGGAGAACTCTTTGATCATGGTTGCGACTCTATTTCCACAGGTAGCCTTAACCTACTGTTACCCATTTGAAAAAGTTACCTGTTTTCAAGAGGAGCTGATTAATCACAGATTTCTTGAAGTTGCAAAGGACCTCTGGAGATCATCTAGTCCAACCCCCTGCTTAGAGCAGGGTCAGCATGTTCCCTTCTTTTAGGATAACTTCACCATCTCCTGCTCACTGCAGCCAAGGCTGCCCCTGACCTTTGCATCCCTGACCAGTATCCCGGAGGATATTTCAGAAGTACCTTTGGCAGATGTTGGGTAACGTGTTCTGCTCCTACTGACTGCGAATCCTCACATACATGTTCTTTGAAGGAGCTAGATGTTGAACAAAGTATCTGTAAGAGTATGCTTAGAGATTCTGTACTATACATAGTCTGTGTTTTCCAGTTGTGTACAGATGATGCCTAGTAAAGGATTTTAAGGACCTAAAAGACTGATGCTGGCATATAAGGATCCACATAAGGATCCACTTTAGGAGTGTTGTGCCAAAATACCGGTTTGGTAACAGGGCATCCAGCCTGGCACTTAGGAGAAGCGTAATTTATATTCCTTAGAAGAATGAGTTTAAAAAAAGTCAGAGTCCTTAAAAAGGAAGCCTTGCTCAGTTTTAGTTTTTGTAACTTAGCTGCTGTGTGGTGGCAATGCCTGTACTTACATAAAAGCTTAATGGCTGAAACATGTGCCCTGGGAGTTGGTACATTCTTTATGCCTCACTTTCCAGAGAAGTACAATTACCAGTGTCTCTCAGCTGGGCCCTTCAGTTGAAGCTGTCGGTGTCACACATATGTCACACAAGATGAAAAGGCCAGAAGAAGGGACAATGACCACTGTAGGCTGGAAGGCAAGGCCCCTGCTTGGAAGGAGTTTTGGTCCTGTGTTTTGGTCTCTCAGCCCAGGACTGTCCCTGACACTAGTTACTCAGTAATATATCAGCATTACTTTGTTACAGTGGTGTAATATGCCTAGTGATTTTTTTATTATTATTTCTCTTAACTGCAAGCAAATGGGGTATATGACTAACATGTTCATTTCTGCTTTTCAGTTTTTATTGTCCTTGGATCCTGCATAGCAATTCAACTAGGAACAAATCCCGACTGGTTGTTTTTCTGTTGTTTTGTGGGACTGTTCATGTTCTATTCTGCTCACTGGCAGACATATGTATCAGGCATACTAAGGTTTGGAAAGTAAGTAGGTATCTTTAGAAGTACATGTGCCAAAATGTCTGAGACTGCTAGCTACTTGATTTCCATTTCTTCTTTGTTTTTGCGCTGTTCTCTCTCCCTCTCACCTTCTTCCTCATCTCCCTTCCACCCTAACAGACTTGGGTTTTATCTGGCAAGATCTCTAAAACTCCTCATAATGCTGAGCAGAGGAGTTGTTCTTTTATCAGCTGATTTTAGCTATATATGCTTTGTTTGCGTGTGTTTGGCTCTTTTGTCTGCAGATTTGTTCTTGGAACCTGTACAAACACCAGGCAGGCTCAGGCCAGAAAGGTCTTGCCTGCAGTGTAAACAAGTGTAGGAGCAGGAACAGAGCAAGCATCTACAGTACCTTCCTTCATAGTCTCCCATTCACAGAACAGTTTCAGTCCAGGGGACTCTGAACCACATACATTTATAGAGAAATTCCCCTGCTAATAGATTTCCCTTCTATAGACATCTTCAGTCTTGCTTCGAATGAACTCTCTGCATCAATTGCATTCTTTGGCAAGGAGTTCCACAGAGCTATGACAGTGCTTGAAGAACTACCCCAGGTGTATGTGAGGCCTTTGCTTTTAATTTGGCTTATACTGGCTTTGATGTCCTTTAGGTTTTGTGCTACATCGCAGTTCTTGTGATTGCTGTGATGCTGTTCATGACTTGGTAGAAATTTCATCTGTTCTCACTGCAGTGTAGGAGAAGAAGTCGTCACGTTCATGTAGACGTTATGAACAATTTCGGTTTAACTCCTAATAGTGTGAAGATTGCTGCACCCTCCCGCAGCTGTGGTGGTGGAGAGGGAAAAGCCCCCTCCCAGCAGCGCTGCCCTGCATCTCCCCTGCACAGACTCTGTCACTTCACTTCAAACCATGATATGGGCAGAATATTAAAAACCTGCACTAGGCTGGCAAGCTGAACCTGTTTGCCCTACAGGTGATGAACACTACAGCTGGTATGAGTGAGGGAGTGCAGTGAGTAGGAAGGAGAGGACTACCCACCCATTCCAACGGCCTGGAGCAGTGACGAGCACCTCAGTGTGTTGTCTAGTTGCAGCTTAGACACTGGCTCTTCTAAGACTAAGAGTCTGGAGCTTGTGATGAAACAGCATATTTTATCATTATCTTTCCAATGACAGAAGAGAGTTTAATGTTACTATGATTATCAAGATCAGATAAGTGTTGATTCCTATCTCCCTTTACAAAGACAGTGCTTCCTGTGCAAACAGTTTACGTGCTAAGCAAGCAATGATACATGTTGACTTTGGTCATAATACCTTAAACCAGCAAATTTATTCTAATTGCTTAAAGAAACGTAGTATTTTAAACATCCATTGTCACTGTTTGCTGATAACTTCAGTTCAGAGATCAGGTACCTGTCTCAAAACCTTTGGTGGCATAAAAGGCACCTCAGATGTGCATTTTATTTACTTACTTATTTTAAAAGCTTTACTGAAAATATCTATTCTTTCTCTTGAGCCTCTGCTAACTTTTTTATATATTCAGGTCTTCTCAAAACATTTCAGCAATCAAATACAGTAAGATAGAGTTTGACTATCTTGTCTGAGAACAAAAAAAGCTGAAATACAGAGTCTAAACTTTAGGGGGTATGCAAGGCCACCTATTTTTAAAATGTTTTTATGGAAAAAAGCTAAATACCAACTATATGTCCTCTGAAACAGGGCAGATGCTTTGCTATCCACTGACTCAGGCCTCAAAATCCTGCCCTTACGTTTTGCAGGCTGTATCTGTCAAGTTTTCATGTTATGATGGCTTGAAGAAATCCCTTCTGTCCTACCCTGCTCTTCACAGTCTATACTTTTCTGTGATATGCTTTTAATGGAAATGTTTGATTGCATTTACTGTGAGCTTGCCTTGAAGCTTGATTTGATACTTACACAGCAACAAGTCTGTACATTTATACAGAATTCTCAAATGGTTAACAATGTATTCATTAAAGATTTTTTTGTTTAAGAAATTATATGTAGCTTGCTCTAGATAAGGAGTCGAGATTTAATTTTAAATCTGAACCAGATGTGTGCCTCCATATAGGGTATCTTTCTCAGTCAAGGAAAATCATATTTTATATGCATAGAGGTAATTTGAAGTACTTATAAGGAGATAATTTGTTGTCACTGTTTTTTTATTTCCACCCCACCCACCTTACGCTTACAGCACAAAGGCCTTTTCTTTCACTAAATCTCCCTTCTTTTCCTTCCTAGATTTGATGTAACTGAAGTTCAGATAGCCATAATAATGCTGCTCTTGATATCTGCATATGGTGGCACCGCAATATGGGACTATAAGGTAAGTGTATTAAATATTCAGAGCTCCCGTCGAGTATTCAGTTGTAGTTACATGTTCACAGTTCTCATGGTAATTGAAGGTATCCTGTGCAAGTACCATCAACACCTACTAGTTGTCTAATGTTCTCTTTTGGGTTATTGTACAAATGTAGGTTGTTTTTATGTTGTAGTGAACTTAGGTATAATGATGTGACTTCCTATTTGCAAAGTTAGAGCAACATAGAGGAAAAAAGACCCCATCTGCCACATCCAAACCTCTGATCTGGAACTAATACTCTGCAGATCCTCAGGCTTTTTTTATTTTTAACAAATAGTTTTTCTTCTAGTTTTATTTCTTTTGTATATTTTATTGTAAGACATACATTTCTGTTCAGTTAAATGATTTATAGGATGCTTTATTTTAAACTTTATAGGTTAAATTCTTTAAGAAAACTATCGGATGAAGTTAGGGGGGGTTTGTTTAAGTAATGTGCTGATGGAGATGCACTGATTTTTAACAGTTATGTTAACAGCTGACATAAATATAAATATCTGTATTTAAAGAATTGGTTTTTTGTCCAAAAGCATTTCCCTGTCTTTTTATTCTGATCTTAAAAGATGCACTTTTTTTTTTGATCCTTTCTAGGGTCTTTACTCAGAAATACATAGTTCTGCTTGGTTACAGCACATGGAAGAGATCATTCCATGCTGTTGATAACCAATGCAAATTAATCTAAATATAAACCATCAAGTAATTCAAATTAATTCACACGTTTACTCAGCAATTAGGAAATGTTTAGCTAAAATTTTGATTCCTTTCCCCATCCTGCAAGATGCTTTTGTTCTATTTTCAAACAGCTTATTTTTACGTTAGAAAATAAAATAGGTGCATTAGACTTTAATGATGATTGATTTTTCTTCAGTATTAAAATCTGTGGTAGTTATGCTGTATCTCAAAACAATCTATATTCAAAAATATAGTAAATGGTTTCAATTTATTACTACTTCTTTTTTTTTTCAAATCCTCTGCTGCCTTTGGAAGTTTCCTTGAAACTGCAATTGATTCTGAAAGGTAACTGTTTAATTAAAATTTGTATCTGGAGACTTTTCTGAATGCAAAGATACAGCATACAAATAACATGTTCCAAAACACAAAGTGGGCAGATGGTGTTTGTGTTTCCTGTGGTTCAGTATCGTGTTGCCCAGTGAAACAGAAGGAACTGTCCTCCTCCCCCCTCCCGTGCCTTTGTGATGCAGTAGTCGGAGTCAAGTTTTTGCTTCTGTAGTAAAAATATTTGAAGAACATCATAAGGACAAACACAGTAAGATCTAGCTGAATTTCAAGACCAGAACTTAAGTACTCAAAACTGAAGTTTAAACATTACAAAAGAATTTTGTCGTCTCCTTAGCAAGGAAAAAAATTCCAAACGCTGTCCTGAGCTTGTTTCTGGGAAAGCAAGAGTTCAAATAAAACAATTGTTTAGTAGATATCAGTAGCTTTTTTAATCACTTTTTTAAAAAGGTGTTGTTATCCTTAACTTTTAATATCTTTCTCTTGTTTTTCCTGCTAAGGTCCCTTTGGTGGACTTAGAACTGAAGTTCTTTGCAGTTTTTGGCATACTGTGTGGAACAGCACTTTCTTTTTTCAATAACTTCCGTGTCATCTTTGGTGGAGGGGTTGGAAAGAATGGATCTACAATAGCAGTAAGTTGCTTTAAGAATCTGAATGAGGTTTGAGTAATTTATGTCCATAATTTGTTGCATTTTAGGTGATCATAAGGGTTTTATAGAATCATAGAATGGTTTGGGTTAGAAGGGACATTAAAGATCATCTCATTCCACCCCCCTGCCGTGGGCAGGGACATCTCCCACCAGACCAGGTTGCTCCAAGCCCCATCCAACCTGGCCTTGAACACTGCCAGGGAGGGGGCAGCCACAACCAGGGTAACCTGTTCTTGTGTCTCACCACCCTCACAGTAAGGAACTTCTTCCTAATATCCAGTCTAAATCTACCTTCCTTTAGTTTGAAACCATTCCCCCTTGTCCTATCACTCCATGCCTTTGTGAAAAGTCCCTCTCCAGCTTTCCTGTAGCCCCTTCAGGTACTGGAAGGCTGCTCTAAGGTCTCCCCGGAGCCTTCTCTTCTCCAGGCAGAACAACTCCAACTCTCTCAGCCTGTCTTCACAGGAGAGGTGCTGCAGCCCTCTGATCACCCTTGTGGCCCTCCTATGGACTTGCTCCAACAGCTTCATGTCCTTCTTATGTTGGGGACTCCAGAACTGGACACAGCACTCTAGGTGGGGTCTCACAAGAGCAGAGTAGAGGGAGAGAATCGCCTCCCTCGACCTGCTGGTCACCATTCTTCTGATGCAGCCCAGGATACAGTTGGGGTTTTGAGCTACAAGCACACACTGCTGGCTCACGTTGAGCTTCTCATCAACCACCACCCCCAAGTCCTTCTCCTCAGGGCTGTTCTCAATCCATTCTCCACCCAGCCTGTATTTGTGCATGGGATTGCACCGACCCAGGTATAGGACCTTGCATTCATGCAGTTTGCACGGGCCCACCTCTCAAGCCTGTCAAGGTCCCTCTGCATGGCATCCCTTCCCTACAGTGTGTCAACCACACCACACAGCTTGGTGTCATCAGCAAACCTGCTGAGGGTGAACCTGATCCCACTGTCCATGTCACCGACAAAGATGTTAAAGAGAACTGGTCCCAATACCAACCCCTGAGGAACACCACTCGTCACCAATTTCCACTTGGACATTGAGCTGTTGACCACAACTCTTTTGAGTGCCACCATCAAGCCAATTCCTTATTCACTGAATGGTCCGTCCATCAAATCCATGCCTCTCTAATTTAGAGACAAGGATGTCATGCAGGATGGTGTCAAATGGTTTGCACAGGTCCAGGTAAATGACATCAGTTGCTCTGCCCTTATTCACCAGCTGTAAGACCCCTTCATAGAAGGCCACCAAATGTGTCAGGCATGATTTGCCTCTGGTGAAGCAGTGTTGGTTGTCATCAGTCACCTCCTTCTTTCCCATGTGCCTTAGCATAGTTTCCAGGGGGATCTGCTTCATGATCTTACCAGGCACAGAAGTGAGACTGACTGGCCTGTAGTTCTCTGGCTCTTCTTTCCTTCCTTTTTCTAAAAAGGGGGTTGGTTATGTTTCCTGTCTTCCAGTTACTGGGAACTTCACCAAACCACCACGATTTCCCAAATATAATGAATAGTGGCTTAGCAACTTCATCTGCCAGTTCTCTCAGGACCCAAGGGTGTATCTTGTCATGTCCCATGCACTTGTGCACATTCAGGTTCCTTAGATGGTCTCAAACCTGATCTTCCCCTACTGTGGGTGGTTCTTCATTCTCCCAGTCCCCATTTTTGCCTTTCATGACTTGGGCAGTGTGGCTTGAGCACTTACCAGAGAGACAGAGGCAGAAAAGTCATTGAGAACTTCAGCCTTCTCCATATCCTGGGTTATCCTTCCTGCTCTACTCTGCACTGGTGCGGCCTCACCTTGAGTACTGTGTGCAGTTTTGGGTACTGTAATATAAAAAGACATCAAGCTATTGCAGAGCATCAAAAGGAGGGCCAGGAGGATGGTGAAGGGTCTGGAGGGGATGTCTTATGAGGAGCAGCTGAGGTCACTTGGATTGTTCAGCTTAGAGAAGAGGAGGCTGAGGGGTGACCTCACTGCAGTCTATGAGGGGAAAAGAAGGGGCAGGTACCAATCTCTTCACTCCTGTGACCAGTGACAGGAGTCGAGGAAATGTCAGGAAGCTGAATCAGCAGAGGGTTAGGTTGGATATCAGGAAAAGGCTTTTTACCCAGAGGGTGGTTGAGCACTGGAACAGGCTCCCCAGGGCAGTGGTCACAGCACCAAGCCTGCCTGAGTTCAAGAAGCGTTTGGACGATGCTCTCAGGCACATGGTGTGACTCTTGGGGTGTCCTGCACAGGGACAGGAGTTGGACTCGATCCTGATGGGCCCCTTCCAACTTGGCGCATTCTATGATTCTATGACCAAGTTTCCCACTTCCTTCTGGGGAGGGCCCACATTTTCCCCAGTCTTCCTTTTATCACTGATATACCTACAGAAGCTCTTCCTGTTGCTTTTGATGTCCCTGGCCAGATTTAATTCTATCAGGGCTTTAGCTTTCCTGACCTGATCTCTGGTTGCTCAGACAATTTCTCTGTATTCTTCCCAGGCTGCCTGTCCTTGCTTCCACCCCCTATAGGCCTCCTTTTTGTGTTTGAGGTTGTCCAGGACCTCCTTGTTCATCCATGCAGGCCTTTTGACATTTTTGCCTGACTTTCTCTTCATTGGGATGCAGTGCTTCTGAGCTTGGAGGAGGTGATCCTTGAATACTAACCAGCACCTACCTACATCACCACTAAACCGTATGACCCAGCGCCACATCCAGATGCCTCTTGAACACCTCCAGGGATGGTGACTCCACCACCTCCCTGGGCAACCTATTCCAATACCCAATCACCCTCACAGTGAAAAAAATTTCCTATGTGTTAAATCTGGACCTTACTGTGTGACTGAAGCCTGAGACAAACTTTCTGTCCATTTGTATTTCAGGGAACGAGTGTCCTTTCACCAGGCCTGCACATCGGACTACTTATCGCGCTAGCCATTATGATCTATAAAAAGTCTACAACTGAGCTGTTTGAAAAACATTCTTGCCTGTATGTCTTGACGTTTGGACTGGTGAATGCAAAAATCTCACAGAAGTTGGTGGTAAGGAATCTCCTTTCAGTCCTAAACCTCCTAAAACTAAACTGGTTCTTGGCGTAGTGCTTGCTGGGTCAGCAGGCGCTGTGCCAGCTTTCCCATTCTGCTCTGCCACCATATCACCAGTTTCATTCTGACCAAGACACTGACCCAGACTGAGGCTCCTACAGAGATGATACACGACACTGACACTAACACATACTTACTGCTGAATGCAGCAGTGAAACTTTCAGTTCTGTTTAACTTGCTTCTAGAAATATACTGTCCATCTTTACCATCGTAACTGGTCCCTCAAGCCTTGCTAACAGTGCTGTGACTTCTGATTTAATTATCTGAAACATTAATTTACTTGAATCATTAAAATGAAGAGAAACTTTTCTATATCTCCTTTGTAATTAAAAACCTCATCAATGGATTAAAAAAAATAAAATCTGCCTTACTATATATTTGCTAACAACAGTAATCCAGTCATCTGATTTTTCAAACACTAGAAAATAGGTTTTCTACAGACTTTCTTGCTAAGCAGGCGTTCACCTAGTGAGCTGCTAACTTCGTTCAGGAGAGAGAATCCTGATAAGGAGACTGAGCCTAGAGATTAAACTTGAGGCAGTTGATTTGTTCTGTCAGACAACTCTGCTCTCTTGCTCATTCTGAGGGCCCCTGGGTCCTCATAACCAGCAGCCATCACTGCATGTATGTCACCTCACTCATGGACACTTCGAGCAAACAGTGTTTCCCTTGATGCTTTATGTGTAGCTTTGAGGACAGTCTGCTCCAGAGGGAAATTGGTAAAGGTAGTGGGGAAAGGATCTCGTGGGTTTAGCTCTCACGGTTTTCTGATGTATTTCAGGAGGCCTTGTCCTTTGGGCACTCCGTAGTGATTGGACTGCAGTGGAAGCATAAGCAGGTGGGAGGCCCAGTGGAGACATGAGCTAAGGTCTGTGCAGTTTGTGTGGAGGTGCCACAGGAGCTCCATGGGCACCAACCCTGCACAACTGTTACACATCACGTCAGATGTGAGCTAGGAATCACTCCTTGCAGTGGATCCCTTTAGCAGGAGAGATGCATCCTTAGCTGGCTTCAAGTGGAAACCTTTGTGGTTTGTCTTGTCTTTAGACTAGTACACTCGCAGGCTTTTCTGTGAATTCTGCTGTTCAGCATGGAGTTGAACATGATCTATGTGATGCTAAGAGACCACTGTGTTCACAGGAACCTCTCAGTATTTTAATCACATTTGCCAAGTGTCCACAATGCATGGAAACAAGGAATGACAGGGGGATTTCTTATGGCCACCTTGACAACTAGACTACTTTCCTTCTGTCATTTTTGAGCTTCCTGGTATGGACTCTTCATATGTCCTTTATTAGGTCTCCAGCTCCTTACAAAACACTTGTCTTCTGCCTTTCATTTAAAGGTGACCTTAAGTTGTCTCTAAGAACGCTAAATATGGAAGGATCAAGGTGTGTGGGGGGAAGAGATTCCCTTCCCTTCCCAGTAATCAATCTTCTTTTGATCATTCTGGAAAGTGTCTCTGTGTGTACATTGCTCTCTCTACTAAACAGTGAAAACAAGTCTTGTCACCTAAGCCGAAGCGTAGTTTCTCATTAGCTTTTGGCTAAATAAAGCCAAAATTGTCAAGTTAGACTTGTAAACAGCACTTCAAGTGCATAGCATTCATTTTTGGTAATACACTTGCATAGCCTTACTCATCAAATACAACACTGGAAAAAATAGAGTGGGGAACCCCTGCACATAGCTAAAATGCAATGTTCCCCACTCTTAGTTTGTTCCAGTGCTGTACTACACAAGAACATTGAAGGACATGCACACATTTCTTATATAATAAAGTAAAAAAATACTAATAGATAATTGAAATAGCTGTTCTCACTGATTAAAGTGCTATCTATTGACCGAGTAACCTGGAAAGAGGTTACTTGGTCCTTGGGAAAGAAACTGTCAGGGAGCAGCAGGCACTTGAAGCATTCATGAACCCCTTGGCCTGTCCTTTCATAACTGAGGTGGAGGTTTTCTGGAAGTGACCTCGATCTTGCAGTGGTGCAATTTTGTCTCCTTTTTTTTTTTTTCTTCTTTTCTGTCTCTCTCAACACAGGTGGCTCACATGACAAAAAGTGAAATCTGTCTGCAGGACACTGCATTTATTGGGCCAGGACTCCTGTTTTTGGACCAGTACTTCAACAGTTTGATTGATGAGTATATTGTTCTATGGATAGCATTGGTAAGTATTTTATTTTTTTTATACTTTTCATTTGGAGCACACTTAAAGGAATGGACAACTGTCCCTGTCATCCCGCCCTCCCATTTCGGACTAGCTCAGAATTCAGCTTCACTTCACTGGGAAGGGAGTGCCACGATATCATGCAAACATGTTTTGTGAGCTGGCTGGCCTTCCTTCCCTGGAACAAGGATGGGAAAGTAAATTTCCAGATCCCCCTCATAATTATGCTTTAGTTGAGGTGATTTGTCTAAAGTTATTCTGCTAACTGCACACTAACAGCCTTTGTTTATCAGACTTCAATTGTTTAATGCTGTTTGGGTTTTGGGGTTTTTTCTCTTGTAAAATAGACCACTCTATATCTGTATGTTAAAATGCTTCTTAAACTTGGACAGATTGATTAAAGTATAGATGAATTTATAGTAGGGACAATTTTTAAAAATATTTGTGTTTTCTTTTTTTTTTTAACCTGTTCTGTTTTGTTCTTTTGAAGTTCATATCCTTGTTTGATATGCTGAGATATGCCACTGGTGTATGCCTACAGATTGCTGCTCATCTTCATATACATGTCTTCAGAATCTCATCTCCTCAAGCTCCTGAACAGGTTCAAAACCATAATGACTGATTAAATAGGTCAAGGACAAGATGAGAAACAGTTAGAGGAATGTTGAATGAAGCAGCCTCTCTTTTTTGGGAAGACAGATTAAGGTGTTCAAGAAAACAGTTTTATGAGAAAGCTCACTTTATCCCAGACATTGCCAGATGTTAGAATTAGTAAACAGAAAGTCTTGCAGATTCTATCGTGAGCAATACTTTTGAACCAGGATGTATTTCCCCCTGTGTTCTAGACATTGCAGCTGTTATTTCAGATCAAGAATACTGCATGTGAAACTACTGCCAGTTCATGTTAGGTACCTTAATTCTGTACTTTTGTCTGCTGAATGTAGACTGCAAACCAAGGGGCTACCAACCAGAATTCAGAGAGGAATTTCACTTTTCCCTAGACCCAAGTGACTAATCTTCTAGCATAAAGTCTTCTTGGAACTGCTGTGAAGTGGTAGTCAGAGATACCAATGAATACAGTGCTGCTGGTAAAATGAGACATCTGTGAGGGAAAACTACTCATTAATCTCTGTTCTAGTATTTCCAAAGAACAAGCTACTGTATCAGCAGGATGAAGGAGGTATAGCTCAGGAAAATTTTGTTCTATTCCAAAATACTGTTATGAGTGCCTTTAGGATTCATGCATTCTCTAGTATCTGAGTATATAACCTACTGTTACTAAATACAACTGTAGCTTGTATTTTCTTTGAAGGCCAGTTTCTGGTTTTATGGTCATAATAAGGTTTGCCTGATTGTACTCCATCATTAGCTAGACTGTGGGTAGCTGTGTACTCCATGGACACTACCTTTACCTGCCCTAACTTGTATCTGTGAAACTGCACAAGTGAATGACAAAGGTCACTGATACATGGCTGTGACTGTTTGACTGTGACAATGCAACCCACCCATATGTCATTCCCTCTGAAGTATGTTCGCTGTTGCTGTGTTCATCTATCTTATAATTGATCTCACTTGTCTTGTAACTGTCATTGAACTTTATCCAAACAAAACTGCACGGAACCAAACCCTAATGTATAGTAAAACTCTCCAAAACAAAATCAGGCCCACTCTCAGCCTTTCTTTAAGAGAACCCACAGGCTAGCATAATGTGCCTCACTAAAGGGCTGTTGTTGTCATTAAAGAAAAGCTGAATAAAAAAGTAGCCTGTTATCTGTACAAGCGAATCACAACTTCTACACAAACCCTGTAAGCATAAGCTCCTGTAAAGAGGTACTATTTGAATATGAGTTTTGTAAAAAGCTGCTGAATGTAAGTGTCCGTTACCACTTTCAGTTGCTGATATGTAGCCGAGCTGTGAGTTTATATATAAAGTCCTTCCTGAACTGTACAATAAAGAATGGTTTATCTTATAAATATTACCACTGCAGCTTCCTAGCTGTACATTAATTCAGAAAGATTTCCTAAGGTGCTTAAGGAACTTTAAAAGCTGTGTATTGTCTGCTAAATTTGGGGGGAATAAAATGCCATCTACCACACTCCTGCCTTAGGAAGAATATATTGGTACACTTGAGGGATAACTGTAACAGCTACTGCCAAAGACTGGCAATCATCTATGTGACTAATATCACTTCCAAATGAATCCTACTACTCCTGTCTGAGGCTGGGAAAGACACGGCATTTACATATGAACTTAGCCTGAGCCCAGGCCATGGGCAAATAGAGGAGGTGGTAAAGACCTTTTCATTTATGTGAATATTGTAAACAAATTAC
>VZRW01008278.1:0-33655 GCA_013398125.1 Aegotheles bennettii
GTGGAACAGTTTCAAACTAAAGGGAGCTAAATTTAGACTGGTTGCCCAGAGAAGCTGTGGATGCCCCCTCCCTGGAAGTGTTCAAGGTCAAGTTGGATGGGGCTTGAAGCAGCCTGGTCTAGTGGGTGGTGACCCTGCCCATGGCAGGGGGGTTGGAACAAGATGATCTTTAAGGTCCCTTCCAAGCCAAACTGTTCTGTGATTCTTTGATTCTTTGAGTCTATGATTAAGACTATGTAAAAATTCGACTTAAGAACAAATAAATATTTTAATTGCCTTTAATAGAATTCTGTGATTTAAGTCTGCAATTGTATTAACATCACTCAAACTAACACTAAAGTATTTTAATAAAGACATATACTTGACTTATGTCCACCGCTTTTTTATAGAAATAAACAATATGCAAGATTGTTATTCTCCTAATATGAAAAAAACTAAGACAAGAACACTTTAAAAACATAATTTGCTGTAATGACTTGATGAATCTTGAGTCATAAAGTAACACTCAATGTTTAGATTTAATGTTCTGCAGGAAAGCATACTGTATGTGGCAGGAGAGAAAAAAAACATAAAAGATGAAAAAAGTCTACAAGATACATATTTGACAATCGGGAAATATTTAAAGATGCTGAAAGTTATTATCACTCCCTGAGTATCCGTCACAGTATTTTCAGAAACAGTATAAATACTTATGCAATTGTTAATGTTAGCATAACAGTTCTCTAAATTTATTCTGGATCATGCCTGTTACGCTTATAAAATTCAACACAATAGCAGAACAGCCCTAGTTGAAGATCTTGTTGTGTCTCCTCAGCTGCCTATGCAACAAGATCAAACACAAGCTGCAAAGACATTTTTTGCTCTTCATTTAGCAAACTCTTCTTCATTGACAGCTTTGTTTTTTTCTTTTTGTCTTTGCAATAATAAAAAAAACCCAAAGAACTTGCTGAATGCACATGTTGCCTTAGTCCTTGTGTACAGAAGTACTTTAGTATTTGGTAACTGCAAATTTACTGGCATTTGTGTAATACAAAACAGCTCAACATTTGGACAGCTTATGATTTCATAGTGCATTTGCAGAGTTCATGCATAATACATTTTTTTCTGAGATTCATCCAAATAAAAGGAACTGAACAAACAGCAATCTGTGATGATTACATGGACGTCATCTTAGCTAGAAAATTTAGTGCTCCCTCAAAAGTAAAGTAAGTAATTTTACCACTTCATTGAATATCACTTCAGAATTATATTGCAATAGCTACTTAGAATATTTAGGAAGCCCAACCTTCCTGGATGTCTTTGCAAATGTAGTGCTCATATGTAGAGAGAATACTATATTTAGTCTTCTACAACGTCAAGGATGAAGCTGTGCAGGCTATCTAGAAAGAGAAAAGGAATACACATCCTAAGGAGTACTGAACACTTCATATTTAAACACAGCATCACCAATATAATCCTACACCACTAAAACTTGCATTCTGTATACATCAAATGTAGAGAAGAGTGACAGGTATGAAGGTGGGAAGAAATAAAAAGTAATTAAGTATTTAGATGCTTGAAGATAGTTTACATCAGCTCTCCAAATTCTTTTACACTGCAGGATTCCTGAAGTTTTTTATAGAGCAGAAATACAACATGAGTTTAAATATTATTGAAAAAGAAAGCTGTCAGGGTAGAACAACACTGGAACGAAAACAAATGGACATAAATTAGCCAAATATTCAGCTCAAATTCAAATGAAGAATACTAAACACTGTGGCAAAGAGCCTGGAAGAGTCTTCCCATCAAAGTAATGGGGCCAAAAATCCAAACTATCTTTATAATGAAGATCACAGAAGGAGCTATATGACATTGAAATCTAGTGAAAGAAAGGAAATATTAGAACAAGGTATGACTTTTAATTCCAGATTCTTAATTCTCATCCAAAGAGAGATGCACCCAAAATCAGAAGCCACTTCAGAGCACAATATCATTGGATATATCAGAACAAAGCAACTTCCAGAGCTATTAGAGAACATTACTTTCTCAAAGCATGCTAAATATTAACCCACATTAAAAATAAGACAAAAATCCATTGCATACTGACAGCTAAGGTCATCTAGCGCCACAAATCTCCCTTGAATTTTAAAATCATGAAGCTCAAGACTCAACAAGCAAGCAGCCTCCCAGGTACCTTGCAGTCTGCCCATTGTTTGCAGTGTCATTGATAATATGCCCCAACAAGACATAAAGCTTTCAGTTCTACATCCAACACATCATAAACAGCAACATGTACCTTAACTTTATCAAGCCTACAGATTCTCAAAAGCAGCTTTGTACTATTGTGAAGCAACAGAATAGTATATCAGATTGTCACACAGTCCATTTGTTTATTTTGCTTTACTATTTGTCACAGCTGGCAAGATAACAATCCACTCTGTCCAGAATCTCAATTTAATGTAGGATCCCCAAGAATATTGGGTACTCTAACCAGCGTCTCTCGTACACCTAATTTTCCATCAAACATCCTAAACCATGTTAGTCTAAGTGATGTCAGAAATAGCTTCAGGGAATATTGTATATTGTCACTGTGAAACAGGCACAGCAGGTTACTTCAGAGAATAATCTCTTTCATTAAATTTTTAAGAAGTGAAATACCATTAGATGATTCATTCCCTGCAATCTGTATTGTTTTGTAAAATAATTGAAAAAAAGAATTCATTGATCCATGTTTTACTTTTTTTTCCTTTAAATCTCTTGGGCGTAGAGGAAAAAAAAGTCTTCAAAACTCTGAGAAGCAGTTTCAGTTTTATTCCTGCATTTGATCTGAGTCCCAAGAGGGCCAATCTCTAGCTAAATGAACACAAGCAGAATATTTAAATTTGGCACCATCATAGGACTGATTTCCACACCACAGAAAGAAAATATTCTTAGTCATCTGTTGTCCAAATTGAAATTCTCCAATCTTCATATCTATTTCCGCAAGATCTCATCTCTTACAGCCTACTGCTTATCAAAAACCCCCAAAGCTTTATTTATTCAAATTTTTCTTTAAATGCAGTTTTCTGAGGCTTGTTTCAGATGCACAACAGAAACTAATTTTAATTTTCTTTTTGTGCCTTCATTCTGCTAATGGATATATAAAGAACATTTAAACTGTATTGCTGAATTTAGGAGATTTTATAGAAGAATGATCCTTTCACACTCCAGTGATTGTGTAAACAATCTGTACTTGACTGAAAACAAGATTCATTGTTTTTAATGAAAGGTTCCTCTAACAGTAAGAAAAGTTTTCCAATCTTCAAAAATTGCTTTGCAAACTGAAGACCTAACTGAGGTACATTCTGATTTCTAAAAAGCAAACTTTTAAAAAACTGATGTGCAGCAATATCATTGGCACCTTTAGTTTTTTTGTTTAGAAGAAAGCGGATCTATAAATAAACAGTTACAAAGCTAGCTGCAAATTTCTTGTCAGGTGCATGTTTGTATGACTAACATGGAGTAAGTAGCAAATTTGGGGGGGGATGAGCACTAAGAAAAATGAAATAAAAGACATTATGCAAATTCAGGCTAAGTAGTTCATGGAAGCAACAGCTTAGGATCAAGCCTGAATAACATCTTAAAGGATGAAAAATAAAAGGGACACTGCACTTCCAAAAATATTTGGAAAGAAATAGTGTTCCTTAGAGCAGGGCAAGAGCTAACACTATACGGAACCACCAAAAGAAATGCCTAGCTTTACATGCTACTAATAAGGAGCTCTCTATTGAGAATAAGAGATGCAAAAGAAGCAAAACGTGTAAAACAAGCGTAGATTTGATACATAAGAAAGGAAGAGTACCAGCATGTGAGAAGAATTCAGAGTTTCAAAAATCCAAACACATCTTGAAATGGTCAGAATGTGTAATTCTGTACTGTACACCATTTACAGCTCTGGTGAAAGATTTACAGTAGTAGTAGTAGTAGTAGTCGTAGATGATAATCACCTCAACTCATAGGACAATGAGTTATGTAGTATTAGACTCCAATGTGTTCTTAGTACTAAAATGTTACTGGACTTGCACAGAGATGCACACAAAGGATGAAACAATACAAAGCAGGGCTTTTGCTCTCTGACCCCACACCTTTTTCTCCTTCTCCTCCTCTTCTTCCTCCTCCTCCTCCTCCTCCTCCTCCTCGGCTACTTTGAACAATAAATCTGCTTTACCACAGTACAGCATTCACTTTTCAAAACACCCACTTTGGGATCTGGCATTTCCAAATAGAAATATCAGTTTTAGGCAGACAGGAGGAGAAAGGAAGGGAAATAATCTAATGAGAGTAGCAATCCACTTGAGTATGTATTTGTTCACTGTTGATGTGCTTTGGGATATACCATTTAATTAATATCACACAAAGATAACTGTTGTGCTTAAGGTAATCCTTGTAAAAATTCAGTCAGAAACACGTGCAGTGATCATGCTTTGACTGAAAGTAGGTCTCAAACTTTACAACATGCATGGAAACAGTACAAACTATTCTCCCATTATCTGGTATGCTAGCAATTAAAATACAAATAATTAATTGAAATTAAACTCTGTAATTTTTTAAAAACTTTAAACCAGGGCTTGGAAGTTGAACAAATATTAAGGAATAAAAATATAAGCACAAAAAACGCTTCCAATTTCAACTACTGAATATAGGAAAAACATTTTGGGCAGCACAACATCTTGCAAACCACTGTTGTGGTCTGCCACTGGGTAAATCAGGATTAAAATGTGAAGAGGCTAAGAAATTACACACAACCTCATATCTTTCTTCTCCCTTAAATTTTCAAAAAATTCCTAAATGAACTGCAAAACCTTTTCAAGTGTTTCAAGCTCCTTCTTGGGAACCACACACCCAAACCTTTAATTTCTTCTTGATATTTTGCTTGTTTCTGTTTTCTGACCTATTCTAGACTTCACCAGAAGAATACTGTAACCACACAGATGCAAACAAGGTATCACCAACTTCCAATCTCCTCCATTTTTTTTCTTCTTCAGGCTGAAATAATTTAAGCTTTTAATAAGGCTGGTTAAGGTTGCTCCATTATAGTGAGTTCTGCTAGAAAATGCTGAATTTGACACGTTCTAGTGAAAGCTTAGCTAGAAATTTGTCTCCCTGGGCCTGACGGCTGTCAAGGACATAAGGCCAAAGCGGTTCCCACATTTTCCACCAACCTGTCCAGAGGGATGCTGCATAGCTAAAGTACCAGGATACCAACAGTTTGGGATTTCCAAAACAGTGCCACCTCTGGCTGATGAACAATGAAGATATAGGGGTTTCTCAGCTCCAGGCCTAACAGCAACACCATCGGGGGCTGTTGGAAGCTTCGGCTTCCAAGATCTTGCCAACAGGCTGTCTGGTAGCCAGCCAGACCCTCAAGGCTACCAGTGCTTCTGGGTGGCAGCTGGCCAAACATCTGCTACTCTGTCACATAGGGTAGGGTACAAAGTCATCCAGATTATCTCGGAACCTGATATGTTCCTTGGCAAGAAACCAAGATCCTGGTCTGTATGTGATTTTTCCCACACCTGCTGTTAGACCTGAACAAGGCTTTGTAGTTATTACGGACCTCAGTCCGCTTGATAAAGACAACTGTCTTTTGTTGCGAAGGACAAAGCACAGTAAGTATCTGGTTTTCATTTGTGTTGCTGGTGGGTTTTGAATGTATATAAAAATAATATAATAAAAGATCTAACAAAGTAATGTTTTTTGTCTTTTGCTCTATTGAGATTTGATGTCCTACTCTCCAATGCTGTGGATTATACCACAACTGTGCTATCCCCAAGGGAACCAGTCTGCCAATTAAAATTTGGTTTTGGACACAAAGTCCAGTATGTTTTTGCTGCAGTTAAAACATTTAAGTAGCAAAAAGCATTATATATACTATGACATATTGTAACCAGAAATCCTGAGCAATTCTGTATGAAATATCCAGCAACAAAATCTGAAGGATAAAATCTAAGAATCGATTACTAAAAAACTACTCATTAAATAATAGATTACTTTAGGCATTATTATATACAATCAACCAGTTAAGCAGGAAAAAAGCCTTATAGTCAAACATTGTATCTGTTGCAATGTCAGCAACATATAAATGGGTTTAAAAGAGTAGTAAAATCATAGTTTTCTGAGCACCACCAGTAAACCAGGAAAAATAAAGTGATTTCTTAAGTAAAATAAGCTTTGAAATGAAGTAGAAGTACACTGTGCTGAAATGGATGAGAAGCTGGTGAGGTGTCCAGTAATGATGCATTTAAATAAGCCATTTGGCTAGAATTTGCAGTCATCTGTGAATAATTTATCAAATTGAGTAAAGCAGCTCAAAAGCACACACTGGCTAAACCGCTGAATATTTCTGCTGTGTTAAAATTCAAAGTCTCCCTCGGTTTCAGTTCCTTTCCTTCCAAATCCATAAAAGGGACAAGAACGTTCTAGTATGGTGCCTAGGTGACAGCTGATCACAGAATGTATTTTTCCTAAAAATATTCCTGAATAAAGATTGTAAAAATGGACAAAGTCTTCTTTCTCTGAGAAAACAAAGGAAAATACAACTATTAAAGCATTGTGCAAGTTCACACTGACACAGCATGCTCTCCATCAGTAGATTTCTACACACTCTTCAATGAACAATCAGTGCCCAGGACTCAGGTACACTGACTTATCACACAAGCTATATAGTCACCTGCTCTCACAGCCTATGCACAGTCTGTATCATAATGCAGTCTCCATATACTAACCACTTGGGATGAAAAAAAAAAAAACAGAAGGAGCAGTGGTATCTTCACTGCTTGTCCTACCGCATACTCCTCAAACACTGAAAAAAAATATTCAGACTCCTTTTAGAAGGAATTCAGATACCGGATTCAGACTGATTTCTTTTTGGGTTCAACATTCAATTATTTTCAGTCCTAGCCACACTGGAGAGTAGAATGTTGCAGAATTATTTCTATCTAGTTGTAAAAGAGCTCACTCTGTAAGACAGGTGTGAAAAACTTTTGCACTGTATCACTGTCCTAAGATCAGAAATAGCATATTTATTACTATGAGCTGTATAGTCCAGGGCCATCACAAAGAACCGCCGACCCTCTAATTACAACAAACTTTTGTTTATACCATAGGCATTTTTGTCCTTAGCAAGTATGCATACTTCAAATGCAGTGACAAAGAGCAACCTATCTCAAACATTTCAATATTGGGTCCCTTCTTTTTTTGTCATAGTTTAGTCTTCATCAATATGTTTTTGGCCACAAACATAAAAGTCCACTTTGTGAGACGCTGCCTCTAAGATGGTCTAACTATTTGCTGTCTCTCAGTAATGTTGCTTACCAAAAAAATCTTATTCCCCCAGTTCCAACAAAAGCAGACTTCATTACAACTTGTGAAGCTCCCATCTTCCCCCTAATTTCTCAAATACAACTCCCAGAAAGGGAATCCCTCCATCCTTTTACTGTTCAGACAGTTCTCGTAATAATTCATTAAAAAAAAATAAATATCAAAATTCAACCCTTAAAATTCAAGCATTCCACTTGCTTGAAGGAAAACCTTGATGCCCCACCCAAGATGGAAAATTCTCCCAAAAAACTACCTCTACTTTGAGAAGCTCATGGCTGCCTTACTTGCCATGTCTCTCTTCAAAATATTGAACATCGAGGAGAACAAAGAGTGCACTGACATGTTCAATGTATTTAGCTTGACAAAAACAAATTACTCCAACTAACAAATTTCTAGAATATTTCATTTATTAACAGAACAAAATGGCATCTCATAGGAGAAATGTAAGATTAAGAAAAAAATTTTTTTCCTAGTTAAAAAAAACAGCAAAACCCTTCCACTTTACAACTTTGAGGACAGAATACTCCAAGGGTCCTAAAGCTTATTAATTAAAATGGTTTGGTTCATTTTGTTGAAGAAAGCATTCAGATTAGTGAATCCATGTAGAACTGATCATTCTAATTGTATTGAAGCTAGTGAGACAGAGCTCATATTTGCACTAAGAAACTGTATTTTTCCCTTTGTATACAACAGAAAAAAATCTGTTTGCTCAAGAAGAAAACATAGAATGTATTTCTTCATGGGTCCCAGAACAAGTTTGAAAAAACTTCTGTCAACTTGACCTGGCATGACAGTATAGATAACTGCAATGGCTTAAAAGAATGTATAAATACTGTATGTTCTGAAACACATATATGGTACTAAAAATAATATATTCAGACACTATTTCAAATAAAATAAGTTCTACTAAAGCAATCCATATTGCAGCATTCGGGGGATAACATGATGTAGCACTCCTCAACAGCTGCTTTTAAAATGTTGTATTTGAAATGCAGCAAATGGAATAAAGAAGTGGAAATTAATACAATCTTAACTCATGGGTACATAGATCATGAGTTAATTCTATTAAAATGTGAATAGAATTGTGTCAAAATGAAGTATAACGCTGAACAAACTTCCTTCGTCTTTCTGGTTAAGTGAATTAAACTTTTCCTGATATATTCTCACTGGAGGCTCAAGAATCTATTACAAATGTCTAAACCAAGACTGGATAACATATTTCTTGTGACTTTTTCATATTATCATTTTAATTTTCAAAATATCTCAAGAGGTGAAAAAGCATTAGAGATTAAAATACTTCTATCAAAAGAAAAAAAAAAAAGAAAACTCACACAATTTAATTAGCTGAGAAACCAGAGCTTTGTTAAAAGTTGTAAATATAATAAAGAAGATTATCACTCAGCCACAGAAAAAATCTCCCAGCATGCTTTTGAAGAAGGATATTTAAATTCACCAAAAGATCAATTACTGTTTGTAAGGATAACTATGAAAGTTAATAGAGAGCACTGGCAAGAATTGCCCTCATAATAAGCCACCGAAGTACCACGGATGAAATAAAACAAAATATTAGAGACTATGGCTCTCCCAAACCACAACTCAATCACGTACAGAAAATGAGGAGAGAAAGGGAATATCTAAGACTGGAAAAACACAGTCCAAAAGTTAATATTCAAACCCTTCTTATGTTTTGGCCTTACCAAGTACTCAAAACTCAAGTTCAACAAAAATATTATTCTTCAATTGGCTGCTCTTAAGATTTCCCCTTAAGGCACTTCATGTGCTAACTCCTTCTTCCTCAATGCTTCTCCATCTGAACTACAGCCTGTAAGGACTTGCTGAGCCTTGTACACAGGACTGAAGGAGAAGAACTTCAGCAATTTTATACCTGGACCTAAAAGCCTTACTCTAAAAATCCTAGTGCTCTTTTCCAGGTTTTGCTATGAAGATGGAAAACATACGAAGATGTGAAGATGGAAAACATATGGAAAACCCCCCATCCTTTAACTCTACATGTTTTCAATGTCTTAAAGCTTAGTTAGTGCATCAAGTGTGCCAGCAGTGTCTCTGATGCTTTTAGATTGTGCCTTAGGCAATGAAAAATAATATATTTACCACCCCTGCAACGTGACCTTAGTTATGAAGTCAGGGAACTGCCAACAGTCCCTAGGAATGGTTCAGTGACAAGGGTTCACAGATAGGAAAACCTCTGCAATTAGTAGAGGTTGTCCATCTTTTGATTTCTTTGGAGCTCGAAGATGAACTCCTGAAGAAAGCTACTGTCTGAGAAACCCATACAGGAAGGATAGCCAAGAGACTGTATGAGATGATGGTTCTCAGGGGCCTGAAAATTGCTACAAGATACATGAATAGATATGTGACTGAAGTAGAACAATGTGTTATTGTTTATGCTGTATTCACACATTTACATTCCGGCACATATTTGCAAACACTCCAGCTGCATTCACTATGTTAACGCTCAGTGTGGCAACCAGTGGAGTTATTAGTGAGAGCAGCCTGGAAGAGCTGCATCTTGTGATTTGAAAGGAGTATATATTTATCCCAAGGAATCAAGAATGCCTCCTTTCAGGGCTCAACTGAATTGATTGTGTGGGAATGATTCAGCTACAAAGGTTCCCTAGAGATGAACAAAAATGCCTTCGTGTCATGGAATTACTAATAGCCTACTGGCATATATGACAATGAATCCTGAAAGTATAGCGAGGGGTAAGTGAAAGGAGCATCTCAGAATGAAACCCCAGGCAAGTCTCGTGTAATTTGTGAAGAGTAAGCTCAGTGCTGGGAAAAGCCCCTACTTGTCATACCTATTTTAAAATCCAAATTTTGCCAGGGAAAGCAGGATGTGTTAGGGCTTTGCCCTACAGAGCCTAGATGTTCTGTGCCCAGAGCTGTCAGGGCACCTGCAGAGGCTGTGCATGAGCATGTGAAGATGCAGCAAGGCATCATTCCATAAAAGCAGAATTAAAATGCCACAGTGGAAGCCGAACACATTAAATTATGCACTTTCTGGTTTTTAGAGGCTTTGTATTAGCTATTCTCTACATCCTCAAAAACTACAGAGCACCAGTGAATAATCTTAACCCCATGTTAGTGAAGCTTTTATTAATTTATTTCCTTGGTCTTCAAAGCCACAAATTTCCTGGCAGGCCCTTAATTCACAGGCCTAATCCTTCTATCCATTTGTTTGGGTTCTTTGAAGAGATATTTCTGAATACAGAATGCTCTAATTACTCCTTTCACTGCCCTTACATCATCCTCCCATTTCTCTGTTGTTCAGCACAGCCTGGTTCAAACTCCTGAGGTATCTTCCCAGAAAGGCGGACCTTAGGACTAAGTTATGGGGAACTGAAGAGCAGAGGATGCCAGTACAGAAAAGGATCAGCTTGAAACAAGGCTGTATTTAAAAGATTATGAAAGCAGGAACCAGCAGTAGAGAGGAAGATGAATAGAGGCAAGACTTATGCATTGGGAAATTCTGATTTTGTATTCTGCTATTACAAGTGTATTAGGCAATTTTGGACAAATTGTGAACTTATACTAAGATCTGCCTGTATGCAAGCCATTACCAGTAAAGTTCACAAGGAACTACAGAAATAACACAGTCACTTTACCAAGGATTGGACAAGGTCCAAACTATCCTGCAACACTCAGATTAATAAAGCCTTTCTATTGACAAATACAACCTTGACACTGGTATCTTCCTTCTTTAAACCAAGAATTTCACCAGTAGTAATAAAGGATATGACTGTTGAACCTAACCTGTTAATGGTCAGTGCCTTCAGGTGCAGATCTTCACATCCAAAAGGCCTGTCTAACCACATGTGACTCAGTCTATAAGCTGTACATGAAAACCACTGGCTGTTAGCCAAAACACAGAGCACTGCATGTGAGCCCAGTTCTCCCTCCCAGTGCGGGGAACGTGCAACCAGCTGAAGAAAGGCTTTCTCTGTTATGGGAGGGAGGTGCACACTGATGGTGCTGGCTCCAGACTCTGACATTTGTCCCTGTCTTTCAGAGAAAGGCACAGGCATGTGTGAGGGGAAGAAATTAATAAAATCTCTTAAGAGCACAAAAATAAATCCTACTGGACAATTTCCACTGGACTAGTTAATGTCTGTGCAGGAAATCTGGCAGACTGTTGATCACTCTTAGGAAGTGACCAGCTATGTGGAACCATCTAGTCTCAGATTTTAAAACCTCCAGAGGGGAAACAAATACGTAATCCGTGTTTTTTTGCATAAGAAAAGGGGAAGTATAGTGGTACCTGCATATAAGAGAAGCTGAAAATACTGTTGCCAGATTTCTCAACTTACTTTAAAAGTAAAAATATTGCAGGCATCCTCACTCTAAAAAAAATGGTAAATGTAAATGGCCAGCAATGCTTCACAACCACAAGTCTATCTGATTTTCGTATTTTGGAACATTCAGGGTAACTGAAACAAAAAGTAGCTTAATTATAGCAACTTAGTGTTCCAGGATATTAATTACTGTAATGAAATGCAGATAAATAGATCAGACAGAATGATAACACAGGCACGAGGATAATTATTCATTCTTCAACAGATTTTTACCATTAGAATTCATCTCTTCTGACCTGTATGAATTCTGTGTTCCTACCTTAAGAGGACATTACAAGAACATTTCTCCCTTACATTTCTTCCAGAATGGACAAAGCTTACAGCAGAACAATAACAAGAAACAATTGGAATCAATTCAAACACTAGGTTAGGTTGCAAACAAAGAAAATGCAGCTTCTTATTAAATTGAGCTATTCCTGTTCAATTTTCATAAATACTTTAATTATGAAAAAAAAAATCTCAGCTACTGTATAAGGCTATTACACTCTTCCTGTTTTGTACAGTTTTATAGTATTTGGAAATCAATATGACTCAAGTAGCACACAAAGTTCTGAAAATAGAAATACCCAATGGATCAGCAGGATGCGGCATCCTTGAACTTCCAAATAAGATTTATAAGAAGGAGCAATTCCTGTAAAATATGGCATTTGCATCCAAACTATAACTTTTGCAGAGTTTCGAGAAAACTTTTATAATTACTGATATAAAATGGCATTAGGGAAAACAGTATTCCACTTGGTGAACACAAGGGACACAATTCTAGGAATGATAAGAATAAAAAATAAAAACACCATATATATTCTTAAATCTAAAATAATTCAGAAACTGGGCTATACTTGTAGTTCACTATCCTCTCAGTAGGACAGTAAGGCACAGATCTTGTGATACTATTATTACCATGGCAAATATAAACCACTGATTTTACATTTATGCTTAAACATTCCCTAAGCATTACAATATCCATGAAAGATATATGTGCTAACGTGTCATAATACTTTTCTTGCAAGAGAAATTCTTGTAATACTATTATTCACAAATTTCACTTCTGTAAAATTGCCAGCCTCAAGCAACGATTGTTTTTCAAAGACCAAAAATAACTTCTTTTGTCTATTCTTCAAGGAAACAGCTTCAATCACATTTCAGTAAATAGCTTCACTTCTTTAATTAGACTGCTTTTCCAACACATTTAAAGTGGATTTCACATAAACAACCCCCCCAAAAAAAGTCACCTGTATTGTTCATTCATTCAAAAGTTTCAAGAGGGGACCTGAGTCTCTGTAGGGCTGGTGAGTCAATGCAGTCTCACACACAACTGGAAATTTCTCAAGACAGATGTAACTCAAAGACGGGGTTTTTTTTT
This sequence comes from Aegotheles bennettii, assembly GCA_013398125.1. Taxonomy (NCBI): domain Eukaryota; kingdom Metazoa; phylum Chordata; class Aves; order Caprimulgiformes; family Aegothelidae; genus Aegotheles; species Aegotheles bennettii. Next base: position 13,075 of record VZRW01008278.1, read on the forward strand.
TTTGGAAATACAGCAAATGCTTAGTATACTTTCAGAAGATCTTCTTGAGAAGTGTCAGATTGTGAAAGGACCCAACATATGCAGTTAGTGTTGCAGCAATACTATTGTATATTAGCTACAGCTTTTAATACCCCCATCACTTCTAACACAACAGCTCGTAAACTACTTTTATCAAAGTATGTATCTGTTTAATACTGTCATTTGTTTAGACTAACAATTTGGCTGACCCTAAACTCCTTTGAAGCATATCCATTTAAAACCAAGCCCCTCTTAACTTTCAGTTATAGAGGCAATATTACCATCCCAAGTACCAATAAGAATACCAAAAAAACCAATCCAAAACAAAACAAAAGAAAGAAAAAAACCCAACAAACCATAGAGCATATATCATTATTCTCGTTACTCCACTAAGGTCACCAATGGATTAACTTTTGCTTGTTTAAGAAAATGTAAATTGTGAACATAAATCTCCATGCAATTTTGAGGCAGAAGCCATACTTTTTATCTTCTGATCCTGGTTGCTCCAATCCAACAGATTTTACAAATTCAATCACTTTTAAATACTTAAGTAGTCCCATGGAAGACAACAGAAATACCACACATGCAAAGTTAAGCACATGTAAATAATTTAAATGGTTTGTTGGACTACAGTTCTCACACAGTTACATCTAAGATAAAAACAATGAGACCTTACTGAACAGTTCATGACTTGAATGGCAAGAGCTTGACATGTCTTTAAGACAGATCAGGAAAACAACCAAAATATTTGAGAATTTTTATGACAATCAAAAGAGTAAAATAGATTTTTCATACTGTTGGGTGAATAGGTGATTTTTTTGAAGAAGAAGAGAAACTAAAACTTGAAAAAATAATGAACTGATAATAATTAAATGTGGTTCGTAACGGATTGTGCATCTATGTGCACATTGTCATTTGGTCCAGGTAAGACTGAAGCATTTACGACTTCTCTTTCTTATATGGACTCTTTCTGTCAGATACTATAGAAGTTCATTCTACAGCTTTTCAATTACTCAAGGATTTACAGGGATTATTTTGTCCTGCACACAAAATATGCAGGAAATATATCTTTGATACGTCTGCTCTTTTTCCCAAACTCAAAAGAAAACAAATAATAGGTTCAAATTGCTAGGGGATGAGAAGACAAACACTGACTACATAGATGATTCAAGCTTTATTACTTTAGAGAAAAGGACTCATCAGGACAAGAGCAGGAACACAGCTATTAAATTACTAGAACACTTTGCAAGTGACAGCACTGGGTACCAGTAAGACTTCATCAGAACTGCTACATGCAAATCTGGCGATCCATTTGCAAGGAATATGATTGAAGTTGGCACAAGAACAGGAAAAGGATGCTAGGAATTTCAGAGAATGGAAAGCTTATTCATATTAACAACAAAACCAACTTGGCTTACATAAGGACTGCAATACAATGACCATTAGGGAACAAATTGCTCTTTAAATGTCAGAGAAAGTGTCATAAAAAACTCTTAGGATGAAAGGTAACTCCTACATAAAAAAAAAAAAAAGGAGGGTAAACTTTGAAAAAAGACCAACTATTAGAAGGTTCATTGTCCTCAGAGTACAGATTCTGGTCCAAAATACAGTAGCAACACCAAAGGTAGACCACCTAACTAGACTAAAGATGCATATAACTGTATCACCCAGCTAGGAGATGGGAAGTACAGTTTCAAACTACAGCTATTCATTTTTCCCTTAGGTGACACTTTGTTTTCAATATGCCAAAGTGTATCACATAATTAGCATAAAGAATCAAATATAAAGGCATAAAAGTTGCTCCCGAAATACACTAAAGTACCATGGCCTTAGTTGCTACAGTTTATTGCTCTGCTATGAAAACAATTAAATGCTATGCCACTAGCCCCCAGGATTAAATGAAAAGAATTTATTTCAATATATGATTTAGCAGCTCTTGAATCTGATTACTAAACCAGAATAACATTAACAAAAAATAACAGGTATTGAGTAACTTCAGTCAGGGTGGAGAAATTAGACTTTGGTAATGAATTTTAAAAAGTGTCTTGCTTTTTAGAATGGGAAGAGGTTAGAGGACTTTACTAAACCACCCCCAAAATATATATCAAAGTTTCCAGATTATTCCCTTTCAGACTAGGTTCCAGAACATACGCCATTAGCAATGAGAAGTGTTATTCCAACATCTGAACTATTTTAGATCTAATGAATCAGCAGAAGTAATGCATACGGTGTTGATATACCAGCCGACTTGTCTCCTCTGGGAATGGCACAGCTCATACAAAAAGCTGAACAACTCCTTAAATATCCACTGTTGAGTAAAACTTTGAGAACCAAAAAATAAGGTATTGTTCATAATGGCAAGGCTTCACAAAAGGAAACCATAAGCATAGCAGCTGTCATAACACAAACACATATGAAATCTCTTTGCTCTCGGATTCTGTGAAGAAATACAAACTTTCAAGGCCAAGATTTGAGCAAAAACCTGTGGACCTTCTTAGGCATTCATGTCTCTCCAACTCCTGTGTATATTTCCTTGCTCTGTAACAAAGGTATTACTCTTTTTCTCACACTTGTGTACACAGTAACTGGTAGAGAAGTAATTTCCATAAAGCAGGAGTTTGAGTTGTCACCTGAATAAGTCCATTATTGGCACCATCATACATGTTCTGCATTGGTAATAGTCAGAAACTCCTAAAAAGCAGCTTATTTCAACTTTCTTTTGAAAAGGTGAAAAATCTTGGCAACACAATTACTAGTAAGCACCTAACTGCATGCAGCTTTTCTACTTTGGCTGTTTTCACTATTAGCAGAGTATTTAACCTATGTGCTGCCACTGGAAGTGATGCCCGGGACTGTGAAAGCAACTACTGTAGATGTGAGCAAATATTCCTGCTTGCCAGCAAAAGCCAACTCACCAGGCAGTGTCAGCATTCAGCTGGCTGGCTTTGGCAAGGTACACAGCAAGGTCATGGTAACTTCACTGCCTGCAGCAACCAACCATCCCAGGCAGTGGCACCAGGTAAGACAGCCCCCCCTGAAGCAGGAGGCTGTGCATTACCGATTCCGTACAAGAACACCCTGTTTTCAGAAACAGTAATAGAAACTTTTGTAACAGTGGAATAGCAGGTTAAGATCTGGCAATGAACTCGAGTTGAAAGGGAGGAATTAAGGACAACGCTGTTCTTCAGACACATTATTTTGATGACAAATAGGCAGAATAAAAAGAATCACAGTAAAAAGGGAAAAAAAAAACCAAAACAAAACAAGAGAAAAAAGCATTGCTCACCCCGAAAGTGAAAATTCCAGTCTGCTTCAAAATTAGCCTACCCTGCTGAGCAAAATGGATCCATAAATATTCTCTATTAAATACAGTTAAGAAAGGTAGTATTTCTCTTCCACTTCATAGGGGAAGTGTTTAACTCCATACTGATGGGATGTCCAACAGCAATGTATCACCAAAGACAGAAAGAATTAAAAAGACAAAGATCTGATTTTTAAAATAGATATTGCTTTCAGACAAAGTAGTAAGACTCCATTTTGCAAATTAAAAATGCAGAATAGTAGCACAAAGAACAGTCTGTTCACCATTGTTTTAAATATGTTCCATATGGTCTTTCAGGCTACAGTGTTTTCATAGCCTTTAATGAAAGAGCATGAAAACTGAAGAGAAAAACACCTTTTATTAACATTCAAAAAAAACCCTAAAATGCACCTTTCAGGGCATATGAAAATTCAGATCCTGGCAGCTGTTACTAACGATAAATTATGAGGGATAAACCAGCATAGCTACAGATTTTCTGGAAAAGAAGTTACATTCAATCTGGAATTTTAGAATTCATCTGAAACCAAAAGTGTGCCAGAGGCATATGTCAGTTTGTTTGTTTGCTTTATATTTTAATTAATTAATTTACTTATTTTAAATCTGTTCGCATGTGGGCAAAAGCTGGGAGGGAGGGCGGAATTTCCTGCAACCAAGTTTATTTTTGCAATAAATACTATGCTGATTCTTAACACAGTTTCGCTCTTGTAAAAATAACAATGCCATTGTTTCCTTATCTTCCCCTGAACACTAGTCTCTGATGTGATTATAGCTAGGTAACAAGCTTTAAAGTATAGGAAATTCAAAGAATTTGTAAGAGGGAAACAAAAATAAAGCTACTTGGGTGTCTCAGTAATAGGCCTGTATTTAGCAACCTTTCCCATGTAAAAAATGAGTGATTTTGTATCCCCACACAATCCTATGCTCATGGCCACAGAGAACGTAAGAAACTAAATATTAGGATGTGTACCACCTTATTGTGAGCTTAATGAAAACTCCAAACACATTTACCTTTCATTTTTAGCTAGATTAAGTTAACCACTACTTACCATTGTGCCTTATTCATCCAGACTGGGTTCTGAAGTGAAGCTTTTCATCAGAAGCTTCTGATGAGGACCCAGACAGAGTGATACTTACCCTGACATATCTCAGCCACTTAGTTGGTACAAATGTGAGTGGCTAAAAATTACATGTGCCTTGTAACCACTGCTTCATGAACATCAGTCCTCCGTGGAAAAGCATCTTGCAAAGTTAATGCAGTGATGCACACAAGTTAAAGTCAATTGCACATGGCTTTTACTGAGGCTAACAAATCTGTGTCACCGCTTTTACTTTAGACTTATATCACATTTGAAGTGCAATACAGACAAGACACTTAAACGAGCAATTTCTACTCTCCCCACCTTTTCTCTCTCTCATGCAGTACCCATATAACACACAAACATTTTATCACTTTTATTTTTTCAAGGTTCCTGCCATAGAGGATCATTTACTCATAGCAGATGAAATCTGCACAAGATGCAGAAAATAGTAGATTCTCTGGAAACTGTTGAGTTTGCTTTGCTTACTATATTTAATGACAATTTCTTATAAGTGTGGTATATTTACATATAGATGTATTCATTCCTTTTCATATGTTTCTTTGGGAAATATGACCTGAAACACAATCCAAGTAATGGATTCAAATGCTCCTAATAATAACAACAAAAAAGCTGTATTCTCCTCCATAAGCTCTGACCCCAAGACTAAATAGCCATCCTTGCTCTCATAAAATGAAGGAAGAATCCTCTGATCTTCCTAAGCTGGTTTTTGTTCTTTTCAGAGACTTTCCAATGGAAAGATTTGCATTATGGCACTCTTTCCTGAAACTCTTTCTTATTTTCTTCTTGGAAAAAAATCCAAGTCTTAGAATTTTTTTCACTATAGAAGAGTGACCTCTGCAGTCAGTCTCTGCAGAGCTCTTTATGTTGTTCTTTAATCTCTTCTTTTTCATTGTCACAGATTTGGAGAGGTGGGGTGAGGAGGGATGGAGAAGAGAGGAAACAGGAAGAAAAACAAAGAAAACTACCAACCTCCCAGAACTCAAATATTGATCGTTTCAAATGTATAGTTTTTCTCTTCCTTTCCTTTGTTACAGAATGAAAAATGGTACCAGATTTTGAGGGAACAAAAACCAAAACCATCACCAACAAAGGAACCATGCCACCATGCCTTTGCAATACTGGAATAAATTTAATCCAGAAATGTTCCCTCGAGAGATGACCCCTCTGAATCTGTATAAAAGAATTCTGAACCTACTGCAGACCACAAGTACAATCAACAGTGGGATGATGCTGCCCTCTCTAGTGCATTAACAGGAGTGTTCTGTACAGGACATTGAGATTTTTTGTTTGGGTTTGTTTTGGGTTTTTTTGGTAGAAGTCAGGCATCAGCTGTGTCCAAATGTAGACAAACTGTAGAGTTCAGGTAAAAGCAGCAGCATGAAGCAACATTAAAAGAATGTGATTTACTAAAAATTGGGAAAATTAACTTGTTTAGAATAAAAGAGATGATCAAGAGCATATACTTCATATCTTGATATATTCAGAAGACTGTTATAAAAGAGATCTGTACTCCATGGCCACTTCACATGGTAAAAGCTCGTAAATAGACCAATCTGCAGTAAGAAAGATTTAGTGTCAATATCTATATAGCTGGAAAGATTTCCTTTCCAGCTATATGGATAACTGGCCCCAGAAAAAGTATATAAGAAAATTAAAGAATTTCTGCCACTGGGAAATTCTAAAGAACAGTTATGAAATATTTCCTGGGGAAGTCTTAAGCACAATGCCTCTTTGCATCAATTTGCTTTTGCTCTCCAGCATGCCACTTACACTGTAGGTTCCAAAGGACGAACATAGATAGTAAGACCAGAGACTCCTTCCTACTTGCCACCTTCTCTATTTGCACTGAAAGTAGTATCAGAACTTCGGGCAGCACAGCCAGCTCCCAGCACAACTGGGACAGATAGCAGAGGTATTTTTACATCCAGCTCAAAGTCTCTACCTTGCTGCCTGTAGGATCTTTGCAGCACTTCAGGCCAGCCCACTATATATTGTACCCTAAGTGCCTGCAGCCACCTATACTTGTACCTAGAGAAACAATCACCAGAAAATTTTCTGTAGCAATGCAGGATAAACGCAACTTCAGCAATACTTATCAGGAACTCATTTTTCATGTCCTTATGCTTTTTCATCTAAGCAGGCAATGCAACAAGCCTTCACAGTCACAGGGTAGGTGAAGATGGAAGGGATTGCTGGTGTCTGCCTTCCACCCATCAAAAATGCATTTTTCTTAGTGTTCAACAAGTCTAAGTCATTCCCGGCCTGTTTCAAATGAAGGTCTGGATCTGACATCAAGGAGCAGAAAACAAGTTTGCTCAATATTTCATAACTGTTCTTTAGAATTTCCCAGTGGCAGAAATTCTTTAATTTTCTTATATACTTTTTCTGGGGCCAATTATTTATTAATATGCCCCCTGAAGAATTAAGAGTCATTATGAGAAACTGCTTCCTTTTCCCCAAATTAACATATATTTTCATATATACCATAATTTCTGGCCATATTTGATTAACCATATAAAACCATAATAGTCACCTATGCAGACCATTTTGCAAATACAGAAAGGTGCAACACAGTAAGCGTTAACTAGGTTCAAGATCGCGTTTACCATACATGGTACACAAGACAGAGAATTTAATATAGAATAAAGAAAACAAATCCTAAAGCCTGTGCTACTCGTAACTGAGTGAAAGTAGAAAAGCTGTCTTGCACTTGCAGTGGTTCTTGTCCAGAAAGTGTTGTATCTTTCTGATTGTCCTGGTTTTGCTGGGACAGAATCCTAAAATCATTTTTCTGTTCAGAGAAACTAAGTTTTGAGAAACTGCAGAGTCCAGTTCTGTTAGAACAAAATAGGTAAGATGCATTGTGTTCATTTGTACTGGCTCTGGTATGCGGGGTTCCGTAGTGATCCAGGTTGAGGGTAGTTTTGAAGCACGCAGGGGCAGTGGGTGAGGAGAGGTGAAGCACAGGGCAGCTGACCCGAGCTGGCCAACCTACTATTCCATACCATACATGTCACCATCCCTATATATCTGGAAGCTTGTGGGGATGTTTGGAGGCTTCCACCATGGCTGCCTTCCCGAGAGGGTCCTGTCTCTCTCATTGCTCATCCCATGCTTGAGGCCTTCTTGCTGTGACCATTGCATTCTCACTGGAGCTGTCATGCTCGCAGTGTTGGGTGTTCAGCCCCCACTGCTGGAAGCACTCAGCTCGCGACTGCTGTCTGGAGCTCCATATAACTTTGTCTCTTGTATTAGGATTGGGGTTAATACTGGTTCATTATTATCTTTTTTATTAAACCTGTTTTGATTTCAACCCACAGGTCTACTTTCATTGTCCCGATTCCCCCTCCCAGGAGGGGTCAGGTGATAGAGCAGCTGTCCAAACAGTAACACTGATATACAACATCTTGTTCTAAACAAAGGAGTCTCTGCTTGTGAAGAGAAAAATCTTTATTTTGAAAGAAAAGGTTATATTTAACAATGAAGAAACTTAATGTTTTGTAAATCTACTCAGGACAAAGATAATGAAAGCACAATGGACTGCATCAATTAGAACTTAGAGACCAAAATCATAGCTTGGATTTCTATAAAGTCACCATACAAACTGTGTTGTGGCCAAGCTGTCTTTTCATTTACTCAGCTTCTATTTTTTGCTCTCCTGTAATACTCTGCTACCTCGGAATGTCCCCTTATGTTTTCCTCTCTCTCCTATAATGTATCCTTTTATGTCCCATTATCTAGATGCTGTCATTGTGAGACTTTCAGGCTAAATTACTACCCAATTTACCCATTCTTTTGTAAGTGATTTAAATACCCAAACAGAGCCTCTAGACATATAAAAGTTGTATGGTCACACCAATAAGACCACTGCAGCCAGGCATCACTACAAGTTTCATTAGATGTATAAGAAAACATAAACATGTATTGAATTTGGTTGGCTAACCTATATTCTGGGTATCTCTATGCATGAAATAGAATTAATAGAATTATAATAAGTAATGTCATACAATTTAAGTCTAAGCACTGGTCTCAAATCCAAAACAAAAAAGGCAGAGCAGCTGGAACTGCCAATGTACAGACTATAAGGGTATCACTATTTTATTCTATTCCACATGCTACCTATAGCTTATTAGGGTCTTCAATTCTGTAGAGAAAGATTTTCACTACTTTTTAAATTTAGGCTCTTTATAAAACAACATAGCAAATGGTATAGTCAAAACAAATACAATGAAAAAGAAGAGTGAAGAGGACGAGAACTGGTATTAAATGATTTTAAAATATGAAGAGAGAGAGTTTTAGAGGAATATTTTGCTTCAGTTATAAACTTTTTGTTATTTATTGTTCCATAAAAGTAATAAAAATGAATGATGCAATAGTTATGAAATAAACAAATGAAAGGCAACTATATTTATAGGTATCTATCCATCAAGAAGTGTTTTAATAATCAGACAATATATTATCACTATCAACTTCATATCTATTCTAGACTGGTATTTTAAATGCATACTCCACAACTACATTAAAATCCCACATCTCACAAATCACAAGGCAAACTAAAATCTCTTCTCTACTAAATCAATTTATAAAACCTGAAACTCTAGTGCTTACCACTCTGTGTGAGCAAAAAAAAACCACAACAAAAAAAGTAAAAATATGAAATGTCCCAACTAGGTTTTTTTAAAATCCTGCCATCCTAAAAATAAAAGAAAAATAAAACATGTCTGAAACTTAAAACTAGAAGGCTCATGCTTTCAATTTTTTTTAATATAAAAAAACTTGTTAAAGTGGTAAAAACAGCATGTAAATGTTTCTGAAACTTTTTGTGCAGCTGTTTAGAAGTGCCATAAATTTAGTCACTAGCTGCAAAGCATTAAATCTCAGCAGAACATGATGCATTGTCCCCAACAAGTAACAGCTTCTCCCTCTAAACTGTATGTTTGGTCAAATTACAGTAAACCTTAGAGAAGTATTCAGTAAGTTCTTCCAGAAGCTTTTTCATAGTGATGTATACAAGGTTCAAATGAGTAACAGCTAAAGGACAGGATTCTTGCTGGGCTTTGCACTGAGCACAGAGGTATCATTTTTCATATTTCCCTATCTTTCACCTCAGCATTTGGTGGTTCTACAAATGCATTTATTGTCTAGAAATTATGTTCACTGTTAACTTGCAGATTTTATTTTATGGGTGAATTTTGAAAAAGGTAGAAACAAAAAGAACATACTAGAAAGGATTCTGAGAAAGGATAGTTTCCAAAAGGACAGTCATATTTAAAATTCTGAATTTATATTTTTGGAGAGAGGGAGAAAGAAAGAAGGTAGTTTGATTTTCAAAAGTTCTGAGTAACCAATTAGTACCATCCATACTAATTAAATTCTTCAGATGTATTCAGATATTAACTAAAGCAGGAACAGTCAGAATGACATATGCATAGACAACATTGTAAACTCAAAGAGGAATGGACTGGCATGTAATACGTCTCTTTCTAAGTAAGATTTAAGGTCTTACATAGAACTTAAAATAAACTTCCAAGGTATTAGTAATTTCTAAAAAATTACTTTAGGTCTATTGACCTTTGAAATAAATAAATAAATTAATTTCCAGTAAGACTATAAACCACACATTCAATCTACCTCTACCTCACGTCTCCATATACTCTGCATCACTTAATCCAATCCCAGTTTTCACAAGAATATACACATAATTTTATTTTAATTTCTTTTTTCAAGGAGAGTTTTGGCAACATTGCCAAGAAGACCAACATCTGGGCTAAAATATTCCCTGCAGGTGTCTGCCTCAGATTTTGCTTTTAAATTTACTTAAATTTTGGCAAAAAATAATTTAGCTTTTTCCAAGAATTTTCAAGGAACATCCCAATTTCTTTGTCATGAGACAGTTATTTCTCTTCCTGCTGCCTTTTGCCTCACTCACTATAAAAAAGAAAGAAATGCTATGAAAAAACAGCACATTGTCCTGTAGTCAAAAAAAGTGGGATGATGGTAGTTATAAGCATACACCTCCTCTAATTTCTGTGCTTTAAGCTCAACCTATAACTTTAGGCTCAATAATGACATACGAGTAATTAATTCAGGATCATTTATTAAACATGCATTGATTCTACAGACTGCTCCCCCATCAATCTACAATTAGATATTCATTGAAATGACAGCTGAATCTTCCTTCTTACAACAGCAGCACTTCAAACGAGTGCAATGACTCTCAAGGTTAAGCATCTACAGTGAAAAAACTGCAGTCATTGTTACCGATAGCAGTTTCTCATGTATGTGCATCTTGCATATGGCATTTTGCTTTCTCCTTTGTCTTGGTGACATTTATGAAAGATCAAATTAGCATGATGAAAAAGTAGCTTGAGTTTCATAGGTGATTTTGCCCCAGCATAATGTCTGGTTCCTATTGGTTTGTAAAAAATGATGAATCTGAATTATAAAGACTTTTAATGCTTCTATATTTTTATTGGGGGTGGGGGGAAGGGGGTAAAAAAAATCAATACAACAGAAGAAAAAATATGCTTTTCTGGACTGAAAAACTGGTAGTAGCAGGGAAGCCTACACATCACTGATGAGGTCACTGAAACACTCACTAACATGCTACAACAAATACACATAATGCTGCAACAAATGTCACAGATGAGGCCACAAAATACAGAACAAATTAGTTTACACTCATTCATCTAAAATTATAAGCCTCTTTCACCTTTAGGCCAATCACATCTTCTGTTGATAACCAGTCTGTTATTCTTGAACTTAGACACTGTTTTGACTGCAAAGCTACATCTAGAGATTCAATTAACAACAAAAAGCTGCTAGTGTTGAATTGAAATTGAAATCTGAATTTAATTGAAAGCCACAAAAAAACCCTGTTTCTCTTCTTCTAATGTCACATGCAGGGCAATGCATAAAGATATTTGTCTTATTCATGAATAACAGAGACAACTTTTAAAATTTGTAAGTAGTTTTTAAAGTCTTGAAGGTTTAAAGCAAATATTTCAGTTAGATTTTTTTTTAAAGGAATACTTCAATAAAAGACAATAGTAAGTTCAAAATGAGACTGGAGCAGTACTTCTAGCTTCTGCAAATCATGGGTAAAAAGACATGAGGTTCTAACTGCCGCATGAAAAAACATACCACATCAGTGTAATTTGACTCAGGGTAACTCAGGCCTCAAGTAACTAACACACGAATTTTCAAATTAGTGAATTAAAATAAAACCTTAAAAAGTACTTCCCTGCAATCAAACTGGGAGCTCTTTTCAGCTATACCAAGCAATGAACTCAATTAAAATAAGTAGCTGCATCTGATTCCATGACAGAAAGATGAAATTACATCACGGCTAGCAGCAGCAACTGAATGGCAGACAATAATCATGACACGAACTTTACAGTACATTGCAGAATCAGCAAGTAGCATATAACTAGATTAATTTCAATAATTTCGTGAGCAACTTGGAAGTTAGTCTTTTTTTTCCCATCTACAATTACAAGGAAGATGTTTATATAGGAATGTTTAACAGTGTCTACAAGTAGCAAGTGTTTAAATATCTAAAGTACTAATGAATACTTGAGCCATATGGTCAGCCAGAATGCATACACAAAGTATACCTATAATACTTCTCTAAAAATTAATACACTGCTGCTAGGCTGATTATTATTAACTCTGTTGTATAAGTGAAGACCTCTCTTATCTACATATTAGTTTTCCAGTAAATTAAACTTAATTAAAAAACATACAAACCTACAACTCTAACCTATTTGTATGTCTCCTAACTTTAAATGCTGTATTTCAGCAATTTCACTGAAATTTATTTCTCTTTACCAAATATTTATGTGAGAATATACTAAATATCAACTACAAGGATGATTGGAAAATAAGACCACCAACAATACTGATCCTGGGACCTGCCAAATGAGAAATAAAAACATAAGTACACACTGTACAAATTTTTTGGGTGGATTTTATGAGTATAGTTATGATGGTCAATATTTTAAATGCTATGCTCTGCTATCTGTCTAGGTTTAGACATCAATATAAGTCAATCTTCCCCAGATACATTAAGAGCAACAGCATTTAGGTTTTCTGACCACTCCTTCATCTCACAGAAAAACACAATCGGCCTCCTCTTCTGAGTTACAACAGTTTAAATTTCTCACAACAGTAACTCTAGGAAGTTAGTTGTGTCCTATAATCTCGAGCTTTCATGGGAATTAAAATACCTCTCACGTTTCTCAGATGTCCAAACTAAACCCCTGAATTTTGCAAGCTACCCACTGAGTTTGGTTCTTCCAAAGCACAGAGTAGAAGTAAATCTTGCAGTTCTGCCATATCCATTTCCCTCCTAGCCATGAGATAGCCTTATCCCCTATGCACCCACCTCTCTTACTCCTGAGCTTATTTAAAATTCCTTTTTCTTCATTACCCATTACTCTCCTTAGTTTTATTTCATGATCTAGGTGTAACTTCTCAGGGTTCAAAATGCTATTGTATTAAAAAGGGATATACAGTCACTTCTGTTTTTCATTGCAAAAAGCTGTAGGTATCAAACAGGATGAAGTAAGTTCTCATTGGTCTAGCATATCTAAACCATAATAATAAAAATAGTCACCTTCAAGATCAACACAACAACAACAAAACAATATCTTAAAAATAATGCAAGAGATCTTTGGATGATTAGGCCTAATGTAATTACTGGCTTTTTCAGATGGAAAAAAAATAAAAGAGATGGAAACAGATGTCAAATTTTGCAGCTTAAAAAAAATTCCAAACCCAAAATAAACAAACAAACAAACAAAAAAGAACCCCATATTTACAACTTCATGCATCAACTTCCAGTGCTTCTGCTATACTAAAAAAAAAAAAGGCTCTCTATGTCTATAAAGGGCAGAGACAACTCACTGGTAATATGGCTTCAAGAAACTAGTTTTTTTTATCTCATGTTTCTGACAATATTGGGACAATTTCTGTAATGCAGGACCATATTATTACTTAAATAACTAAGACAGTCTGAAGGCTAGATATACAAGACTTATTAGATACACCAGAGGGTTATTAAGGTGCAGCATCTGCAGAAGTTTATAAAACTAAGTATTTTCAGCCTAAATTGTATTATAGTTCTGCATTTTTTCTACTAAATTAAATTTCAGGTTGAGTAGATTTCCAAATTAATCTATTAACATTCAACTCCAGTGACTAAAACAAACTTGTCTAAAGATATGGTTGGCCAGGCTCACTCCTTGCTACACTTGGGATTATTTTCACAAAAGCAGCTTTACTAGTGGAGGTTAAATTGAGCTTGAATGACCCAGAAGTTCATTTGGCATCACTGTAATGCCTTCCCCATTGTGCTCTGGGTCTCAGGGTCTCCTGAGAGAAAATGTACATGTTCTCCTCTTTTACCTTCCCCCTCTTTGGACTGCATTTCATAACTGCTAACACAGCATTGAAGGAAGCATCACAGACTGCCCCAACTGAGTAGAAGAATTCTCAATACAGAGGTGCAGGGATACACAGCTACTTAAAAGACCCTTTGATGCCACAAGAAAACAGCATATTTCTTTGAGGGAGGTGGAGAACATACATATATTTTATTTATATACATAGCTTGAAGAGATATATATGCATTTTTTACTATTTCTCTCTTGGAACTGTCTTGTTTTTAAACAATTCCCTCTATGCCTCTTGAGCTCCACAAAGACCCTAGGTTTACCATATTGCAATTGCACCCCTATGATGGTATCAAGGTGAAAGCACACCTTTTTAAATAGCTCTATTTACTAAAAAATACAAACCCCCTGCATTACTGTTTTGCAATATAGGGAATTCAAAATATTAATGAGGTTTATCTGTAAGTTTATCAACAGTTTATCTGTTTCTTTTCTTTGATCATAAGCTGCTACTAATATTATCATGTTAAATCACCGCACTCTTCCTTCACAAAAAAAATATGGAATCATAAAAAACATTAATTACATCAAGTGAAGAAATTACAGTAAGGTTGACCAGAGCCAGACAAAGAGCAAATAAAAGTGCTATTTCCAGTGTGAAAAAATAAAGACTAAAGAATCAGGAGAAAGGACAAAGCACGTACTTTGTTTTCTTTGGATAGTATCAATACAGTATATGGAAGGAAGAGGTATTCTCAGGCTTCTAAAAAGTCCTACTCCTTTACCCCTTAAATAACATTCAGTCCTAACAAAATCTGAGCCTTACTTAGCACAACCTGTGTCCCACCAATTTCTGTTGAATAATCACTGAAATGGCTGTTTCATAGATGCATCTACTTTCTCCAAAGCAAAGGAAGTGTTCTTCTTCACTGCTGCCTAGTATTACATGTTGTCAATGGTGTCAGTGCCACTAAACACCATGATAGAAACAGGAGAAAATCACTCAGAGCCATCCATAACCAGCAAACTTTCACTCCATCCTTACACCTGATAGGGGAAAAACATACTGTGTCGCATACGCCTGACCTCCACCTTGAATTATTAAAACCACTGTGGTGAAAAACAAACGTGAGCACATCAACAAAAATCCAGTTCACAAATAATTGAGCACAGAAAGCCTAAATGACAGGAAGGTCACCACCCATTGCTCTGGTGTAGGTTTTGCTGTGTTCTGAGCACAATTGTAAGCATCTCCCAGTACCCAGCAATTCCTATGGCACTAGTACCAGCTGCTGGAGGGATCATTTCCCTCCCTGCTGCTCACTGCTCTGTCACCACAACAGCTATGCTCCTCTGAACTAGAGAAACTGCCAAACAATAAAAAGCACTGAAACAAAGAGTTTCACGTGACTTTGACAAAATCCAGCAGTGATCATTCTTGGAAGAACAATGGATCACATTCAGAACAGGAGCCTCAACCCTTCAATTTAGCTTTTCCCTCAAGTGTCTCACACTTTCAACTATGAACTAATCAAGCTAAAAAGGCATAGGGAGAGAGATTGTCACTTCTATTTTTAAATACAAAGATAACAGTCAGGTTCTATCAAGATGAAGGCTACCAAGATTGACACAGGTAGAATTTATGTCTAACAATCATCTTGGTTAAGGAAGGCACACACCACTACAGACCTTTTCTGTAAGATTTGCAGAGTATGTTTCTGTGCAAGAAAAACAGGCTTGAATACTGCATTTCATTCAGATGTTCTGTAATCCCATGGCTGGCCTGTTAAAGGAATATAAGTGGAATTTTTGTACTGTCTTTGAAATTCTTTTTCATTATAAAGAGGAAAACAGTATCTCACAAAAACTTTATAAAATCCTCTGCACCTTTCTCATAGTATGCAGCAAGCACTGGGCAGAACTCAGTGTAGTTCTGAGTCTATACATTAATTTTTAGAATCCAAAGACAAAGTACCACCAGGGTTCCCAATTACTCGCCTAATACAGTTTTGAAAAGTAGGCCAAGACAGTCTCATAAATAAAGGCCTTATAAAAAAGCCTAGACAAGTTTATAAATAAGCATATTTTACAATCAGAAAAGTTCATTAGAAATTCAGAGAGACTGCTAAGAGTCACTAATGGTTCTTTTTGACACTGAAAAACCTAATTTTCTTCATTCAGCATTTTCATCCAGTCATGTTGCATTTTAATGGTCAGATTCTCACTCAAATGAAAAAGGCTGGATTTAGATATGGTCACATCCAGAAGCAGATAGTCCAGGCTAACCTCCTATATTGTGGAGGTAAGTAAAACTTTAGATCACTGAAATTAATGTCTTAAAAATAGGCACTGCTGTGTCTTACAATACCAAACTGTATGGACACTTGTAATTAAGATAGAAAGACAAGTTGAATGCAAAACAGCAAGGGCTTTACTAAGAAAAAGTGAGGCTACAATGTGAAAGGAAACTATTGGACTAGAATCAGATTTAGAGTGGAGTTCCTTACTAACAACTCTGAGAATTGACCTTATAGCAAAAACATAACAAAAAAATTGGATCGCAATAAAGATATTTGATGCTGGTTACAAAAAAAAATTGGAAATACTATCAACACAGAGGAAGATCAGAACATCATATTGCAAATAGCCTTTGAGGACTAAAGTGATAGTAATGACAAAACGCAATAGCAAAAAGTCAAGGTCAAGTATTCTGGGAACAGGAAGAATTTCTACTGTAAGCTGGAGGATCATCAGCTGGAAATAACAGGGGAGGAGATGAATACAAACTGTCAGAGATATAGCTGCAAAAAACGCAGTTGCAATCTGGCTGAATTAAGGGAGGAATTTTCAGTAGAGATGGGGACATATTAAAGCCATTTTACAAGGAAGTGGTAAGATCTCAACCAGAACTCTGAGAACATTTCTGGTCATCTGTCTTAAAAAAAACATGACTTAAGCTGAAGGATGTGCAGAGACAAGCTACAAGAATAATCAGGGAAGCGAGGAGAGGCTAGTACAAAGAGCTTACTAACAGAGCCTGGTTTAATTAGCCCTGTAAAATGAAGGCTTAGAGGCCATGAGAGTGCTCTCTAGATACAAATCAGGGATGTAAGAAAAGGAAAGGAGAAAAACTCTAAAGCTATAGACAACACCAGCACATAAGAAGTGGATATGAACAACGAGAGCTGCAAACTGGAAGTTCTTGTCGTCAGGGAAACAATATATTCTGAACAGTTTTTACCAACAGTAATAGGGGCCAGAATGTAACAGGAGTGAGAGGCATTTTCGTATGGCTATACCCAATACTAATGTTTTTCAGGGCCAGAAGATTACAGCAGTGCTCTTTTCTACAGGCCTGTACTTTACCCATATTCCATCCTCAGATGTCACTTTTTTGACTGTCATTCCTTCCACACTTTCTCTTTTCCCACATATAGTGAAGAAACACAAGACTATTTGCTTGCACTTCCCTACAAAACCTCTTCACTCTGAGGCATTCCTCAGCTCAGGGAGCCTAGTCCAAAGGCTAAAATACTAACATTTTCTGACATAACAACTAGTATACCTGAAAGTATAGAAGCAGTTTTGTCAGGCTTTCCCTTAAACAAAAACCCAGAGTATTTTTAACATCAGCTATACATCCCAGTACAGCAGCACTAGACAGCAACTTTATAGATCATGCTGTTTTGCATAATTAACCAGTCTGCCAGTTCTAGCTTTTTCTCCCCATCCTTGTATTGTAATCCCACAGAAACCTGGTAATAAATTAACATCTGTTCCATGCTGCATTGTAAAACAAACTAAATCAACTAGTCAACCACTCTAACCATGCTATTTAATGTAGGCAAGCTCCTGGCATCCTGGGTAATTTACACAAGGATTTCAATCTTTAAAGAAACATGTAACTTTGTCACATAACATGTCATTAAATACAAACACAAAAATCACATTATAGCAATAAATTTTAGTATTTAAATGCCAAAAAGCTAATGCGTCTTAAAAATAAGGTTCCAATTTGAAGATAAATAAACAAGGGTGTTTAAAAGTAGTAGCACCTGAAACAAGGGAGTTCTTTTCACTTTGCTTAGTAACTTTTCAACAGTAATTAGAACCAGTTAATATCATGCACCTGAACAATCACTGAGACCACACAATAGCTTGATATATACCATTGCAATCCAACTTATATCTAAATCTTTCCAACCTAGTCTATATACTACACTTAAAATATTTAAATGAACCTACATTTAACAGCCTAGCAGGGCAGCTATTATTTTCAAACTTGGTGGCATCAGACTGTCAAAACAGTGCTTCTTCTAACCAAAGGTTGCACATTATCCTAAGAAAGAACATTATGCTATGAAAAGCCATATGTCATGAAAGATCCACAGCCAGAAATTCAGAGCAGACTAACAATGGCTTTCCTTGGCACAGACCTCAAGTATCTAGCACACTAGTTATTTACATTAGCCTGGCTAGATTATGAACGTGCATCCAGCAAAGCAGATGTGTAGGCACATCACAAATCCCTTTTGATCAGACCCTTCATGATTCTTACCCAGTCAACTTTGGGAAAACACACACATCTCCTAAAACTGTGGAGACACTGGTGGAAGACTACACAAATTAACTGCATTCAGAAGTCAAGGTAGCACACATTTTTGTATTTTGAAAGTAGATGGTAACAGAATTTGGACATATCTAAACACAGAAGTGCATGCTCTGTTAAAAAAGTGGACTATACAAACCACTGATACAATCATAAGCCTCGTCCTTAGGCAGTGTCCATGGCAGGCAGGCAGGAAAGGTGATGAGCTCTTTACCTAGGGATAGGGAGGTATTTTCATTCAGTATGGAAATAGGGTAGATATATTTAATGTATAATCCTGTATTAGTCCTAAACTTCACTTAAATAGTGTAATTTTCTCCCCAATTTCAACCAGTGTTGTGGTGATCACATGAACAGTTAGCAAGTACTTTCCTTTCAGCTAAATTCAGTCTCTGCATCACTTTACTTTCACTTCCAATAAAAAGATCTTAAGCAGGGTATATGCCACTCATTTTTAATAATCCAGTATGTGGTCCAGCCTGATGCATGCATACAGGAAAAAAACCCCAGATATTAAGGATGGTAGCATGGTGATCAAGGAGAGAAAATTGACTGTAAATACTGAGTTGGTATGAGAAAGAAGGTAATTTGGAAGGGAAAATGCACCTTGCTGCTTCAAGAACTACATTCCTGGAGAGAAATAGCAAGCTGCTGCTCTTTCAGGATCAGGTATACTTAGAAGTCTCTCTGCATGGATGATATTGATTTGGAGGCATTCCTTATGTAATGGCCATCTGTAATGTTATAATTAGACTGAGTAGCATACGTGCTGGATTCCTTTTCAATCCTGTGGGCATGCAGCCCTCTACCTTTAACTGGCGTATTAGGTGTCTTTGGTAATGACCTTTCACTGTGTGATTTATCTTTACAGGATAAATAGCATTCTCTTCTTAAACATACTTAGTCTTCTCTGGAAGTATATGATAATCTCAGTAGGCACCAATATTTTCACTGTTTCTCTAAAAATCACTCATTTAACAAGAATTACATGATTACTGAATTTACCTGATTCACTAATTAACATTCCATGACAACAAATAATACAGATATAATTTAGATGACATACAGATATAATTTAAATGAACGCGTTTTTCCTAAAAATCACTACTTTAAATTAGACTTTGAATATAAAAACACTATAGATTTTCTGTTTCACTATGATTTTTCCTTCTGCTGCTGACCTGGGGAAGACATTGTTGTTGGTATAAAAGCTACAGAAAAAGAGTATGTTATTTTCCCAATGTAGGGTTTGCTCATTAGTTTTGAAACAGATCAAGGAAGTTTTTCTTTTAATGGCATATCTTTGTAAAAAGAAGAAGATTGAGGAAAATAGTTAAAATAACAGCAAACTTCTAAATCAAATGTGACATTGAAAATCTAGTAATTCTTTGTGTAGCTCTCTCCCTAAATTCAAAGATGCTAGCAGGCATTTGTGGATAAAAACCATAAAGATACTAATACAAGGAAATACACTTCTTAAGATTAGTATTTACACAAGAAGAACCACAAGGTTAAAAACATGGGCTGTCTGGATGCTCTGCCCTGTGGAAACCCAACTAGGCACTTACAATGATTTAAATTGCAGTATGGGTCTGCAGAGCGTCAGGAGCCAGCTCCACCTTCTGATGGTTTCTTCCATGTGCCTTAATTCCTCAGTGACGTGAGAACTGTGCAACACAACCACAGGACAGCTTTATCTGATTGAAGCACCTGTTAACAATGTCCAAGTTGTTAACATCCACCAACTACTGCTGTCTATGTAAAGCACAACCTCAGACTAGTTCCCTAAAAATATGCATCTGCATCCCAAGATGACAGCCTTCCAACAGATTGCCTTTTTTTTTCCCTCTTTTCTCAATGTAATTTCTTCTGTCCAAAATGTACATTTGAAACATACCGGTAAGAAGTTGTGAGAAACTGTCTATGGCATACATGCCAATTGTAATTTTCAGTTTCAGAGCCTTCTTCTAAGTCCCTGAACATGTACCACCTTATGTATATCACTTCAATACTCAGCTTAAGTCGAAGCTGTGGCACAAATACAATGATAGTTTGTTACAAGCAGTAGAAATGCACAGGAAAGTGCAATGCTTTCCTGCTACTCTACCTAAAGGACTCTGTTCCCTCATCCAAGTCG